>JAEUYN010002066.1:0-158876 GCA_018257835.1 Euura lappo | reverse complement strand
TAACGGCGACTACACACGAAACTCTCGGATGTTAACGATGACTCAAAGACGTACACGACTATCTGCTGCCACTATCAAGGCAGAACATAGTTTGTAACAAATTGGAGGGTGCAGGGAACACGTGAACCATCATCGATTAAACATCCGATTCTTGACTAACAGCAATTGTTAGTTGCAGACTGTGCATCGCTTCACAATAATTGTATCATTCATTCTACACTTTGCACAATCACTAGAAATACAATATAGATCAGAAATCTGTATAATTATGTTGTCTAGCTGATAGTTTCTTTAAATTGATCACCGGACCTTCGAGACTTAATCTATTTAGAATGCAGAAAGCAGAAAATCAAAAAATTGCGGATTTCGGGTGGAGCACTCCGACAACGAACCGCCGTGACTGGCCTGACACCTGCAGCGCGGGTCTCGCCACTAGTTCGCGGCTCGATTCATCCGTCGCGCTCGCCCCCGCACCCGGATCGCCTACACGGCAGCAACTTTCCATCCAGGGACTATACGGCATCCTCAGTACAACAATGGTCTCAGAGAATCCGCGCGCTGATATTTTCCGCCTTACCTGCCCTTCGCATGCGATGGCGTGTATGACAGTGAAATTTACATAATGAGTTAGTAATCTGGGCTAGTTTCATACCTACACCCTCATGGTCTTATGGGTCGTACCTTCGTCGCGTGAAATTAGCCCGCGAATGGAATTGGTATCGGAAGCGGCTCTGACCGGGTTTTTGACCCCGAGAAGATCTTCGGGACCCGATCGCTGGTCCACCGTGGCCACGGACTGCTTCGATACGCAGCACAGCATGAGTTTCATGCGGATACGCTAGCGGAGATGCACGGTGACTGGAGAGCTAGTTTTTTACTAAATGTGAAACAGCTCGCGCGTGAGATGTTGGGAGACTGAGGACCGAAGAGATATACGTGGTGCGTTTGGAAGTTGGTCGCCTACACGAGCGCGTTAATTCATAAAGAAGAGTTTATTTTCAGCGACTGCACCGGGAACGAGAGACTCAGGCGGATTTTTATTTTGTCTGACTCTAGCCGAGTGTATCCGAGGTGTTTGGACCGATGCATGAACATCTGCATATATAATTAGAAAATCCTACCCGTTCGAAGTGGAGTTCGGCGTGGATAAACATAAGCTGACACATAGCGCGGATTTTTAAACATTTTTGAAACGTACCTCAACCCTTAACCGACTATTCGAGCCTACTTCCTGTGAAAAAGATACGCGTAGTTTGCAAGATTCGCTATTTTGACATGTATGAACTTACCCTCAGCGTCTGCCATGTTAGTTGTTACGGAAAATAAATGTTTCCATGACAACAGCACAGCAGACGGCGTGCTCGGTGCTCCGTCATCGACGTCACGCTTACGAACCCGAGATACCAGCTGCGATCAATTCGTTTCAGTTATCAAACGTCGGTTGTTCAGACTAGAGAATAAGAACAAATATTCGTCGGCGTGATGTTGGGCCTGTTCAAACAACAGATGGAGTTTGGTTTGAGGGTAGGAAACCTCCCACAAGTGTTCGCGGCTCGGTTCATGTTTGTTTTCATATTACGATCGCACAGTGCGCAAAAGTTCAAGTATTTTTCCTTTCATTTTGAGCCGTTAGTACAGCGTCGCGCCATGTTTCCCGAACTCAGCCGAAGTCGAACGAACGACGAGCGGGATTATTTTAAACGCGTTCCATATTTGTACTGTTATACGTATGTTGCAGGTGGGACGATCTATTACAAGGACATTTTCGACAAACAACAGACTTCTCGGGAACGATGAGTACCTGGAAACCGCACATAATGACGGCGTCAGAACGATCACGCTCAGCCACTCCCAGTCCAGAAATTCACTATCACTAAAAATGATGAAAAATTTGGTATCCAGTATCACGGAGGACGAAAATAGCCCGGAACTTCGATCCATCGTGATTCGAGCTACGCGTGGAAAGGTCTTTTCCGCTGGTCATAATCTCAAAGAACTGGTTGGTACGGCAAAAGGGCCCCGACTCCTCTTTCTCATTCAGCAAACGCGCATAAATTATAATGAATAATTAATCACCCTGAAACACATTATGACGCTTGGTCGGGTTTATCTGGAATAATTTTCCGTCGTAGACGACAAAAGACGGTGTGGATTATCACCGGGAGGTTTTTTCCGTTTCGAAAGATCTGATGAGGGCACTGATGCAAAGTCCGGTGCCAGTAATCGCTGCCGTAGACGGGCTGGCAGCTGCGGCTGGTTGTCAGTTGGTCGCTGCGTGTGACATGGCAGTTTGCACCGAGAACAGCACCTTTTCCACACCTGGGTATACGACCGGAGTAAAGTTTATCGAAGAATATGTATGAAAAACGGCGCTTTGTACCATTTTCATAATTTTTTTAGCGCAAATTTTGGAATATTTTGCTCCACCCCCGGAGTGTTTCTGTCGAGGAACGTTCCTAGGAAAATAGCAGCGCACATGCTGTTTACTGGAATACCAATTTCCGCTCAGGAAGCACTACGAGCTGGCCTAGTTAGCCGGGTGGTGCCGGATGCCAACAAACTTGGTAATTAATCAAATTCTAATGCAGGTCGAATCCACTTTAGGCAATAAGTCTTGTGTGTTCAACCTGTTTAGAGGATCACATACCTTGTAGTTGGATTCGAAAATAATTCAATTCCTAATTTTTTTTTTCTAACACACAGACGAAGAAATCGAGATAATTACGAGCGCTATCAACGCTAAAAGTCGATCAGTGGTTCGTTTGGGAAAAAGGTTTTTTTACGAACAAGTAGAAGTCGATACTCCAACGGCTTATTCCCTGGGTAGCGAGATTATGGTTGGAAATCTCGGGCTGAAGGACGGCCAAGAAGGTGTTCGAAGTTTTGCGGAAAAAAGGAAACCTGTGTGGACGCACGGCTACGATAAGGACGACTGAATGGATACTTTCAAACGTCAAACTTCTGTGATGAATTGATTTACAAGATTGATGTGATTTTCTATTGTTTTGTACTTGAACTTTACTTGTTAATTTTTGATGGCCAATAATAAATGTTATACAAATGTCAACGGGTTGATTTCTGATCTCCTTATAGCATGCTCATTTCGCGAAACCCAGCTGTTGGTATCGAAGATATTTCTTCGTGCTTGGTTAATCCAGCGATAACTGGCGATCCGTTATATCATCTCTGTCACGACCCGTTGAATTTTATTTTAATACTCAATTCAGTGGTTGCATGTATCGTAAAATTACGTGTTTTGGCGACATTGCAGCATAGCGAATCTGACCTCCATGGTGAAGTGGTCGACGATGCATTCATGCATCAACGAATGCACGCCTAATCGTCGAAGTTATCGGACCACGAGACCACAAGCTGAGGAGATAATTCAAACTGACAAGAATAACAAAGATAGCGATATTGCATGTGCAACATATTTGAATGAGTGCATGAAATACATCACTAAAACTCTCAGTCGAATGCATCGATAGGATTTCAAGACTCGAACACAACAAGACACTTTGTGGGTGGTTTGCAATTTAATTTGATGCCCCAAGCTGATTTCGTGTTTCTGTTGACTCTCTTTGGAAAGTCTACGCGTGCAGTCGATCACGTATCCAATTTTTATCCACATCATTTCACACGAAAGAATCGGAAGTGTAAACAGTATGTTTACGCGATTTGCGTTAATTATTATTCAACTACACTGCAGATTAGTAGACTGTACATTGTGTATCAAGGGCGCAAAGAACTATTTTTCGAGTGTGAAATTTGCAGCACGAGCCGAAGGCGAGTATGCTGCAATCACACTCGCCAAAATAGCCTTGCGCCCGTGATGCACACGATTTTTTTCTCAACATCTCGTCTGCAGAGATGCCTCTTCTCAGACCGAGTGAGCGGGCGCAAAACGGCACTTTGCGCCCTAGGGCCGAAAAGATCTGTTTTGCGCCCGCTCAAGAGGTATGAAAAGTGGCAATTTGCGACCGGGTGTCAGAAAAGGAATATTCTTATCTCGGCAATAAAGCCAATACCTCGCGGTGGGGTCTACACATCTGGAAAAAGGGGGACAAGGCGTTGGTTTTCTTTTACGATCTAATTGATGAAGAGGTGACCCGACTTGCGGTCTGGACAGCACAAAACTGACAATGACTAAATTTTGTCTAATAGTCGTGGTAAAGATGACTTATGCTACACTTTTTGACGTCTAAATGTTGTCTAAGTCCGAACGATTATCTTTAAGACTGCAATGACTAAATGTTGTCTAATAGTCGTCGTACAGATGACAATTTAGTCATTTTCAGTTTTTTGCTGTCTGGGAAAGCGCCTGTTTCAAATATGCTGGAAATGATTCAGACCTTGGCGTATGATGCATAGAACTATCTAATAGTTATTAGATTTGAAAAAATTGTTTTCGCCAAATACCTCGACCTTCTCTGCGATAAAAAGGCGATAAGTGTGAAGACGAGGCTAATAAAAATGTTCAGACGAAGGATCCAAAACTCTCTTCAATGATGTTTACTACGATTCTTGTTTAGTCACACGCTTTAATCTTATCGATAATTCAACTGATTCGTTTGAAGGATTCTCGAATCAGCGATCCAGCGGTCTACATGTTATATTTTGGTCTCGATAGCCTCGGCAATAATTATAATTAGTTTGTGTTGCAAAGTATATTATTCCACAAATGACTAAATTGGAGCACACAAATTTATAAATTTAATCTCCTCTTCGATAAGATGTTTATTACTCGAGTTGACTTCACATGAACCCGTCGCCGCAGTGGTCCATCGATGTGTTCGATTCCACTATGTCTGGAAGTTGTCCACAAATATAATGCAGACGCAGCTTGGCGATTAATTATCCTAAAACTCCTCAAAGTCCCCACTATACATAAATACAGATCCGGACTCTAATAAGAAATAAAAATGTTACACTTTGATCGTCAATAACGTCAGCCGGTAATGATTCTCAGTTCCCACGTCAGTGGGAATGATTTTTTAAATATATTTCCGCGGCTCTCTGGAAGCTGCAGATAGCAGAAATCGGTGACTGTTGATCCACTGGCGTCACACTAGCATGTATCCCTCTCCCCACGTACTCAATCGTCTTCAGCATGCTTATAAATCGACCAGAGACGAGTTGCCCCACGCCAGTTTATTCTCTGCGCGCTTAAACGTACCCTCGTATCGAATAACTGCATTCAATTGTACCGTGTGACTGTGAAAACGTAATACGATATTTCTGTCCAACGGCATATCGCTTAAAGTTCCTCCTGCTGTTTGATGCCATTGTCCAAGACCCCCCAGTCATTCTGTATGAGTTTGAAAACGATCCAAAGAAGGTCCAAAGGAGATAAGAAGACTGGCCTTCGAGCTTCGAAGAAGAAGCCCAACGAAGTTAGGATCAACCTGAGAAAACAAATCGACGAACTGATTTTCGAAAATTGCATCGGTCAGTATAATCTAATTGCTCCGCTGCTTATCTGATTTCAATCAATGCCCACGTGTCTGATATTGATTCTCGTGATTATTTGTAAACGAACAAATTTTTTCCGCTAAAATTCTGCTTTTAATTTTGGGATCGTTTTAAATTCACTCGAAGCAAGCAACGTTGATCTTTGAAACGAGTCAAGAGGAGACACGCGGTTGCCTTTCGACCTTCTCGTGGGGTCCAGGTCATACCGATAAGAAGTTACAGACAGCAAATGCTATCTTTCGCTGATTCCGTCAGAGTCTCACATGCGTAGTCTCAGACTCAGAGCGCATAATTTTTAGCTCCATCTTTGCTTGTTTTGCTTTCTGTAGCCGCAGAATTCCACGTTCGTCTATAGAGTTTATTTCGTGTGGATCTTCCGAGAATAATGAAGTCGTCGACCATGGTCCTCTTTGGGAATGTTTATTCGTTAATTATGAACAAAACCTTGTTACAGATTGCAAGAAAATGTCTGCCGTACCACAAGGAGCATTTGCCGCGTGCAAAGTACGCGAAAACCAGGATCGCGAGTGGATGATTTCAAAAATGAACGCCAAAGATGGGGGAAATGAGAACAAGGGAAATTACCACTCGTACAATAAGAACAAGCCAATTATTCAGAGTTAGTAGATGACTTCTCTCTCCCGTCGGGCCTAAAACCCTGTGGATGATTTACGAACTTTGATTCATTTCCGTTTATACTAACTGCGAGTATTTTCTCATGTTTCCAGGCACAGAACTCACACCGCTGAAGTACAACAGCAAATTGATGAACAGCATCTGGGGACTGTACAACAGATACTCAGTACATAATTTCAAAAAAAATACCGATGCTAAGGGCGAAGGCCTGGTGGCGGGTTGGCGAGCGTCCTTTGCCCCTTTAGCTCCCCAGAATCCCGCCATGGCCACTACTGATAAGTCGCGAGTCCTGATGCCTTAGGGTTAATTTCGATTCTGTAGCTACATATCTTAGCTGGGGATTTCTACTTTGCGCAGGCTCGGCAGGTTCTCAAATTCTTAGGTATGAATTCGAGAACTTGCTGGTTCCAAAAAAAAGCGTTGGTACATGTTTGCATGCGAATTATTATATAAAGTTGGATTTCGATATGAAAGCAATGAAAATGTACTGCCACTATATCGCATCAATACGATGAAAATTTGATGAAAGAAATTGCTTGCGAAAACCGAACCTGTGCACTGTAGAGTAATCCGCAGCAACTGCTTTAAAAATACTTAAAGGGGCATTAAGTAGAATTTTATACATACATACGTAATGTTACTGCACGCATAGGCTTGTGCATGTTCAAAGAATTCAATCAACGCACCATACCTGCCACGATGTGATAATTATCTGAATGTTAACTATAATAACATGATTCCACAAATTGTATATTGACGATACCAAGAAATAAACACATTTTATACACGTTTTACAAAATACATCAAAGTGCCTATTAGTTTCCACACAAAGAGAAAAAGACTGAAATACGAATATTTTAGCACCTGAATAACAAATATTTTATTCAATTCTTTATCAAAGTATGAATATTGAATGCTGTACGTGATTCGAATGTTCAATCATTCTTGAATTGAGAATATTTATTTTCTGTGCATGCTCCTTTTATCGATTCAGTATTTTCCGAATCATTTGAATAACACAATTCTGAAAAATAAAATAAAACTGACGATATCTTGAGAACGAATGGACTGATTTGGATAAAAATTGCAATCGGAAGATTTTTGGGTCTTTGATCACGAATCTGAAGTCAGATGTGCAACATTCAAAATGTCGAATCCAAAATGCTCTAAAAAATTCCTTGAATCTTCAGATTTCGATTGAAATTGTCACTCGAAGGTTTTTTACGTTGCAGACCGCAGGAATCTACCGTTGAATTTCTGAAAGTTTAAAGCAAATAATAATATTTTTGTGCACCAAGACACGGGAAGTTCAAAGGCTGCCACAATGCCATCAGCCTTAATCAGCTCGTTTATTTTTATATCGTCAGACACATATGGGTTCGATATAGAAGCCTTCACTAGTCGAATATATGTAACAATTTTACCTGTAATTTGAGCACTTGAACGCAAAAAAAAATATTAAGAATCATTCAATAAAACAAATATGTGTATTAGAACTTGAGTCGCATGATAACTGATCCGGAATCACCAGTCCGATTTAGCTGAAATTTTATACAGGGTGAATTCCTAACGATGGAACAGTCTGAAGGTGGATAGAGTCGAGAATTGAACTTCCAGAGAGTTGGATTGGTTCAGAACTGTCTTAAAGCTTGTTTCTAGATCAATTCTAGCCAACTTCAGACTGTTCCCATCGTTAGGAATTCACCCTGTATATACATACTCCTAGTATTAGTGACTACAAGTATATAGGTATATAGCCTGACTAAGAATCTTTTTAGTTTCTCAAAATATTTTAGGGAATATTCTAATTCTCGCAAATTTTTGCATGTAGTCTATCTTTTTTTATCCCACTTCTTTGTATACATAGAATAAACTTCAGAATTCCAGTTTGCGGACTTTCGTATACTTCGAGCTTACAGTTCCATGAAAGTTTAATTGGCTTTGTCTGCCAGGCCTAATACGAGTTTTTTAAGAACCATTGCCATTCAGTGAATTCTACCAATTTCTTGATCGAATTAAGGCTAAATGCCCAAAGAGGTCAGGAATTCGAAAAAATCGAACGTGACTGTCGTAGCGCCAGAAATGTGGCTATAATAGCATTGCGCATGCGCGAGCATCTCGCACATCGATGGCGCGGATCTTGAGCTGCTCGGTGTGTATGCAGCTAATTTATGGCATTATTTTCCAAATTTCGATTCTACGAAGAACGATGATCTACTGGAACCTATCTAAAATCGTCTAAAATTCCAGATCGATCAAATATGAGTAAAAATGAAATCGAAACAGTCTCTACAACTGACCCTCGCGATACTCAAACCGCACGTAGTGAAATCTCCTTTCGCTCTTCAGGTAAAATCTTGACTGAAAATCGTCACGATAACTAATCTAATTGCTCTGTAAAGCGCGAAAATCGATCCATCCACTGATTTATCCCGATGTCATCCTCTCTGTCTCGATTTTACGGGCTCTATGAAGCAATTTAAAAATCGAACATAACCTCTACAAGAATTAAATTCCTTCATTTCGTCCTAAAAATCGTGTTTTCATCGCACTACTTTGTATTTTACTTTCAGAGAATTCGCGACTTGATAATCGACGAGGATTTCAAAGTCGTTAGAACTCGTAGAACGATAATAACGCCTCCGGAGGCAGAATTGTTCTACTCGGATCACAAGGGGAAATTTTTCTACAACAGGCTAATGACTTTCATGTGCAGCGGTCCCTCAGATATCCACATATTAGCGGGTTACGATGCCATAATCAAATGGAGGAAGCTGATGGGCCCGACTAAAGTCTATCAGGCTCAATTCGACGCCCCTGAAACCATCAGGGGAACGTACGGCTTATCGGACACGAGAAATGCTACTCATGGATCAGGTAGCTTCGCAGTGCAGAATTGTAGGACATGTGGACTGAAAATTAAACGTTGTACTGACCTTTTTATTGTTTCAGATTCTCCGGAATCCGCCGAGAGAGAAATGGGAATATTTTTCAAAGATTTTAGCTGTAAAAAGTGGCTCGAGAATGAAGAGATTTTCTATAATTTAGGAAGGCTGAAGTTCGATCCTTCGGCTTTTGTACATACGATTGACAAAAGTAGAGAAATAAACGGCAAAGACTTAGACAATGCGTAGAGAATTCGTAGAATACTTGTTCAAGCTGTTTAGTAGATGATTCGATAAGTTATTTATCAATTCTCGGCAATGTATTGTATTGTTTGATAAAATATATGCTCCAATAGTCAATTAAGGTGCAGCGGTGGAGCTGATTGTTGAATCTAAGATTTTTTATCGTTAACAATTACACTTAATCTTGTCATTTTTTGTATTTAATCGCATGGGAACCTGAACCCGTAATTTAACTGCGATTATATCCGTAGAATTTTCTTAGCTTTTTAAGAGACTTTGAGGTGAAATTTGGGGGCAAAAATATATTTTTTAATTCTTACAATATCAAAAAAAGGTGTATTGAAAAAATCCTTCCAGCAGTTTTTGTGAAAAAAAATGTCAGCCTCCTGCGATCAAACTGTGGGGAATTTTTTATTCACAGTCTGTGCTACCATTATTCAAAAACTGCTGAAAGGATTTTTTTATGTGAGCTCGAATAGCGATTTTCAAAATTACACCAGTCCCCCCTTAATAATGTACCTGGCGCAAGTCTTTAATTTAATGTGTGGATTATATAAGATTATTTCCTACTGACGATCAGTCATTTCCCTATCAGGGTAGAAAAGAAGAGAGAAAGAAGCATATTTTTTTTTTTAGAAGAATAATTCATTGTATTTTCTTTTTGTACTTGAAATCTTGATATGTCTAGAATTAAATATTATAATATAATTACAAAAAAGAGACTAGATCAAAAAAGAATTTTCCCACACGATACAAATATTTACAAATCATTTGCTAATTGTTTGAATGTCTGCCACCTCGAAGAACATGGATTGTCTTATTATCCGAACTAAATTCGTATCCCCTTCTGTAGCGGTTTGACAAACTTAATAATACCTAAAAATCATGCGATACAATCCAGGACTTTCCTCGCATCATTCGATTTTCAAATCAAGCGTTAATTTTCACATAGACTTTCGGTCTCGAAAATACTTTTATTCCCTCTTCTATTTTATTCAGCTGTTTTTCAATCTCCATTTTCCGTCTCTGGGACCTCAGAGTGTCTGTTTTTATCGGCATCATGTTCAATTCGTTAACGAATTCTTGATAATCTGTAAACAAGATACGATTATACCATAGACCGAGTTTGTCAATCAAATTTCCGCCTTCAACTAACTTTTTTTCAGCATTCGGAGGGTCTCCTTCCGTTCGCTGTCAGGAAGCGGGACGTGGCCCTCCGGACAGTCAGGATCCGGTGCCTCCTCCTTGGCTCTTTGTTCTTTCTGCAACTGCGCCTCTTTTCGTTCTCGAAGATATCTGTAAAGAAAAAATCGTTGCGAAATGAATTTGAAAAGAAGCTAAAAACTTCGACGATAAAGCGTTCAAATGCCAAGGAGATTATTAAGTAACATAATTGCGTCAGAGGAATTGCTTTCTCATTGGCTCAAAAAATCAAAACATTTATCATTTAAAAGCTTGCGAAACGATTCTGCTATCGATCGGCGATTGTGTGTACAATGGGCAAAAAAAGTACGAGTGTAAAAGTTACTTTTAAAATCGTACTTGGGAACAACACCCTTTCTATAATTCGTCGGCGCAACTCCATTGTTCAATTGCGCAGCTATCTTAGCAGCGACCGAAGTCTTCTGCTTGTTCAGCTTTACAAAATCTGTCGCCTCGTCGGGCGAGGAACAAAATTGTACTTCGGGTGATTTTCTGGAGGGAGACGAAAGCGCCGGACTGACATCCCCTCGATCTGAGGGAGAGGCGGCTCCCTCCCTCGGCGTCATATCCGTCTGCTGTCCCAATTCCGATGTTTTACATGCTCCGTTATCTAGCCTCGGGCTTCTTCGGGTCGGATATCTAATCGTCCCTTCGGCATAAAGATTGCTCATGTGTTTTGCGTCCAGAGTCTGAATCCCTTGGCTCCTATATCGGGTCTGGGAGTTCAGATTGGGGTCTGACGGGGCTTTGGCTTCCCTGCCGATCGCCTTTTTGTTCACAACCGGCTCTCGTCCGGCCCTTTTGAACCTGTGGGCTTTCAGATTGGTGGATTGGGTCGCGACGCCCTTCTGGTTTTTGTTCTGCAGAGTCGGTGCGCTGTTCTTCGGATTAGGTTGATCCTGAGTCTTGCATTGGTTCGCCTTGTTGATGTTCAGGGCGCATAGTTTGTTGGATAAATCGTCGTTCCTTGCTTCCCGGAGACTTGAGTTAACTCTGGACGTTACGTTTTGATATTTGTCGGCGGCCTTCAGCTGCCTTTGCATCTGGAGTTTCTGTAATTCTTCGACCTCTTTATGACTGTGAAAATAGTTTTCCATCCGTCTGAGATTTTTGACGTTTTCTTGGATGAAATTTTTCCGCCTGTTCACTTCTGGAATTTAAAAAAGATCGAAGAGTGAATAAAAATAGTTCGTCACGTTGGACACGTAATGTTTTTCGAATTGATTCGGTCTGAGGAATTGATTTAACAACAAATTGGGACTGAGGTTTATCAATTACTTACTCGATTCGGGGAAAACACCCTTCAACGTCGTCATTTTCTGGATTTATAAGTGCCACGAAATTATTAGAAGTAAAAATATCAACGGCAAATTCAAATTTCTTTTAAAATTATTGCGGATAGATGATCGAAGTGTATCATAGGCGAGAATGATTATTTTCTATCGCTTTACGGGCAGCTATAAGTGGATTTAACGTTGTAACGACATGATGTAAATTCTAGGGATTAATTTATCTAAAAACCGATAAACTAAAACTTATCAATTTAATTTTTCGCACATTCTGGCAACCGAATAAACAATTTTGTTTGTAAACGAGATCATGGCCACTTTGACACTTTGTTAGACCACAGACGCAGCGGCACACGTAGATCAGACACACCATCAACTCCACAGCGATGCAAATGGCGATGATACAACACGACCGCATCTCATCGACGTTTTAGAACAGCCAACGTTTCAAATTTCCATCAAGCCATGATAAAAGAAGACATTTAATGAAATTGATTGAAGTCTGAGGAATAAAAAGATCCGTTTGTTATTGTATTATCAATATTGATATTCGTACATCGTTCAAGGAACGTAAAATTGCGCCTGTTGAAGGCAACCAGACATACACGAATGTAATGCGGTTCTTGCCATATAGCGGGAATTCGAATAGGGAAGTTTTTTCAAATTGAATCTTGACAAATTTTCATGATAAATGGGTACGGATAATTAATTAGATTTTTTTCAAACTATTAGAATTATAGAATCGACTTCAGGTGACTGTGAACAACAATTGAAAATGATCAATTTTCAAATGCCACGTGACCTAGGCCGCCATGTTGTTCTATTGACCATAGTTGTCCGCAGCGCCGTCTGACGGTAGAACTGTGCTGTGTGACGTCACACGCGACCGCGAAATTCAAACGCTGTATTGAAAAAACTCGATTCACGTGAAGACTAACTATAAACAATCAGGTAAAATATGTTTTTCATCGATCCTAATCATTAAATCAAATTATCGGATAAGAAAATAAAAGAAAAAATCATGGAACTTCCCTATTCAACCGTAACTTTGGTTGCCTAATCTGATGAGGGTTCTTTTTTCACAACGGGGATACATCGATGGAACAATAATTGTTATTTCCACAATATTGACGCGCTCTTGTGTGTCGTTTATTCATTTTGAATGAAATTTAAACCATAAGAAGGGTTGAGAGTAAAGAACGCGATAATATATAGTTACAAAATTAATATATTTTATACAAATTTGACTACAAAAACGTAGATTGTTTCATTCATTCGTCGTCTTTTTCAGATTTCTCTTTATCATCCCACATCAAAACGTTACCACCGCTAGCTGCTAGGATGCAGTTTCTCTGCGGATGAACGCTGAGGGATACAACGGGATGTTTGTTATCCGGTACATTGTCAGGGGACAATTTTCCGACAACTTTTTGAGACACTAATTCCCAGATCCATAATCTCCCATCACCAGAACCAGATAGAATATGTGTATCCTGACAATCGACTGTGGATTCGAGGCACAAATCTTCTGCTGAATGCCCGCTAAATTCTCCGAGCAATTCCCCAGTGTCTTTGTCCATTAATCGTATCACTCCGTCTCCACAGCTTATCACGATGCATTGACCGTCTCTTGTGAAACTCGCGCATGTGACCGCCTCTGCAATTTATCCAAAGACGAATAAGCATGTAATTATACAGTTAAGAAATTGTCAGATCAAAGATCCTCAGAATCGTTTTATCGGAGAGGTAAAACCCAATATCAATCATTCCTCTCTGATCAATGAATTGCTGAAACCACGATGTCTGATTATCTTGAATGTATTGATAAACTTTATGAAGATTCTCAATCAAACGATGATTATCGAATATGATAATTATAGATCGATTACACACCTCCCAAGTAATCGACCAATAATTCCCCGACACGCATATCGTATCTTCTTATTCTGTTGTCGTAAGAACCAGCTAGTATCTCATGATCCGTTATTCTGATGCTCGACACAGTGTCTTTAGCTTCTCTGAGGGTCTGCACAGGATCTTGACTTCGGGACCGCGTGTCCCAGCACATGACAGAGTTATCGCTAGAGCCAGATATCGCCATAGTCGATTCCTCGTTGTATCTGTAAAATGACAAACAGCCATTTAGAGATAAGTTAGGCAAAGTTTGTGGAGTAGTTTGCCAAGATTCTTCATCTTGATGAAGACTGAGCTCTACTGTGTAATTTATTAGTCAAAGATCGAATTATATCTAAATCAATGCATTAAATATTGATGAAACTCGAATGTAATGCAATAAGATTAATGACTAATTTCATAAGGTATTAGTTTGCAGAAAACTGAAAAATGTTGAGCCAAAATCTATTTGGTATTATAGAAGCTGCGTATATTCTGATGAGTTAGTGAAAATTTGCACCACGTTATGCTGTTTTTGAAACGCTAAAGTCCTGCAACAAAGACGGTTTTTCTTATCATTTTGTTACGAGGTTTACCGTCGTTCTATTTCTTACTTCACCGTAGTTACGGATCCTGCATGTCCTCTGAGTCTTCGAACAGGGTTTCCAGTAGCCACGTCCCAAACAATAACAGATTTATCCATGCCACAAGAAACTATTTGACTACTGTCGCAGGAGGCGCAAGCATCCAGTACCTCGTTTGCATGACCACCGTAAGTCTTGAGGGGAACGCCTCGGTAGGGGTTCCACAATTTTATTTTCTTGTCCGACCCACAAGTTAGACAGTAAGAGCCGTCGACTGAAAAATTGATTAGTCGATAAAATTTGATTATTTCTGTTGGAAAAATTGATTAGGGAATTATTCTAAATTTATCGACATTCGATTCCGAAAATTGGAGTCGAAAAATAGCCCAAATTCATCATAATGCCGAATTTTCGAATATTAACAATTATTTTATGAACGCGTCGATCTTAAATAAATTCTGATTGCAGCGATTGAATAATTGAATGACTGAACATAATTCGATCAATAAGTAGTTCATCGGTAAAAGTTCAGTTCGTAGAGTATATTAATTCGATATCATAGCCAAAAGACTTTTACGTTTGTAGGTTATGTGAGGTTAGAGTTTATTTACCATTGAATCGAACCGCCCGAACAGATCCCTGCTTACACTCAATGCTGTTGACGAATTTGATATCCATTTTGGTGGTTATAAATAACGTAAAATAAGTTATTTCAGCTGCCCAAGATTAATGGGGTTATAGTAAATATGAGTTTGGCTGCGTTGACAGATCGTGGCATATCATGATTTACGTAATTTCTATTACACTGTAGTAAAAAAGATGAGTTTCTCGGATTGTAAAGTAAAGAGTGAAGAAAACAGAACGAATATTCTCCTGTTTTTTGTCTTTTTCTTAATGATCGTAAATATCTTGTATGTACGACGATCAAAATGAGCAGCCGACGTTCGACAATTTCAAACTGGCGCGAAATGCAGTGATCATAAAAATAGAATGGACTAGGGGGACTCGAATGTGGATCTGGGATGTGGTTCGCGTTTGAGATACCAGAGGCAGCGATGGCATTATAGAGTGATTTCGAAAAGATCATTTTCGGACTCTGCCTACAAATTAGCTTCAATCGTTTGTCAGTCGTTTTTTGGCGACTGATGGCCTAATTCAGACATTTGTATGTTAATGCAAATCAATTCATAGAATTTCCTAGGTATTGTTTCTTGGCCTCTCAGAAGCTGAGAGAAGCTTCGCTACTCCAAATTATAGAAATTCAGGAATGCCAGTACTGTATAATGTAACAAACGAAAGAGGAGAGAAATAATGATTGAATAACAAACGTTTGAGTGTGTAAATAACGCGCTCAACAATGAAACGTATACCACGTGTCAACGTTAACGACTTCA
This sequence comes from Euura lappo, assembly GCA_018257835.1. NCBI lineage: Eukaryota > Metazoa > Arthropoda > Insecta > Hymenoptera > Tenthredinidae > Euura > Euura lappo. Next base: position 143,277 of record JAEUYN010002066.1, on the reverse strand, counting down.
AATATCATTAGTCTGATCCCCACAAACTTTGCCTATCTATAGAAATCTAGTTCAAACAAACAATTTTCAAAGATTCGAAAGTGAAGAAACAAAATTCAAAATTTGAAATAAAGCCTGGAAAATAGATGGACTGAAAAACAGCATAAATCAAATTTTACTTATTTCTGAACGATTGATCACCCGGTGAATAGAAATTCAAATATTTTTTCCCCGACAGGATTTAAATAAGACACAAAATGCGGATTTTCTATTTTTATATAAAAAAATGTTTTTTTTTTTTTTTAATAAATATTGATACAAAAAACATTACACAAAATATCTACAAGTGGTTACAAAGTTCGATACAAAATTACATGCCTTGGTTTTTTTTTCTGCTTTAGTTTTTTTTTTTTATGAAGAAAAAAAAAATGTTTCCAAGGACAGATTTATTACATCTTTTCTAAATTACTATTAATCGTTATTAACTATTAATATTAATTATTTTCATCGTTATCATTAGTTTCATAGAATATTAATACTCTGTAATGAGATTGATAGAAAAATATTGTCACGATTCCGTTGCTTAAGCATATTTAGTAATTGTTGCATTGGATTTCTTCTCTTTTCTCTGTCTCTCTTTCTCTGTGTGTATTTACGTATTATAATCACCGCGTGTACATCGATCCCGAATAGTTAGTACATCGATATCGTAATTACAGCGGAGGTCAAATCAATTTTCACGACCATTTTTCGTTCATCAAACTCTTGAATATTCGTCACCACAAGTATCGAAATAGTTTTCCATACCCCGTGCGATACATATTCTCATTCTTCATTATTCTAATAATTATAGTTACTGTTATTATCATTATTGTTATCATTATGATTATTATACAGTATAAATAATATTAAATTACGTATTAAACTATATCCTAGACGAAGCCTGAAATCTCAATTAAGCAAATCTCCAACAAGATAATATACCGGTATCGCTCTCAGTACTCCAAAAATCTAAATCCTCTTTCGCAATTCCATGTATTACACTCAAAGCTAGCTACCTGATTGTGTTGATTATCAAATCCAAATCTGATTTCTCAATTCCCTATAGTCTCCATATTTCATAACGAAGTTTGAAATTTAATCGTTAGAATTATTACATCGAAAATATCTAATCACATCAGTATATTCAGTCCAAAGTCCGACCGTTCAAAGTGAAGGATAATAAAAACAGAAGAAAAAAAAAACTAGTTAAATAAATCTTTTGGCTCTTATCGTAATCCCTCATTTTCGTATACATAGAAATGAAATGGAAACGGTCGTTATACAAGTGCCTCGGCGTGATAGTGATGATAATGATGATGAATATGCTCGTGAACGTGTCTCCGACCAGCAGCGGCAGCGGCAGCAGCACCTTGAGAAAATTCTCTCTCCAACCAGCGCACGACCTGAGCCATAGCCCTGGCCTGATCTTGCTCTCTGGTCGCATGTTTTAGCTGATGTTTTTTCCCCGTTTTACCACTATGCGGCGATTGAACGTGATTAGTTTCATTTCGTTGATTATTTGTCGTGGTTGTATGATGCAGATTGGTTGTTTGATTATTCTGACTGTTATTACTATTCGGATTATTAGAGTTATGATTATTCAGTGTCGGAGATGTCGTAACATTCTGCGAAATCGTATTAGCCTGAATATAACTATCCGCCGGATTCGTCGTCGCCGCGCATGTCTGAGGACTCTGATGCACCCGAGGTTTTCTTCCGTTTCCTCTATGCTTATTCGTCGGTACATCGGGCAGTGAGTTTGGATGATGGGGATGTTCCCGCACCGGTTTGTGGTAGGTGGGCTGCCGCGGCGTCTGCGGAGGTCTACATCTCTGGGTATAGGGACTCGAAGGTTCCGTGTAAGGACTGCGAAGTGGAATGCGCGCGTGCTCGTTCTGGTGTCGTTTCCTGTAAACAAAAACATCCATGAGCCTCAATATCGACACAACTGTCGAAAAACCCTCGACTTTAATCCCACAAAACCTACCTAGATGCGTGGAAACTGAGATTGTTCTTCTCCATGTTAGCTTGAATGATTTCGAGCAGCTGTTGCCTCTGCATAGCACCGCTACGCTTTCTTTGATTCGGAACCAAGGGTATTAGCGGAGTCAACAGCGGCGAGGCGTCGCTATCTTCGCTGACGTCTCCTTCGGAGCTGTTCGAGTAAGGCGAAGGCAAGTGGGGAACTGGACCGACTCTTCTCCTAAGTTCTTCCTGTTTGGATTGACTCGCCGTTACGTTTCTGGCGTCATCTTCGGTCGGACTATCCACCCCATGTTCAGACTGAAAGGAAGAAGAGATTCTAGTTAATTTGCTGGATGAAAGATTCAGTAAATTTTTTCAGAGTATATCGAGGCGAAGGCTCACCTGGCATCGATGTCGTTGTACTCTCCTCCTTCTAGGAACTCTGCGCGAAGTATGTTTGGCGTGTCCGCACGAGGTGACATGTTTAACATGGCAGCAAGGAGCAGGGGGAGGCAGACTTTGAGGAAGATTTGCAGTCTTAACCGGAGTTATGTGGGCCTGGCCTGATCTTTGATCAGGTGATACAGTCAGTTTGACTTTGATAGTTTTACTGCCACATGGAGGCACTTGAATGGAAGCTCCTAACGTATCGTAGATCGTTGTTACAAGACCGGCGATATCGTCCTTGGTGATTTTTCCGTGACCGTCAAAATCGTACAACGTGAACGAAAACTCTTGTCTTCGTCTGTCACCTTCTGCTACAGAAACGTCGCATTCGAATTCCTAAAAAGACAGAAAATATGAAAAATAAAAGATTAATTTCAGTTTGGTTTGATTTTTTTTTTTTACTACTTTCGCTTCACACGCTATGTTCAGTGATAAGATAAGAATTACATATTTATTAATTATTTTACTTCTGATAGACAGTAATTGATGAATTGTTGAAAATTTGTCATTTTTTCTTTTCAGATAAGTTTTAAATCACAACTGATCTTGTAATTTTTTTTTTCAAACACGCGATATTGAGTGATAACTATCTCGAAGATTATTTTTTATCATAAAAAAACAATTTTCTTTTTCTTCGAGCCGTCAATAAAAAAAAAATTCCCTAATCACGTAATTTCCGGATTATACCGTGAAGTAGAACGCGTTTCGGTTGATCTCTGAGAGGAATGTTGATAATCGGATGAAGATTAGCTACAAGTAGTTTTATAGATAGTATTTTTGTCTTATTTTTTTATTGTCTTAGTATTTCGTTGGTCTTACCTCGAAGCTAAGCTGTCTGGTCGCATGTGAGTTCGTCTGTTCCTCATTGACGGTCTGTGGTGTCGGAATCGTAGGAGATTCCGGTGGTGTAAGCAAGGGCGGTGGTGGAGGTGGAGAGCTACTGCACGGCGCCGCAACACTCGCCAGCAGCTCTTCGGCGTCGCTTGCTTCGGCACCTCCGCCAACGACTGTAACAACAATGAACAATGGTGATGCCGTTAGTAATCATCGAATTCGATTGTTTAAAATTGCCTATATCGGGTAATCGGGGATATCAAACTCGCTGCACTATGTACTATACACAGAATCGAAATTTGTGTGTGTCTCGTTCCTCACGATTTCGCCTTTCAGCATTCGATATTTCGGTGTCGTTAATTTTTATTCGTTTCACGCCGTTTTTACGACCGGACGTTCGCACTCCGATTCGATATACGTCCGCATGCATATATCGCGCTTCAAACGCAAATATTTACGCGTTACAGTACTGCGCGGCTGCCTACCTATAGGTACTACATACATACGTCCACTTGCTGTGTATACAACAAACTGCCGAGACGAATTCGTTTTCATATCGATATCAATTATTATTATTATTTTTTGTATGCCAATTTAGATCGCGGGATACTGAGTACTGATTGATTCCAGATTCTAATATCGAGTACAAAGTCTAAGAGTTCAGAAACGATCACGTTACCTGTTACACACTGATAAAGTGTGTCTAGTGGATTAGATTAAAAGTTTCAAAATGTCCTCATATATAATAATTGCTACAGTTTTTCTGACAATCATTTTTCAAGCTAATATCTAAAGTAAAAATGATACAATCGGAGCAGTTCTTTTTTTTCGCTGACTTGGTTTTATTTCCATTCCGCAATTAATGCAGCTTTGAGTTACGTTGACTTTACAACAATTTTCAAACTGTATAGCAAAATCAAAGTTTCCACCTTTTCGATTTGAGATCAAATTGCTGCGCCTGAACTTCATTTCCAGAACTTTTTTACTGTTTCTTTCCCTACTAAAACTAAGACTGATTTTGATTGAAGCACAGAAGACACGGTTTAATCGTGTCAAATCGAACGTTCTTTTCAGAATTTCAATCGACTCTCTTAATCAAAATCATTAAATTTCTAGTAGGACTGTGAAATGAAATTTTTGCTATATTTTTCAGGATTTCTCCGATCACGTTGAACCCAAAGACCGGATATCAGTGGGCGATGAATAGAAGAGCGACTGCAGCAATCATGGATTATGATAATATGAGCCCGAAGCTTAAGTTTGAGCAATTGTACGTTAGCCTCGTCTAAAAACGTGGTTCAATCTGGGAAACCGGATAGACAAGAATCAAGCAACGAGCTGTCATCCGTAGTCAAAGGTCTTCCGTTTCAGGAATCTCGTTGCTATAGCATATATATAGTGTGTGCAGTGTTAGCGGTTTCATCTTCTTCTCTACTTCAAAATTTCTATAGTACATACTGTCTACTATTCGAAAACGTATTTTCACAGACGATGCTTTTCCTCTTTCAAAGTGCACGGTTTTATCCGCATATATATACATGATACATATATACATGATCATTTGTCTGCGTGGCTCTTTCAACGTTTGTTTGTTTTTTCTGCCTCAACCTATTTTCCTCCTCCTCCTCCCGCCCCTATCCCGACTTCCGCTATTCCATGTCACCGTGTGTAAAATGAGCGATGTTTCAAAAGACTCGCCAAAATGTCATCCTTTCATCTCTCTTCGGAAAATATCAGAACTCCCAGAACGGCCCGGGGGGACTCCCAGCTACCACGCGAACGTACAAAAGAATATAAAAAAAAAAACTATACGTATATATACATATGTATATATAATCCCAACGAAAAGCAAAGATTGATGCTGCAACCAGAACCGGAAAACGACCCGTATTGATTCGCACAGGAAACTTTTTTCCTTTTCCCCTATAAAACGCGCATGTTGAAACGTTGGCCAGTTTTTATCCCCCTTCTCCGCGACCAGCACATTCCGGACAGACTATTTTATGTGATCGTTGTGTCGTTGTAAAAGGGGTAAATATAACGGTAAAACAAGCCAGAGTTATCGCGTGGATCAAAGATCGTTCAGTTTTCTTTTTTTTTTAGGGGGGGGAATTTCGGTTCTGTTACTCATTTTCACAGGATATTTTTCGTAGAAAGTATCGTTGACCATTCCGGGCCCTAGGTGAAACGATGGTCGTGGTACCTTAACGTTCAATAAAACTTCGGTCGGACCTCTCTCTTTTATCGTCCTAAAACCTAAGTAGGTAGACGGACGTCTTAAGGCGAGTTTAGTAGTTTTAGATTGTAGAACCGTCGGCCTAGGTATTTTCCTAGAAGCAAAACCAGCACGGCAAGGCCTGTGTCGGTTGGTTGGCGGCGGCCCTCTTCGTTTCTAGCCGCTATTATTGTTGGCTTCCAGGAAGAGAGGCCCAACCGAACGCCTCGTCGTTACTCCCCGCTCTCCTCCGTTCCTTCTCTCTTCATCCTAGACCATAAACTCGCCCCTCGTTTTTTTTTTCTACGCATTTTTCTCTAGCCTGCCCTAACTACCCTTCGAACCCTGTGTGCGTGCGTAACAGCTTGCGAGGCATCGAATGGCACCGAATTCGGTTCATATAAAACGAGAAAACTATACTTTTAACGACAGTAAGTGTAAAGGTAGGGATACACATTGACAAGTGAGTCAATAATTGTTGTATAGGTGCAATAAATTGTTCGGGTCAATCAATCAGCTGTAATAACATTGAGAATATCACTCACATATCGTCGTGTGCGTATGTAACATGTATGTACCATTAACGGCGTCACGTAGCGATGCTTTATCAGAGTTACGTGTCGAGCGTGCTTTTTATATGAGCCTAAAAGCCGTTTATGTGTCATTCATAAAAATATGGTGGGTACACCGCGTACACAGACACTAACGATATCTACAATCTGTATAAAGAATGGATATAATCGATCTGACTAAACCCACAGCTGTATTATATTCAAACATCAGACAATGATCCATGGGATATAGATACTGTAACGAAATTTGATTGACAAACGATACGATCTTTACCAACCGTATATAACCACGATAATAACATCCGGACTGACTGACTGACTGACTGACTTTGACCGGACGTGAACCGAATTTTCGATACAATATATGAATAGCTAAAAAAGAATTTTTCACTTTTCCTCATACTTCTGACCCAAATTTCACTATAAATGTGATTTTTTTCTCAATGTTTATAGATTTCTGGTAAATTCCAAGTAAACGGGCTAAAAAAAATATTCGATATTCGTTATGAAATTTACACTTGAAATTATGTTCGTACTAATAGCGGTTAATCGATTATTTTTCGTGCAACCGACTATGGAGATGAGAAAGAGAGGAAAGGACGGTCACGGGCACACCGACCCTATCGAGTCCCACCGTGCGCTGAACGTGTGGAAGAGGAAGCCGATCTAGAGCAGGAAACTATCGCGACTAGGAACATAATCTTAATTGAGAAGTGAGCGCGCGGTCCATGCCAGTCCATAGAACTGAGTCTCGTATGCCCCGAGACCCGATCAACGTGCACGAATTATCCCCGGTAATTGGATAATAGGGAGGCCTCTGGTCCGTCTAGATTTTTAAAACAGCCTAACGACGACGGCTAGAACCAAGAAACGACCCAAAGAGAGAGGGAGAGAGAGAGAGAGACAGGGAAGAAAAGGGAGAGTAACTCGGCTCCCGAGGGGAAAAAATACGAAAGGGGGTTGCTCGCCGCAGCCCGAAGGACCACCCTTCGTGCTCGCGTACGGAGAACCGAAACGAACGCGGCGTCGAAGGGGCCAAGGCCACGAGGGCCACGAGGCGGTGTTTGTCGGTCGTTTTCAAACGCGCTGCCTAGACCCCGTACCCTGTAGTATATTTTCAAATCAATGCACACGCCTCTTGAGAGCCCGGAAAATAGACGGCAGACAACGAGTAGCGGTATTTTTGGTCGAGGAATTTCTCTCGGAGTTGATTCGCATTCTCGGGTCTGGGCGGTTGAATCAATAAACACGCCGGATGTCTGTTAATGATGTTTTCCCTGGAGCCGATTTATAGCATATAGTACAGAAACAGGGTTGAATGTATAGAATTGCGAAAAATGTGTCGGGATCAACGAACACACGGTACTCCGCATCTGTTCACAGCCACCGTGATACGTAACCCGACTCGAACAGGGGATACAAATAAAAATAATAGTCCTAAGGATGAGGGGAAAAAGGATGAAAAATAAAAGATCGAAAGAGACAAACGAAGGCATATTATTGTCCCTTTGAAGATCGCCGACGCCGAGTGGCGTCGCGTTTTCGCCTTGAGACTATTTCTAAAATGTGCCGACAAAAGCAGCAGCTACACCAACCATCGGGTATATCCCCATGGTACGCGAACCTTTTCGAGATAGTTGCTTTGATCTGTAGCGACTAACGTAGTAGGTAACCAGTATCTCTCTCTCTCTCTCTACGCCCGGAGATTTGACGTTTAGTCAACTACGTTTTTTTTTTTTTAAATTTTTAATTGACACACACGAAAGTTGGCGAATATTCAAACAAACCGCGTATCCTTTCATCTTAGCGATAGAGATTATTCGAAACTATGCGACTGAGTTACCGGAGGCAATTATACTCAACTAGAATGCAGGATCACCGCGCGTGAAAATGCATGCGTAAATCAAAGACACGGTAGCTCAGGCGCCAGTAGCTCGCTTGCCCTTGTTAATAAAAACATTGACCCGCGGGTATTTTAATTGCGTTAAATAAACCGGCCATCAAGTTGATTAGACAACTTCTGATCTGAAAGATTCCCCTTCCATTCGTTACGACAGTAAATTAAAAAACTATATCCAACGTTGGTATTATAATGAGGCCTGTGTATAATTACTCCCGATATAGCGTCAGGGGCGAGTCGAAGTATTCATCCACTCTCCGCTCTCTCCATAAACGTTCCACAGTACGTACGAAGCTGCCTTTGAGCGCGGAGTTCTTTGAGTAATACAGAGCCCTTAAAATCCCGCTTAATTATGTTTGAGGTGGAGGCGAAAGGGGATTTACCGTTTCACGAGAGAGAGAGAGAGAGAGAGAAAATAAAAGAAGAGAGATCTTGAATATGAATCTTTTATTCAGTCATGTTTACGCTCGGTCTTTGGACTGGCGTGCCTCTATGATCCCTACGATTATAACACACAGAGAAAAAATTACGTAACCGAGTTGTGGCCTGGCTGCAGCCACGACTCTCTACGTTGTTGCTCCGGGTTTTAATTAACGTTACACACGTGATTAACGTTTCAACCGTATCGGACACGGATCGAGAGAAAATAAGAAAAACATTACGCATGCCTCAGTGGATGAGAATATTACCAGAAAAGGGCTTGTAGCCAGCGAGGAACCTTGCACGACACCACTTGACCAATCCAGTAGCCATAGGGCCCTCATGCGTAAGGACGCACACGCTGTCAAACTGGGCGCCCGTGGTTACGCACTCGATTTAAAATAAGAGTTTAAAAAGATTAGCCCTCCTATTTTTTTTCTTCCTCTTCTTATTATTATTACGCCGGTTGTGTTTATAGCGTTAATACTGGTTGTATATTTTCTCTGGACCCGCTTCGGCGTCACACTTAACTTCGAACAAAAGTTCAAAGGAACGAAACCACGGTTATAATACACTGCGCAACGGTCAGGAAGCAAACACCTTCTGCACCATAATACGCTTTGATATACATCGAACACGTTCACCGTGTTATCTTCTTTTTTTTTCTTTTCTTTTTACACGGTGCTATTCAAACTGTGTTATTTTTTTTATTCCCGCTTTACTGGGTCACTCAGTCCCCGCGTTTTGTTTTGTTTTTATTTGAAACTGTTGTTTATCGTTACATCAACAACCCCGGATTTTCTAAATGAAATAAAACTTAAAGTAGACTTGAACGAAAGACCGACGCGTCTCTCGTGCGACTACATCTACGAGCGTAGTTTGACTACGCGGCGATTGCCCCCTCGCCTAAACCGCAGCTCCGTCCTCCCCCACCCCGCCTTCGAAACGTCCGTCCGTCTCTCTCGCAGGCACAGGCGCTCTTCGGTCTCTCACCCTCTAGCACCGTCTCGCTTAGTCTTTAACGCTCGAGTTTACCTCCCGACGCTGTCCCACTCCCGCTCGAACGGAGGGCCTCCGCTAACGTCGAGGTTGTAGCCACACGTCGCTCCGAACGCAGCCTGTACGCGCACATGCGACCGCGAGACTGACTCTGACTCGCCGATGCAGACACACACACACACACACACACACGCGCGCGATGTAATAAAGTAACACGAAATCATTGATGTCGGGGATGCATCGGCATCGGCAACGTCCAAAATCAATCTCGAGGGATGGGCGATGTTAAGAAAAAAAAACACGATATTATCGATAACTTTGAAAAAAAAACATCGATACATCGATAAATCGGTGCATGAATATAAATGAGGAATTATTGGGAGAAAAAAACTTGTTCATTTTTATAACTCATTTTTTTTCAAATATACACGTTATTTTCCAATATTCCCGCCTTCGTTTGTCGTTCACTGTTATTGAAGCGATGTAATGTTAGACTGTGGTTGTTTCGTGAAAAATCAGGGAATTCCACTGATCCACAGGGAATTTTTCTCTTGTACTTGTTTTATGTGATAAATATTTGAATAATAGATTGTATTATCGAGTCTCTTGTATCCTATAGCGTCGACCTTAATTCTATAATTTCAAAAACACAATCCTAACATATATACATAGAATCGCATTGTTAAAATCTAAGTCTAGAATTTCTTGCTTTTCACGCACTGGAAAAACTTGACATTATTTGGATTTTTTGTAATAATGATATGGGAATAATGTATTTTTGGCAATAAATTTCATTTCAGTGAAATTGCCGCCATTAGAGAGAAGTTATGGTCAATTATACAAAATTTCAGAAAATTTATTCACTCGTTTGTATACATATGTACAGGCTCTAAGAATATTTATTTCAGATTTTCCTCGAAGAAACTGATACGTCCGGCTCGGGGATTAATCACGACAGTACCGAGAGAAGTCTAGCTTTCGTTTTGACCGAAGATAAAGCGATAGGTGTACACGACCGACCTTGATCGATTTCTACGTAAGCGTACGCGACAAGGTCGGGAAAATGTTGCACATACCTACCCTACTTGCGGTGGTATAGATACGGGATGCAGTTGCGAAAGGATAACCGCGTGACCCCGCAGCATAGGAAGATGAAAAGTTACGAAGTTTAACGTGTGAAAGGTTCACGATGGGCTGTTTCTTTCTTTTTTTTTTCATCTTATCCACACATTAAACTCCGGCGACAAACTTTTTTAAAACTCCTTTGCATACTCGAGGCGCGGTTATGCTTGCCATTTATTCAAATTCTGTATAATATAGGCATCGTATAATAAACCACACTGGGCCACACAGAGGTGCCGGGGACTTGCGAGGAAGACTGTGCTTCGTGATTTTATTTTTGTATTTCTATTTCATTCCTCCCCCCCCCCCCCTCTATTTTTCTTCTCTTACCTGAACCATATACGTGCATCAAATGTTTTATGCATATCGTAGTCTATTTCGTGTTTTTTTTTCTATTTTCATATTCATTTATTCTTTTTCTTTCTTCTATTCTTCTTTTGTCACACTTAACGGGTGGCCTCGAAGAATCGACCATTGATCGAAACGATCGCAGTGAACTTATTGTTGTATGTCTTTTTCTTTTTATTTTGTGGGGATGTAAAATAAACAGAAAAAGAATAAGACGAACAGAAGGGAATAAAAAGAAGAGGAAACAGATCGAACGGCATTTGTAACCACCTGCGGGTCCAATCATCGAAAAGGCTAGATTTCCAACGGAGAGAACTCTTGTATCGTGTATCATTACAATACCGTGTAGTATTGGTGGGTATAGAGGCACCAAATAAGAATGAATGAAAGAAAAAAAAGTATCGAGTTTAATTCTTTGGAAATTTTTATTTTTTCGTCCCCATATCCGGACCGAAAAGATCAGAATTGAAATCGACTATTGATCCGGTAGAAGTTAAGGTCCTATGACTCGGAATATTCCGTCTGTTTTTCACGTACGAATTTTGAATACCTTTCCTACTATTTTCTCTACGCTTTCGTGCATAATACGTCTACCTATAGCTACAGAGCGGTGGGTACATGAGGAAAACAAAGAGTACAGCACAATAAAGTGCGGAAAGAAAATAGGACACGATGCTGCATCTCGATCTCGAGCTGCCGTTCACGCTGCTGCAGCACCATGGACTCTTTTTGGAGACTGTACCACCACGCTATTATCTCCTAGCGGTGTTTCAGAAGATCCATGGGCGTGGAGTAACAGAATTCTCTCAAATGAGAAATAACAGAATTACTAATCCCATTGAACGAGCCCAGTCACAAACACATCGAGATCAAGAGGAACGGATTCTAATCACATTTACAATCGCCTTGTCGAAAAGATCCGCTGCTCTAATCTCCGGGCTCTAAACCGATCGGTTAATCCCGAGCGAAGTTCGGCCGAGGCTTAAGCCACTTCCTGTGGCGGAAATCGATATTCATAACATGGGTAGATTTTTATTCGACGATGGTGTTCCGTTCGGATGTTTACCGAATACCGGATAGTTTTCTATCGAGTGGTCCATCGAGTCGCTACGCCAATGCGTTGGTAAGTGCCCCCCGGCTTCCCCATCTCTACCCGGCGTGTCTTGGCTTGGCTTGCCATGCCATGCCATCCGCAGCCGTAGCTCGGCTAGTCGTTTCTTTTCTTTATTCCTTTGTCGGAAAGTCGGCGGCGAGCCTCGATTTTTGAGAGAGTAAGAGAGATCGAGAAGGAGCAGGACGAGTATACGGGAGTAAGAGGGACGAGAGAGCGTAAGCGAGAGTGCGGAGAGGATGAGAGAAACGAGAATGAGAAGGAAAGAGAAATTGAGAGAAAGAATACAAAAAATAAGAATAAATAACAGTGAAGAGCGGGAAGTCGCGGAGAAGGGCGAAAAAAAGGGGGAAGAAACGTAAAAAAGAATAAAACGTTTGGATTAAAAACTCGGTACAGGCTACCCTCGAAATATCGGCTGGTAATAATGGTCCCCTCCCCAAAGTAATAAAAAATAAAAAAAATAAAAAAAGATGAGGAAAGGGAGACTCCCCTAGCTCCGTAACTATAATGCGGTGCGGCTGACCCGAAACGCACGTAGAAGATGCGCGAAGCTCAAGGGGGAGGGGGCATCCCATCGACGATAAACACGACGCGTGAAGTCGATGCGGGAATTGCATAATCGACCGCGGTCAATAATGCCGGGACGCTAATTGCGACTGCAGTACGCGGGGATTAGAATTTCATTTCGCAAATTCAAATCCACCCGCATAATGCCTGCAATTAGCCACAAGTAAAAACCGTGTCTCGGGCTTTACCGTCGGGTCCTAGATTATCCGCGACCGTGGGGTGGGTGCACCTCGTTCAGGTAACCGAGGCTGAAAGGAGTCCGAGTCAAAGGTCTCCGTGCAATACTTCTCTGTACACACAGAACGCGCATGGTATTGTGTACAGTATTTATCACGGGTACGACGAACACCGGCAAACGTCACGGCGCGGTCCGTCAACGGGCCGAGGTAGGTACACACGGAGTACGCGGTACGACAGCTGGCGCGGAGCGCACCCCGCGCTCGCTCTCCAAATCCCATTATAAAAGCCACGAGGAGGCAGGAGCAGCGACCGCGTGTGTCGCTTCGTTTCGCTCGAAGCTGTACATCCACATTGCAAATAGCGGATGACCGGTCTAGCATAAAATTGTAAACCTGTGGACTGTGCAATTAGATCTAAACCAACGCATACATGTAATAAGGTACGTGGAGATAACCAGTCGATATTTATTTATCATACGCGCGAAGCTTATGATCGGTTCAAATGCAAGGAACCCGGTCTCGGACACAGGTAAGGCCGTTAATACGGTTTTACTGCTACATAGCTCTCTAGCAGCCTTTGCCTTCGGTTTTGCTCGTCTCTCTCAGCGCCCGAGCCTCGGCTCCGCGCGGGTTCCTCGGTTAGGAGGCAGCGGCGCGGAGGGGCGGCGGGGAAACGTTCGGCGCGTTTGATCTCGGCCGCGGGCGCCGACAAAGCGTCCGTCCTCTCGTCCGTTCGTCCGTCCGTCGCTTCGCTCCGCTCGACTCCGCACCGCCCCTCGCCAACGTCCGCGCGCCTCAACCTCAGCCTCACCCGGTGGGCAAGAGAGAGTCGGCCGGCCGCGGCAGCGACGGCGGCGTCAGCGTCGGCGACGGCACTCGGGCGGGACGTCGACAGCGGCCCCCCGTCACTGCGTCATGCCCGCAGCCCGCGGTTCCACAGCGCTGCGCGCAGACCTCCTCGGGCAAGAGTGAGCACTGAGCAGCAACAGCCCGCGATGCCAGTTGCCACTCCCTGGCATCGTGCACCGAGTTAACTTTGCTATTAATAAATAACTTTGAGGCCCGCGTGGTACACAACTTTCAGCTTCTTCAAACTTTGTTTGCCGCCACCGCCGGGGCCCCGCGCGCCACTTATTTTTTATTTTTTCACTTTCAATCCCCCACAACCGACGCGGGTTTCACACTCCCGCGTCTCGTTTCCGCGGGTACAAACTGACAAAATATATTCCCAGTGGTAGGAACAAGATTTTCGAAGACACTACGTGTGCGTGGGCAGCCCTCAGTTCTACGAAAATAATACAATGGGGAGAAAAAAAATAAGATATTTGTCTTCCCATTCGCAGAAATACGGCTGCGTTAAAAGTTGAGTTACGTCAGCGGTCCCACCGGGTTTTTGGGTCCCGTGAGGACCCGGTATATATTTCGCCGCGATTCGTGGAACGAATCTCTTCTCGCTCCTGTTACGTAAATCGTAGAGCGAAGCGCTGCTCGTCGCTACGCCGCGCCGCGATGCCTCCCCTCGATACTTAAATCATAATGTTTATCGTTTGTACTTGTATCCGCTGACACGAGCGCACTCGTTCATTCATCGATTCCCTGCCTTCCCCTCCCCCTCGGTCCCCTTCCGTTACATCACGGCAGTGCCTATCCGTGTATCGCACACACAGGCACGAATCGCGTCACAGACGCGTTCGCAACGTAAAACCCGATAACGGCAAAAACTTGAAACGGTTAGAGAGAGCATGAAAACTACGGTCTGCGAACTGTGGCTCGCTTTTGAATGGATGTCGGTACCGATAACGTAGTCGAGTTTATTATAAATATGTACACTCGTATCTTTTGACAATGGCTACGTTACCACGCGATAGCGCAACAATATGACTATGATAAGTGATGATCCTCGATGTATTTGAACTGGGATAAAAGCCTGGGCAAACATTTGACATTGAATATCAAAGTACCTTGCCCATAATTCTCTTCCGCTTGCCATCGGCTATCAGTTCCGCTCTAGTGAGTATCGGAATATCGGGAAAATGGGGCGGAAGCGAGGAGCAAGTTGTTTTTTTTTCAATTTCAGCACGAGAGGAGCTGAAATTAGGCGATGCGGGGGTATTAATAGGTTTCGTTGAGGCACGCGAATGTTGTGGGATAAAATTCGCGTATTTTTATCCCACTCGAGTATTGACGTTACGTGGTTACGACACGACCCATTGCCGAATAGAAATACAGGTTTTAGCTGACTCGGTTGGATCTACAATAATAGTTAACGAGATGGTTGACCCACGTTCTGGCGTCTAGCCGCTATAGTTTTTCTTGTTAAAAGTGCTTTTATTGGTTTTAATATGTTACGACAGTTTTATAACCGTAATCAGCTGGGACTTGAGTACACACACAAAAAGACCCCCCATCGAGATACCGAGATCAAAGTAACGTAATTACATAGACGCTCGAATACGGGTTCAAATTATAATTGCATGAAAGAACGACGAAGCAATAAACATACAAATTGCAACGCTCGTAATATATCACAGGATACTTGAACTCAATTCCAACAACAATAAGAGGAATAAATTAACGACTCGCCGAATTGGGTGCAACGACCCTTCGGCTCGATGCCCACCGTATTTCGAGGCTCGCTCAACTCGCCGCACGCGATATTCAAATGTTTGTTTCACTAATCCGCGGTGATTCACGTCATCGATCGAAACCCGATTCTAATCTACACGTAGCATAAAAAATGGGAGGTTTTAAATCTGGGATTCCCTCCCGCTAGATTATCGGATGAAACATTGACTCGCGTCTAGCGCCACAGGGCGGACGATACCAGAACCGATCTGAGCGATGCATCACTGTCTACCTTATCTATGCCGGGACAATTTGAGGTTAGGTTTGACATGTCAACAACATTCCTAGTGGAATAGAAGAAAAATGTCGTTATACGATGATTTTGACAAACATCGGACAACCGAAAAGGTCGCCGGATGGTCGTCGGGTATCAAACTACTGCAGTCTCAACTACAGCTTAAAAAAGCCGCCACCACACAGGTAAGGCTTTAAAATTACGTTTGAAATGATTTTAGGTTATGTTTTAATATTTCCGCTACAAACGATCGAATAACGCGAAAACTACTGTCCAAAGCCGAAGAGAGAACAGTTTAGAAAAGCCTCCGCAGTTTTGGCCCCGGTAATAGACCTGAAATCAAAAGCAAATCGTGACGGTGAAAAAGATGAAGATACACAGACCACGAATTCCCTCACCGTCGTCACCACGAACAACGTCGGTGTCGGCGGAGAGTTCGATTGGAACGTGACCAACGAGTACGACCCCATGTGGCCGAACGAATACGAAAAAGTAGTCAAAGAATTGCGAGATATTAGAGACAGAGAACACGACCAGGAAAACGAACAGCGGAAGAGGAGACGAGACACCACGAGGTTCGAGGACCCCCAGGTAAACGATCTCCGCTCTTTCATCCACTGCGAACGCACGAAGTTCCGTTTATTCAATCATTCTATCCCCTCAGGCCTCTCCTGTGAGCACCTCGATGGTTGCGCCGGAGAGAGACGAAGAAAGGACGCCCACATCCAGGGGGGTCGGAGGTGGAGCTGCAATCGCGCCCCCGCCATCGTTACAGGAGGTCGCAGACTTGGCTCCTCCGCCTCCTCCGCCTCGGCCACAGTCTTCCAATCTCGGGTACGGCGCCTCTTCGGTGGCTGCCAAGATAATGGCAAAGTATGGTTTCAAAGAGGGTCAGGGTCTCGGAAAGAAGGAGCAAGGAATGTCCGTCGCCCTGCAAGTTGAGAAGACTAGCAAAAGAGGGGGGAGAATCGTCGGTGAAAGGGAGCAGCTCATGCCTCCTCCGCCACCCATGGTTCCCTCACCTCCGCCTGTTGGTCCGGTCGCACCCCCGCTCGTCCCACAGGAAGAACCGAGCATCACAGAGATCATGAAATCCCCCAGCAAGGTTTGTGTTTTTATTCCTCCGATGGGAGCAACGATGATCGATACGTTTGAATCATTTTCACAGGTCGTACTGCTGAGAAACATGGTGGGACCTGGAGAGGTGGACGAGGACCTTGAGCCAGAAGTGAAGGACGAGTGCAACACGAAGTACGGTGACGTTTGCAGAGTCATTATCCACGAGGTGATGGACGTCCAGCCGGAAGAATCCGTCAGAATATTTGTAGAATTTAAGAGGATAGAGAGCGCGATAAAGGCGGTTGTAGATCTAAACGGGAGATTCTTCGGAGGTAGACAAGTCAGAGCTGGCTTTTATTCCTGTGAAAAACTCGACGCCTTACAACTAATGGACTGAGCGTACCTGTGACATTTTGTGTTCTACTTTTATAAATTGATTATAAAATTGAATTTTGGGACACTTTCGACCAGCGCATCCTCCTCGTATCGTTACTCAATTGTAATTTTTAATCAAATCGAATGAATCGTAAGAAAAATTGATCAAGTTTTTGCTTATTTTCTCCTGCCTGTACTAGTTAAAAAAAGGAAACAAATTTGTTTTATGTTATCAATTCGTGATTATTCAAGCTCATGACCTCAGCGATTCACAACAGCGCCAAATCAGCCACTACAAGCCGTATTTGTCCCAAACAGCGTGGGACTCAGGCAACCATGTGCTTGTTAGTGGAGAAATTAGGGCTACTTTTACTCTCGCAGATTCGTTAATAGAATTGGATCGTTTGAGTAAAATTCGATTAGAATATAGGTCAACAGGTTTATTGATTCTTTTTGATCTCCGTGATTGTTCCGTTTGTAAAATAGAGAATAATTTCTTTAACATATGTAATCTTTATAACTGGTATAATAGTCGAAGCACAGTTTTCGTTGGTGAGCGTCGTGATATGTAGGAACGATCATTTCAAGAATAATATTACGTTGTTACATCCGCAACGTTCATTCCTTCGATATCATGCTATGCACAGGCTGGCGGTGGATTTTTCAGCTTCAAACAGACTTCTTTTAACAAATTTTTAAGAATTCCTGGCTGCTTGCTCAGGTCCTGAAATAAAAGAGAGCAAAAATTCTTCAAATATTAGAAAACTTATCCCAAAAATCCGTTCCTCTCACCTTATCGAGTGAAATAGTGGGTATAAACAAGACTTTAGGGCTCAGATTGTTAGTCATTTCCCCAAACTTTGCCAACAGCTCTTTTCCCCTCGTTCCCTTGAAGCATTCCTCTATTGGCTCAACCGCCACGTCTACTTTAGCTGCGCACTCGTTCATAATCTTTTCCGGCTGCCAGTTATCTTGAATCATACACGTAATAAACTGCAGCTGTATCGCAGGATCGATTACCTCATCGATCACACAGGCGTGTATGGTATTGGATTGGCATTCCAGCGGCCCATGTTGGCAAGTAAATTCGTACCCATTGGGCGTCTGAATCGTCTGTAATTGAAAAGACATTAAGAAAATATCTGCGCATGATCAACGAGGGAAATATTCACACCTTCGCCTTTCCATATGGAATCAATTCCACTTGCACGTTATCAGGAATATTCTGAAACGTCGGTACCAGCTGCTTGACAATGAAACTACGAGAATCCGGACACAGTGCTTCGTAGTAAACGGCGACTTCCACCTTCTGGACGGCTTGCTTGCTCTCGCCCTTCGACCCCGTTCCTTCGCCTAGGTCTTGGCCCATCTGTGACTTTCCTGCAGAATACTTAATACATTTTCAAGCAGGTTTAAACAAAACGATTCATTTGTATCTGAGAATACTCAAATTTTGAGAATAAATAATTATTAAAAAAAAGAGCGATTGTCTCTTGAGTCTCTGTCTTATTTCCTGCAAGTAAAGATCGAATAGTTTCCAGAGTGAATTCTTCAAATTGGCAAATCAAATATTTGTTTTCGAGCTTAGGTTAGGTTAGGTTAGCAATGGGCGAATGTTTACCTGCGAAGGTTCATCGCCATAGAGGAAGGCGGGCGGCCAGTACCTCGCGGATTGCCATATGAGGAGCGAAAAGCAGAAGAGGACTATGAGTCGGTACCGAAAATTTCCCAGTCCCATTTTTCTTTGGAATGAATTGAGATTAGATCACTTTGTTCTATACGATATAATACGAAAGCAGTAGAAAGAAAATAACAGTACGACGTAGAGAGCAGTCTTTAAGTTACTGATGGAATATCGTTTTCGCAATTATTGTTCGATGGCTCGGCGGATCGGATTAACGAATCATATTAGAATGTATCAACTCGTGTTAACTGACTGTAGGTGTCACATGGCTACTTGACTAATATTAACATTCCGAACTTCGTAGTAGTTTCATTTGTCGCCATTTTAAAAACCAACATGGCGCTTATTCGATTGTCAACATGTTAAGTCGATATCGAGTGACGTCGATATCAATTGTTGTTGCTGGGTGGCGGGAGGCGTGGGATTTGTAATCGCGGCGATATGAAACTGTTATGATTGATACCCCACGGACCTTTAGGAATAATAAAACTGTTACGGTTTCAGATTACAACTCGAGAAAATTGTGTTTACCGAAGTTTTTAATTGCTATGAACAAAAGCGATAGTGTTGATTCGTTCTTAAACTTACGATTATTTCAAGGATTATATTGGGATAAAATAATTATACTGATTTAGAGCTCGTAGAAATTGGGATCAATATTTCGAAAGAAAAGAATCTTCTCTTTATAGTTCTCAAACAAATATGTTTATCATGTATTTCCTTCATTTCAGATTTTTTTTTATGAATTTCAGTTTGAAAAAAAAGGCCTGAGGGAATTTCGGTCCCACTTTCATAGAAATTGAAAATATTACTGTCAGAAATAAAAATGGATAGAAAACTTTCGATTCCAACTTTGATAGGCAGAGATAACTCCGTAAAATATTTCTCACGAATTCCTCGCGAAGATTCTCACCTATATTTTTCGCGTATTTTTTTATGAACCGTTCAATTGTTTCATTTGGCATAACAGTAACATGTGAAGAGAAGAAGAAAATTGAAACGTGTATATTCAGGTTTAGGCATCAAAATTTAAAATTCATTTCTCAATTTTATCGCGAATATTTTATTTCGATAATTAGTAATTCTGCCTTGATTTCAATTTAAACGTTATAATGGCGCCGAAGAAAGACAATAAGAAGGATAAAAACGATGCGAAAAAAGATAACAAGGATGGCGACAAGAAGAAAGGAAAGGGGCAAGATAAAAAGATTACGAAACGAAGATGTAGCGCGTGAGTCATGGCGATGAAATTTATAAAAACGAGGCTTTTACGGAGGCTGAATTTCGTGATATTCAACATAGTTATACATGATTTTTTATTTTTTTTTTGTCAATTATTAATTTTCAGACCAATCGCCACTGGGACAGTGATGGCCCAAAGAGTTTTACCACCTACGGTCTGTTGCCCACCGTCTGGATGCTCAACGAGAAGCTGTCTTCCGGGTCCAGGTTGTGGAAGATGCTGAATTCACTCTGATTGCAATAATTCGTGAATCAGCGGTCTCATATCTTTTCGATAGAAATTGAGAACCATGTCAGAAACTTATATCGCTATTATATGAAATAAAGATAATACCAGATCATAAAAACTACAAATTTGTCAATGATTTCATTACTAATAATGCGATACACGATATAATCGATACAAATATCAATTGATGATTATTTCCTCATGCAGCGAGCCGCCCTATTGCTCACAGACTGGATAGCTTCCTATCAGGAGAAGAAAACCACATGTGACATCTTCAACACACACATTATATATGTTTCTATATGTATATCATAGTTTACTATTGGGACGTAAATTCGGGACTCTTGGCTTTGACTCACTTTTTGTCAGTGCAAAAACGTGGCAGAGCATCCGGACCCGAAGTATTAGTCAAGCTTGTTGGAAATGAGAAACAGAACAAGCTTGAAAATTGACACGGAACGTCAAAGCCAGGTGTCTCGACTTGACATACGAACAATAGGATAAAACGTAACAGTTTCCCCCTACGGGAAATGTCTATTCACTAGTTACATAATACGACGCAGACTCATGTGTGAGGTACAGACCTACGAGAACAGGGTAGTAGGGTGGAGGACTGCAGAGAACGGGAGGGGTCGGCAGTACATCCCTGGCCTCGTATCTAAGGCAGCCAAACGTAACTGCTGTTGTAATTTTCGGTGGAAATTTACGCGGGGATCCAAACTTTGGGGGGCACTTAATCCAGGGAGAATACGGACGCCATACGGTACAGGGGGGGCATGGAGAGTATGGGGTGCATGGCATGCACGTTGAACTGTCAAAATTATATTCCAAGTAGTGAGATATCCCGAATAATGGCAACAGAACTGAAATATAGTATTCTCAGCCATAATTTAAGTTTAATTGACCATTTTTATACATCTGTCAATAATAAAATGCGACAATTTCAAATAACGGTATAAGTATATCGTTCAATCGTACCATTTGTCGTTACCCGGGCATTGATAAGGCATGTTGACAAAAATTTATCAAACCTCACTTTGAAGTTCCACAACCTCGCAATTTCGTTGCGAAAATCCTCTGCTCGGAGAAAAATGGAACAATTGTGGGTGGATGATAGGCTTATGCAATCGTGCAGAGCCGTAAAGCATTTGTGTAGTTCAATAAAAATTAGCCCAATTTGAATTCTTTGAACAGCCAATCACACGCGACTCTGGTTTCTCCGGCTTTTGTTTTGAAACAAAAGACTCTATTGCACAATCATACCCATTAATTTTGGCAAGCATAATAAAATAAAAATTTCAGTATCCGAAAATAACAGTCAGTGCTAAATTTCAGTAACTGTATAAGCAATCAATCTAAGTGACTCAATCACTATGCGTCCGTGTACTCAAGAATTTTCGAGAGGACATGGCACAGGAGTCGCGGAGGCCATCGGCAACTGGGGATTCTCGAACAAAATCGCCAGCCCTGGGCAAGAGCTTCGTCGTTTGCAGTGTCTCTTCGAGAAAATGGACAGTTTGTAAGAAATGTTTACAGAGTGATAAAAGATCTTCGGAAAAATAACCGAGATTCTTTTGGCGTGTAGACGATCGACCAAGAAACCCATCTGCGTTCGATACGACTGTAGAAACGACCCCGAGGCTTGGCACGTGAAACCCAGTCCTCACGAGTGTAAACCGGCTTGGAATTTTCCTTCAAAACGACCACTGATAGTTTACAACTCGTGTGCAGACATCATTGTCGTTTCAAATCTCTTCGATGTTGGCAGCGATCTGAGCTATCCTATACCTGGTCGAAGTTACATGGCACAAGGGGTTAGTAGAAGAGTATTTTTTGTTCAATCGGCATTCTGAGTTTGTTCCATGTAAAAATCTGCAACACATATAACTCTCATTTCACAGACTGACAAGTGGTACAGAAGAGGACCAGACTGTTGTCCTCAGCCTAGTTGTCTGGCCCCGCAGTGTCCGATGCCGTGTCCCAGGCCAAGGTGTTGCAACTGACCCCTTGAGTCCTTGATACCTTGCTAAAATATTCACGAGGCTTCAATGTGGAACAGGCACGTCTTGGTCCTATAGAAGAGCGAGGAGTGGCCCTCAGAAAATTGTACTTCATTGTGCCTGATATCATTTTATTGTAGAATTTTGACATCTGAAATATCTCAGTAATATTCCAATGGAAGTAGTTATTTGATAATGAACACGTATACATATTAGTCCCCATCGCATGTTGGCACGTATTACTATATAAGTTCTGTATTTATTCTGTACTTAAATAAAACTGAAGATTGCAGACTGTGACGGACACCTACACGTGAATTTTTGTAATTAATCGACTATACATATATTTCTTTAAACTAGACTAGATTCTGCATTCGTAAAACGAGCGTGAAACAAAAATGAAGAATTTCGCTATTGGCCAAATAGGAGTTGCCGTCCTGGCAACCGAAACAATCGCAATTATTTTGATCACACGTAAAAAATTTATGTCACCGAACAGATCGTGAAATTGTAAATTCTCTAAAAATTCTAATTCTAAATTCAAGTACCGTATCTCTTTCGCAATTTAGTTTCGGCAAACATTTCCACACATTTTGACTACCGGGCGTAGCTGAAAAATTAAAGTAACTGTGAAAATGCCACCAAAGAAGGCAGCTGAAAATAAGAAAGACGACAAAAGCAAAGACAAGCAGGGAGACAAGGGAAAGGACAAAAAGAAACCCAAGGGTCTTCCGAAAGGCGCGGGAATGGGTGGCACCATCGGCCTCATGGAGAAACCGATGAGAATTTGCCCGTAAATATTGATAACAGTGTTATCCATCCTGAAATATCGTTTTGGGTTATAATTCGCCCAATGAGCAACCCACTACTGCACCTATACTACATCCGTTGTTTTTTTCTGATCAAATTTATAGAACGAACGCTCACAAATGTGAACCACCAACTCCATGTCCACCACCACAGTGTTGTCCACAGAACACCTGCTATCAACCCCCAGGATGCCCACCCTGCTGATTTTAATATGCCTACCACTTTTTAAAATAAATCTATAAAACCAATATTTCGATGACCTGCAAATAAAATACGATCTGTGACATATATATTATTACGCTTGTTAATCATTTTAGTGATAAATTCTGTAGCGTCCATGGTATGAAAAATGGGCACTTTCTGCATTCGAAGCATATTTTTTCGGTAATTACATTAAAATATTTACGCCACACTTCCGTGCAAATAGTCACACCGAAATATTTAATATTCAATATCTTTGACCTTTTCTGACAAAATGTCGGCACCGTAATGTAGTTACTCAACTAGAGAATTCGAAATATTTTTAAATGAAAGGGAATGTAGATCAGACTCTGCGTCCCGAACGCCGTCAAATGTTAATTTCCTGGGCTGTCTGTGTTACGAAAACCATAAATGTAACAAAACACAAAGTTTCGTTCAACCGTCCATAAATTCAGTTTTGTTAAACACAAATAAATTCAAAATTAAGACAATATTTTTAGCTCAACGATTTGAACATAATCCCAAATTTTGTAATCCAACGAGATGGGCAAGGGTGACAAGAAAGATGCTAAAGGATCCAAGAAACCCGCCAAGGGTGGTAAAGGCCCCGTTCCAAATCCGTGCACCAAGGGACGCATCTTCATGGGCGGAACCATCGGGATAACTCAGAAGCCAAACAGGAACCATTACTAGTACGTTTATGATTTATCCCAATTTGATACTTATCACAAGCATAACTGTCTCAAGTTAGCGAGATGAGGAAGCGAGAGGTGTACAAAAGTGTTTCCGTCACCATTTTTGATTCGCTTCACGATTTCCTATACCTATGATTTTTCGATCACCAAAAATTTTGTGATCAATTCTGAGATTTTTGGTAATTTTTTGAGAATTTTTGTAACGTTGCTGCATCGCGTTTTGTTTGTTCAAAATGATTGAAACGCTGAAAAAAAATAGAAAAAACAAATCGGCCCACCATTGGTCGGGAGTCAAAATGATCGGAATGAAAAATGAGACATTAAAAAAGGGTCCATTCTAGATGGAGTGAAATAATCATAAAAAATTAACGCTTGTTGGGAAAAATCTGAAAAAATCAGGAGTGCTTTTTTGAAATCGAAGAATCAGATGGAAAATCTTATAGCGGATCAAAAATGGTCAGGGGAAATAATTGGCCGAGTTCACATGAAGTGCCGCATAAGTATAGTATACAATAAATATTTGAAGTAATGGTTTTTATGATTTCAGCAATGTGGTTGTATCACGCGATGGGACCCCAGGTCAATCACGGGCTTGCGGACCGGCGGGTCCTCCTGCGGGAACGACTCCAATAATTATTTGTCCACCAAGCAATTATCCACCGCCGAGTTGTCCGCATCAGCCAGGACGAAGATGTTGCTGATTCAAAAATCTTACTCCTACACTATACATATCTCACCCCTCATAAATAATCGAATTTAAGAAAAAAGAACAATTTTAATAAACTACTAAAACCCATATTAATCTTGTTTTCTGAACAAAGCAATTATGCAATGCAGTAAGATACAGTAAATAAATATAAGAATATTCTAATTCCTATGTATCTCGTTATCCAATGCAGAATCACATGAAAAGGGTAAAGATTGATGTGATTAAGACGATCCTTGAAACCCCAATGTGATTTTTTGTCCCATAAGAAAAACATGGGTACTGAGGTAAAATTTTAGCTCTGGGGTTAATGTACTTGGCGAGAGTCACACGGTACACTCGTAATAACGGTTAGGTTTCAAACGTTTCCTTTTTTATTTCAAATTGACAGACAAAGGAATGTGGAGTCAACTACACGCGACTTGCGCGAACTGTCACATCAAAATGTAAAAAGCGGTATAAAAACCATAAAACCCACCAAAAAAAGCGAAAATGCCGAAATTACGTTAACTACATCTCGCCACTATTTGTGGTACGCTTATACGATTGATAACATGGCAAGAGAAAATTCTAATTGACAAATAAGAAAATGGGAA
Source organism: Euura lappo (assembly GCA_018257835.1). Classification (NCBI taxonomy): domain Eukaryota; kingdom Metazoa; phylum Arthropoda; class Insecta; order Hymenoptera; family Tenthredinidae; genus Euura; species Euura lappo. The sequence continues at coordinate 118,117 of JAEUYN010002066.1, read as the reverse complement.
GAAGCAAGTGTCACAGGAACATGAGACAACCTTGTGGGCGACGTGGCATTTTTTCCAGCATCCTAGCGTTCTTTTACAGACCAAAAAGATGCCCCAGGTATTTTCATAGAAGAATTAATGCCTTCTGACCCACAGACAGTGAAGATGAAGGGCTGATAGTGTCCCGGAGGGTGAATCACTATAACGAGAATTCGTACACCGTCTCTTGATATTTCCCTCAACACCTGATATGTTCTCTAATCTTATATCACATTCTCGAATTTCCTAATATCTCCCAGCATTTTCTACTCTGTATACACCAGATCTCCCTTGTGATTTACCCCCGTATAAGTGTCCTAATCATTCCCAACACAATCTTTTGCAGATGCAACTACAGATCTAGGTCAAAGCGCCGTATGGAGGCACACTACTGTCCATCAACCCCGTGCTGCTCACACTTTCAGTATCCCGCAGCCGACTCTGGCTGCTGTCAAAACTTCCCGCAGTATCCCCCTCAAGGATGTCCACCACCTCCGGCATGCTGCCATCAGCCGATGTTATCTTACCTGCCTCCGTGTTGACGTTGCACCGATAAAAGAAAATCAATATTATCAGAATTGTACTCGATAGGTCATTATACACGAAAAAGTGGTATCGCTTCTAATAAACGTGTAAAAGCAGCACAACGATGATGTATTACTGTAGCGAAATAGTCAGGTGTGAATATCTCGAATTTAGTGCAACTTAAATAAGTTCTTTTCACTGTAAATAGAAAATTGTTCCGATCCAAAAAGTTTTTCGAGTCTTTGAGGAGCATGAAAGATTATTTTGAGCTCGAACACGTTATACGTGATGCTTTCTTCGGAGTTTTTTGCCCAACCAATGGTGAAGCGTTTGATAAGTTCCCGAGTTCATGCTTCTAATTCCATCTGGATCTGCGGAACAAGTTCATCTCGTTCATCATGTCATTCGGCTGAATATTTCGAAATTATGAAAATAAAATAAAAAATTCTAAATTATCACGAACAGTTCACACATTTTTGGGCTTCATCGGTTTCCTGGACATCATTCGATCATCTGTAGAAAATTATAATGGTAAGATACGGATTATTCTGATAAAGCATTCGCGTACGTTTAACCTCGTTCTGTTCAACCTGAAAGTGATTATGTGCGTTCCTTTTTTTTCATCTATTAAATCGATAATCAGTATTGACCCAAGAATGATTGAGTCTTATGATCCTGAGCAGATATTTTATTCATTGAAGGCACCGTGTAAACCATGTCTCGCAAAGAGCTCCACCACCGGTAAGCCAATCAGGGAATTGGACGCTGTCGAAATTCCGAGGAGACTGTGTAACCACGATGAAGTTACGAAACAAGCACGTCAATTAGACCCACGTCGGGATGCGGTGGAAATTTCAATCCGAAATTGCACTCGACCAGGATGCAAGCATCACACCACAGGTGAACATGTTTGTGTTTGGCCGCAGCCATGCCCGGCTGATTGCTTTGAACAGTATCCAGCATCGACGCGTACTTCAAAACATTGCATCTGGCCGGTGAACTAGCGAGATTGATTTCGTAAGTGGTTTGATTGATTAATTGGCTCCTGACTGACGGGAAACTCACGTCAGCGCAAATGTTGATAGTCGGTCTCTAATGCATTTACAACGATTCTGTTCGTACTTTTCGAGGGCCGAGAAGAGTCTGGTCTAGCCATGGAAACAGTTGCTTCAGAAAATGTCAAAAATTTGAACAGTCCATTTCTGATCATCAACCTCGCCGAATGCGATTCGCATTACGGTTCTAAATTTCACGTTTCGGCTGACATCTAAATTTTATGTACGTTACTCATAACTCTAAAGATCGATAAGCGATCACATTCTCAATAGCTGAATATAGCAACAACGAAATAAAAATAAAATAATCCATCATGTCAGAAACCACAACGGTATCAGCGTCTGACGTACTTTGCAACCTAAAAGCTGTCGTGGCTGATTTGGAATGGTGAGATAAATAAAATAGTTATTTCTAATATTTATGGTTATCGCACGCAATACTCTAGGAAAACCCTGTACACGTGTGATGAATTGCTTTTCTTTCATCAAATATACAGTCAGCAAAAGCAGCAGCTGTTCAAACAGCTGCAACAACAACTGAAGCTGGAACAACAACTACAAAAACGTCAGCAACAGCAACAACAAGAGAAAAAATCTCCAGGACAACCTCCGATGTTCTTGATGGTACCAATAGAAGACACGCAAAAATGTGAAGGCGACAAACGATCGCATTCTGGACACGATCACGAGAATTGTTCGAGCAGGGGAAGCACGCATAGCCATGGAAAGCACTCCAAACGAAGCGAAAAGAAGACCCGCAAAGCTGACCCAGCTCTGGTAAGTTTTGTAAAACTACATATCCTGTATCCGTTAATCGCCATGATCGGTTTCGAGAGGAAGATATTACCATCGAATCATTGTTTCTCATCAATTGCAATTATCTTCCTGTGTATGTAAAAATGTCCTTGTTTTCAGGACTTGAAGGGGGTCAAGAGCCGCGAGCTTCGCGCCGGTATCTTGTACACCACGTGCGGATGCGTTCATCGCGACGGGCTCCAAGACAGTTGTCCAAGATCCGAGTGTCAAGGACAACCAGAGTGCCTGGTTAAACCATGGGCCGTTTGTCATCCCGGACGAATGTGTTGTGCGAGGCACCCTGAACAATTGGGGTTGCCACCGAATCCTGATGCTATGACTTACTGATTTTGTTGACTCACAAACATCTTTACTGCAGTGTAACTTCTCGTGTTTGGACAATTATAAAGAATTTCATTCATGCGATCCTTGCATGATACACTCGACCACATGTACCGTAATAAATACACATTACCCCTATACGCATCGAATATCTATTTCATTCTCCTACAGGTCATTCTTCGTCATTGTCAGTTCAGCAAATTGAAGAGAATATTGACTTTTATATTCTTGGAGCATAAAATTTGGACTCGTAGATAAAGCATGTAGAACGGTTGATTTTATTTTTATTTGTTCATCAGTGGACAGAAGACATTGGCCATTGCTCGAAAAACGAATGACTATGCTTGGTATTTTCATTGGTCCGCATAACAATGAGAATTCTCGTTGCTGGGGACAAGTTTTGTTCCTCAGCTGAAGTTTGACAAGGAAAAAAATGAAGAAACTAGTTTAGTCATATTCGTCGCTGAAGCAACGTTAAATTTTTTGTAATTTTTTTTCATCAATTTTCTATTTTCACAATTCAAATTATCGGTAAACCTATTAACATGCAGTGAAAGTAGGCATATGAGATTGTAAGAAGAAAACTAATAAAAAAAAATAGAAATAATCAACCTAAAAGAGTAAAAATAGGCTAAATATTGATCATAAAAATAATACTCACCTCCTTCCGTGATGCCGTGTGACGGAAAGAATCCTAATTGCGATCGACGGCGGGAGCTCCTAGCCCAGCTAAAATGCCTCGTCAGCTCTATGGACCGGAAGTAAGGAATTATTATTGATTCACCACCCATATGGCTTCCACTCATCTTATTCTCAGAGTCTCAGGCCCCAAGCAATCAGCCTATATACAGCCCCCAATCAATCCTGTATGAGTGAGCCATTGCCTTACAATAATGGATTTTGCAGGAAACCATGCGAGTGGGACGAGCCACCTTGTCCACCACCAACCTGCTGCCCAGTTTGTCCGGTCCGAGACGAAGCACCATGCTGCGTGAGTTGACAATTTTTGAAAACAATTACGGTTCTTTATAGAGAAAATTGATCATTTTTTTCGATAAAATCGATTATTTTGTTGACAGAGTCCAGTCAAGGCTTGCAAGAGCTTCGAACTACGTGGTTCAATAATGTACAGATGCGAATGTATCATGCGTAACGGACTCCAGGATCGTTGCATGATGTTCGATTGCATGGGTCGACCGGAGTGCATGACTAAACTTTACCCAGTTTGCGGCCCTGGACGAGCAGCTCTCCTCAAACTGACGGACCTCGGGGATCCGGAAGTCGCCCTGAAGAAATTTTACTGTGCGGATCAAGCCCGAGAAAACGCTCTTGCAGCATACTGCAGACTCACGTGCGGAAACACCTGCGCCGGACCGCCGTGTCCACCTCCGTGCCCTGAGCCTCCGTGCTGTCCAGGATCAGCTGGGGACAACATGGGCTGTCCTCAACCCTGTTGTCCTCCACCTCGACCACAACCATGCTGCCCACCACCATGTCCACCACCTCGACCGCAACAGTGCTGTCCGCCTCCGTGCTGCCCACCGCCACGTCCACCTCCGTGCTGCCCACCGCCATGCCCACCTCCGTGCTGCCCACCGCCATGCCCACCTCCATGCTGCCCGCCGCCCTGTCCGCCACCTCGTCCGCAACAGTGCTGTCCGCCTCCACGCTGTCCACAACCTTGCCCACCACCTTGCCCTCCGCGTATCAGTTGCTGTCCACCACCACCGTGCTACATGCCCTGTATGCCATGTCCGCCACCCTGCCCTCCACCATGTCCTCCACCCTGTTTACCTTGCATGCCTTGCATGTCCTGCTGATGATGATCCTCGTGGTGAATTTGGTGTATCTTTGTTGGACGTTGATCAGTTTAGAGGAAATCTTTTTCTAGGTTTATTGGGTATCTTGGACGGATTGATATTCGCTATCGGAAAACTGATTGTGGCTCTAAGCTATACCGCGTTCGTAGAGTATTTATGTGCACCTGATGATACATGTACGTTCGAAAATGTAATCTGCTTGTAGTAATAAAATTTGTAAAATTTGCAACCCTGCTGTGTCGAATTTCCGCAGGTACATTATGTCTTCTGCACGTCGTGAAATTCAAATTTAAAGATCCCTGTAGCAGACAATTGATAATTGTACACCTTACATATAATCGACAGCGGATAGCCTTTAAAAGTTGTTGCTAAGAAGTCTCTCAATTATTTTTGGGAATCAACAAGAAAAAAAATGCAAAACTATAAAAATCTCAGTTAAATTCCATCCGTCATCCGAGCAGCATCAGACTTCAATCCTTTCGTCGTCAAGAAGAGAACTTCCATCATTTCTCTCAAAATTAATAGTTATTCGTGAAATTAACGCGTGAAATAATAAGCCCTCGAGGGACCGAGAAAAACATATAAAAAATCGAAAAAGGGCAATAGCCTCATAACATATAAACAGACCAAAATGTCCTGCTGCGGTGGTTCGGCCCCTCCTCACCGCGCTGCGTCAGGCTGCCAGCAACCAAGGCCTGTCTACCCCAGCTGCCCACGGCCTTGTCCACCGTGCCCTCCGTGCGTACCATGTTGTCCTTCTCCCCCGCCGTGCATGCCATGTCCTCCACCTTGCCGGATCACGATCTGCACGCCACCGGTGCCGTGCGGACCTTGTCCTCCGAAATGTGTTCCCTACTGTCCACCACCATGCCCTCCGGCTTGTCCACCACGGTGTATGACGAGGGTGGTGATGCAACCCTGCGTATTGACGCTGCCCGCGTGTGGGTCCGGAAATCGGTGTTGAAGACATGACTCGATGACATCATGACAGCGTCCGAGACAACGGTGGGTCACGTCCGCTCGGCACAGGTCAGGCTGCAACTTGTGTGTCCATTTCTTTTCTTGTGGGGAATGGATTCAGCAGAGTTCTTTTCTCTTGAGATATCATGATCATCGAAATAGAATCCAATCTTCATTGACTTTGAATTTTACGATCTTTCACCTGCTACCTATGACGATTAATTCTTGTCTTGTTTCTCGACGTTAGGGGCTGCACGGTTACGATTCCTCTTGCACCAGAACCACAACCAAAGTATTACGTTCCTCGACGACCTTGCTGCAGGCCAGGATGTTTCCACAAAGCAAGACCTCAGTGCTGTCGGTATCTCTGGTGGCGTTTACCCTGCAAAGCTGATTGCTTTCAGGTGTGGTAACCATCCGCAAGGTTCAACACGATGTTTTGAATTAGTTGCAGAACATGAACAATCGTTGCGTGTCATATTATCTCAGATTAAAAGTTGCTCGGAAATAAAAAAACGAATAAATCATCATTTGAATCGTATTTGGGACTTATTCTATTGATATACGTAATGTTGATGAAGTAACGACTTGAATCTGCAAAATCGAGGTCGTGGCGTGCGTCGTCATTCGCGGAGTGCAAGAAGTTTCTTAGTTCTGTGATTCAGAATATTAGGCATCCTGACTATAGTTGCGGAGGAAATGGAGTTTATTTTAGGAATGTCTGAAAATACGCGCCCCGCACGACTTCTCTTAGCGTAACTCGTCAGTCGTTATTTTCAAGTCGTATGTCGCACGTCGGATACCGTCGACACAATCATGGCCGTTTTATCTCTCCTACACTTTGGTATCCTGTTAATTACACACGGTACGTAAATACTCTTCTTACACCTATCTCCTTATCCACATCAATCAGTCATCGACTCATAAACTGAATATATGTTCCGCAAATAGATCATGTTATTTTTCTATCATCGTCTTCGGCTAAATATCATAGAACGATAACAGTCCAGGACTTGCCGCAGGGCATAGTATTTCACTGATCCTATTCACATCGTGTTCTATTTCAGTTCCATTCCTAAAAATTGTATTTATGGATCATCATTTTTATCAGAGATGCAAAACTTGAATTCATATTCCTAACGGTTAACCCTCCTTGGTCACAGGGGTCAAAATGACCCCATAATCAACCCTGGAATTCGGACCGTCCTGTAGGATGTTCATTTTACGGGGAGGAATTGAGAATTGCAAGAGTTTTCTATTTTTTTTTATACCTTCCTGATTTTTTACATCATGTTAACATTTGACTTAAAATAAAGTAACGCAAGTTCCACATTTGCGAATGTGGAAACTATCACCCTGAATTTTTAAGAGGCATTTGAGACGATAAGCTGACCGCGGTAGCCATTGAAATATGGCTGGGGTCATTGTGACCAGCGTGATATAGCTATTAGATTGTGTGGTTGATATAAGATCCCTGAAGCACACCTGAAACCGTTGTAGAACCTTGGATTCTTATTTCCAGGTACATTGGGAGTGCCATGGAGTGCTAGACCTGCAGCAAGGTGAGTAAATTGAATGAGCTCGTCGATAACAGACTTTAATACATTAATTATTTTGTTCCCCCAGATACGAAGGATACGATCTGGAACGCGGACCGGTATTATATGAAGCTTATTACCCCGAGGAACAAGAGGTCGCAGTACCACCGTCTCCGTCCATCTATCAAGAGAAGAGATATTTCGACCGCGGAGTTATCCCGGAGAGATCACATCAAATATCTGCCGATCCTTACGAATCCGACTTCACAAAAATCCGGGAAGAATATCCTCGACCAGATTCCGGCTATCTCTCTGCCTTCACAGCTGCAAGACCTCAAACCGTACAGAACAAGGGGTACATATTCGCAGACGGACCGCTGAACGATCAAGCGATCGAGAATCACTTCAGATCCAGGAAAACCGATTATTCGTTTCCCGAAAGGCACTCGAATTTTTACGGAAATGGGGAGGTGAATCGTGATCCGGAAGAACGTCCGTTTATTGAGGAGAATCAAATGAACTACGGAGAAGACGTGCAACGCATAGTACCGATCAGCGATGAATACATTTTTGGAGAACCGCCGATAAATGGGAGGCCGAGTTTCAACAAGTTGTTCAGGAATTTGGATGAGAAGGCGACATTCAGATCTCAGAATTTCGGGGCTGATTACAGTCGAGGAAAACCGATCGAACCTATGCCGATGGAGAATATATTTGAACCTCGACCGCAGATGTTGAATTACGTATTTTCTACTCCGAAAAAAGTAAACGACTTGAAAACAGTCAACATTGAACCGGATACCGAGGACAACGATTGGCCGAGAAATTATGGAGACAATTTGATCCAAGAAGAAATAATCAAGGCGGACGAAGAAGCCCTGAAGAATGAAGAAGCCAAGATTGCATCGATCGAAGTCAGCCAAGTACCGCATCACAAAATACGTCACCACCACGGGGATCTACCTAAACGAAACTATGATCGTCATTAGTCGTGAGGATCCCCTACGTCGATTTCGATTCAGCAAATAGGTGGCTGAAATTTACAAACTACTTTTGTAACTTGTTCAAGCATATAATCGTTGAAATAACAAATATTATTAACATTTTTTACCTGTGTTCACAAAACTTTCAGGTACTCGAGGAGTATTGTATACATCGAATATTTGGGTAGTGAAAGTACATATTTTTCTAAACAGATAAAACTTTTATTGTCATTGTACAATATGATGACATTGCTATATATTGATCTATAACAGTAGCCATTAATTACAATAATTATTATTTTTTCTTCATTTTCATTTCCTTTTGTATTTATACAATAACTTGTTTTACTATATACTATTATTAATACATTAATCAATAAACAGTTATACGGACATAAAAACACGTTTTTATATCAACCTCCTATTACAGAATAATATACCTACGTAGACATGTGTACGGTGAGGAATGACTGATGGGTACTTCGAAAAATTATGATGTTATTAGCGATGATGAACATTTTGCTAAATCAATGGAATTTAATGGTTGACGGGTGTCCGAAAATTTTTTGTTGAATTTCGTATGGATTTGTGTGCCTACCTGGAATTTTTTGATCCTTCAAAGAAAAATGATGTCCAGCAAATATATAAAATATTAATCCACAGTTAATGAATCAGCGTATAAATTACTAGTATAATTCGAACTGAAGACTCGAGTTTATGATGATCATTAAATATTCATGCGTTAAAAACTTGAATAAACGATGATTGAAGGAAAAATAAAACATTGCAAGTATTGGTTGAAAAACCAGGCAGGACACGACGGAAAGAATGATTTCTGAATTATCTGATGGCGATTGTTGATGAAATTTCTTCTTGAAATTCTTTGGTGATTCTAGACTCGTGACGAGGCTGTTTCATCAACAATAATGAGAAGAATATCGCGATCATTTTACATACAACCTACTCTATTGGAACACAACTTCTTTCGGTGAATAGTCTCAGTTTGCTAAATCTAATATTATTATTTGTTTTGTTTTTTTTTATCGTTAATTTCATCGGATAAAATATTATTATCTTCAGAGACAGAAGTTACATTGTTCGATTAAAATGCGTTAAAAATTCACCTGGGGCAATATATCAACGAAATCAACGTTATTACTCGGTTTTTTCTGTCTTTGAACCAAGGTTATCGGTTACATGAATACAATATCAAAAAGTAACAATTCCACACACTCGGTAAATCTCTGAGGCAATGGTAAACAGTAATTTATAATCTCAATTTATATCTCAATATATACCAGCGCAAGTAGATTATAAATTTTCCAAGTTTAATAAATTTGGGCGCTCATTGATTGCCGAAAATAAGATAACTTATTCAAATTCTGTGAAATCAGCCAGCCACCATAGTACAGGCTTTATAAACTAAAGAAACCATATTCAAAGAAATACTCGATTACTCAATAAAAATTAAGTTTTGTTATCATCGTATTATAGAGCGCTATGGCAATTGATAATACTACGGTTAGACAGCATTAAAAATTCATCAAAGCTTTTTCCTCGGAGAGAGGGGTCGGCCAGAACAAAGTTTTTCGCCTCTATGTTTCCCTGGTCGAGCAGTTATCACCGTTCGAGGTCTTCAGGGACAGCAAACACGTCGTTGCTTTCGTACCTACATCATGATCCATCTCACTTATTCACATAAAGCAACGCATTATTTCACTTTCACTTACAGAATACTGACGTTATTTAATTTTCCAACACTTTTGTGAATCGCGATTGTCTCAAATCGTGCCACAAAAAGCTAGAGAGAAGTTAGTTTCACAATTGTTAATACATGTCAGCGTTTTAAAAAAAAAATTTTTAGGAACCCAATGTAGGTAAATTTTTCCATACGTTAAAGTTTCTCTCAAAAATCATATACAATATTGTGTACAAAAATCCTTAGTTAGTAACATGTTCGGTATCCAACCACGAAACACCATGTTAATGCAAAGTTACTTTAGGCTCAGGCCCTGAGTGATGGTTCTGAACCCTAAACGTTTCATAAACCGGAATGTAAAGTGCTTTGACTGAGAAAAATCAATCTCTTTCCAATAAAGTTCGATCCACGAACCTCATCTTCGATCAGCACCAACGACGAGTAAAAAATATATTCTTCAATAATAAAAAATCTGCAGTTTAGCCGTCTGTATTGTGCACTATTGAAAGAGAGCGATTAATGATTGTAACCTGGCCTGCAGGTATCGGTGATTAATATGGTGTTGTCTGTTCAAATTTTCAATCTCAATGACTGTATTGTTAGATCACCAGCATAGCACTACAGCTGGGTAGAAATTACGTTAAATCCTAACTTACGATTAGAAGAGATTATTACCGTTATTACCTCAGCTAACATGACAATCGTCACTAAAATTATTACCATATTTACACGCGAATGAGAGGCACCTTTATCGCTTTTTTGAGCTTTCAAGACCTGGGTGCGTCTTATTTTCGGGTAAATACGGATTGCTTGCATCAATTATACTAACTTACCACCAAAATAGGTGGATTTCCACTTCTAGTAACATTCACAACTTTGTACTTGGATTTTAATTACCAGCAATTTCCGCCTGGTATATTACCTTAACATACCTACTCATATTAATTATATGCGATATCTCCGGCACGATTTACGCGATTCATAAATAATTGTCATGATCAGCTTTTCAAATTGTCATACAACGCATGGTGTTCTTGAAAAGTCAAAAATTCCGAAATTGTCATGATTGCAGAGAATCTATGGTATTAAAAAGTTGAAAAATATTTATGTCACTCTGTACTAGTTATCGATGGGTAGAAATTCCATGCAACGGAGGTCTGACCGGATTAGTAGTTTTATCACAAACTTCTATTATTTCTTTTCTTCATATGTTAACGGTAACGAAATCGAGGAATAATCATTATTATATCATTACAAATACAGCCTGCCGAAATATCTCTTGTCCAGTAGATGTTTCATTTTAGGCCTCTGTGGAATGTCAAAAAAAAAATGTGTCTTTGTTATTTTCAAAGATTTTTTCGTATCATAATCATAGAATATGTTTCATACGGTTTAGTCATGTTGGAATTTTGATTCAAAAGCAACCAAACAAATGTTCAAATCGATCAAATTTCTGTTTGAGAAAACAAATGATCTTCACTCTTGGTGAAATTATTAAAAAATGAAGGATCCTTCAAAGAATCTTTGACATCGATCACCGATTAGTAACGTGCAGGTGTAACAACTCAATTAAATTATCCCCTTACCTGCTTGACGTTGCTGATTGAGTTCGCGTATAACGAAATCGCGAAGCTGCTCGTAGGCTTTATCGACGTTGTCGTTTTCAATGATTATATGAAAATTGCCTGGCTGCGTGCCTGCAAGAGTAAGAATTGACGAATATCAAGATACGGATACTTCGATATGATTCGTTACGAGCCAAAATATTATAAAATATTATAAAATTACCAAATTCCATCTCGCTTCTGGCAACCGACAGTCGACGACGCAAAGATTCATCCGTCTCTGTGTTTCGCGACTTTAGTCTACGCTCTAATTCTTCAAGAGACGGAGGCTTCACAAACACAAGTATCGGATCCAAACATGTTGCTTGGATCTGTTTCACTCCCTGAGTGTCTATGTCCAGGATGCATACTTTCCCGGCACGTCTAACGTCTTCAACTGCACGTTTACTGAGAACAAAAATTCATTATAATTCATATTGCTGATGATTGTATTTTTTTTCTACCATAAACTGAATAAAGGATGAAAATGGTTTCATAAAAATCCTTTTTACCTGGTGCCGTACATGTTGTTACTAAAGATAGCATACTCGATGAATTTTCCCTCATCGATTTCCCTCTGCATCTCTTCTTTGGTAGTAAAATGATAGTCTTTACCATCTACCTCACCTGGTCTCGGCCCCCTGGTGGTATGAGACACGGAGAATCCGAAGGTCTCGGGAAACTCTTCGAGAAGACGTTTCAATAGGGTGCTTTTCCCCGATCCCGAAGGGCCGAACAGAGTCAGAGGACGCGGACCTTTCTGAACCATCGTGCAGAAGCTTGAGGCTAAAGAATTCGCTAAAATGATCAAGAAGACACGATTCTAGATTAGTTGGATCACCCCCCCGCCCAGAAGACAGGTCTTGAATAAACAAGCTTCAGATATGCTTTTCTGGCTTTACAGTCTGATTATTATTCCAGGAGATCACAACGTAATCTCTGACTGATTAGTCGCCTGATATGTGCCTGAGAGTTGTTAGGATAAAAAGAGTGCATTGATGATACTGATGAACGATGAAGAAAGTAATTAAGAGATCTTTGATACCTAATCTTAACAATCGAACTCCGTGTTGCACCACCATTTCTTTCCCAAACCGGACGTCAATGTTCTAGCAAAAATTCATACATCATCCGACACTGTATATACATATTCGTGGAACTTGGTTCGTTAAAAGTGTAGAAATACTAAAAGCGCAGTGAGTTACAGGGCTGGTAGCGATAAAGGGGCCCAAAATAAGTGAGTAAGGTGAATTTTTGACTCCAAAAAGTGCAACTACTAAGTGTAACTACATCAAAAGTCGTTGCAATGGGTTGTAATTCTAATTGGAGTGGAACACAAGAATAATTTGAAGCGATTTTTCATGATATCGAATAGATTTGAGAAAAAAAAGACATTTTGACCAGAAAAGTGACTGGAGTGATCAAATAAAAAAAGAGGGACTAATAGTGAGAAAAGTGACTCGCTACCAGCCCTGGAATTATTACGGATCGTTGTTTTTAGCGGACAAACAGTTTAAATACGAAAAGGTGGAAGCCACCTATACAAATACTGTACTGAAACTGAATTTCATCGAGCTATGCTAAGAATTTTTATGTACGGCACTCGCAACGAAAAAATGACAAAGATCGTAGTACGATCGCAATTAATACCTGGGCATAATGAACTTATATTTGGCTATTCTACAATCGACATGCACGGCTATTTGGGTTACTGTGCTGTATAAATATAAATTCAACACAATACATAATATGCGTTCTAAAGTTAGGAATAAACAGATCCGAATATCTCCGTGGCTTATTGTTTGACTTGTTTTGTACCAACAAAAAGGATCTTTGTAAACACCGAAGCATACAGGTGAACGAAATTCTTGGTCAGTTATTAACAACGGCAAAGACAAAAACAAAACGTCGGTAAACAAACAGGAATTGGAAAACTTGAAAAACAAAACGATTATAGACACGATAGTTGACTAATTATTATACAAAAAATATCAGTTATAGATACGAGATCATTACAAATGCGAAATAAGTTTTTTGCGATAATATGCTCGAAGTATTAGAACTTGCAGCAAAAAATTAACTACGGTGTTGATAATCGTTTTCCGCCGCGTGTGATAAAAAAGAAGCTTATATATTAGTCAGCTGGTGAGGCAGATGTGAGCCAAGGTCTTGGGTATTATTGATTTTTACAGTGCGAAATCTGTCGCCTTACCGCAGCACCGCGCGAAACTAGTAAAACTAGAGCCTGGGCTACCGGCACGGATACAAAGCGGCAGGCTTCACAGCCCGCGTATCGAGCCGTGCGGCCCGTTAAAATTGTAGATAATTCAGAGGATGGCCTATACGATGTTTTCCGCATTCGAAAAACCATTTTAGCCTTGTAAATTAGCTAATAATACGCGCTTTTGTTTCTTACCTGTTCCGAGTCCCGTTCGGTTTCCTCAATGCACCAGAAACACACTGACTGACCTTTTCGTATCACAGACCACAGTAGCCAACTGCCAAGTGGTGTAACGAACCCGTTCGGCGATGAAGTTCACGCGCAATTACCACGGTGTACCGAATGCTAGAGCACGTTTTTCTTAACGACTGGTGCGCATGCTCGCCGGCAAATTTAAAGCGGCACTCGCTGCAGTCGTACGACGCAGATTCATTATCTACGTAGCGTCAGAATTGTAAATATTATCTCATACGATTGTGCATTAAAAAAGGAACTATATAGCTTGTTATTCTTCCAGGTGAGGTTATAGTATCTGTCCGAGAGTATCGAGCGAGATCGAACATAACCTAAAATATTTTTCAAGATGGCTGTTACGACAGTGAAACACGAACGGCGGGAATTTCAAAAATAATATATTTCACAGGTTAGGAATAAACCATTGTACAAAATCAGAAAAACTTCACTCCTTGATTATCGTCGAACATAATTAACTCTGCTTTCTTCGATGCTTCAAGGGTCCTCAAGCTTCTGATCAACACTTCGGTATCCAGTCCATAAAATTCTGTGAAGAAAAAATATCTTGTCAATAATCGTGTATATCTTCTAAACGATCGATTCTACGGGAACAAACGTTGACTCCTTTTTTGTAGAGAATTTCACAAGCTTTGAAATTAGTTCAATTCATTTTTCACGTCAGAGCATCTAGAAACGAGATATTGTAAAAATAGGCCAAAAAGACTGTGAATTAATTATATTCATTTATGTATCCATGCCTTGGTCAGTCGTGTTTTCTCCTTGGGTCAGTTCGAAGAGCGTGCAAACTGATCCGGTGAACCCATTCTCCTGAGCCCAATTGTAAACAATCTCACCCCATTCTTCGAGCGTATGCCAATAGACCAGCCATCTCTGTTTCGACTTATCTAAAGGCGTTGCGTTGCCGGATTTAACCAGTTCCTCAAGAATAACTAAAATTGCTTCGGACGGAAGCTTTCCTTTGATTCGACACAATTAAGGAAAGAATACAGTACCGCTGATTCACATCCATGCATCTTATCTCATGTCCTAATAGCGCCGCGTTCAGTGGCGCAAAGACTGATAAGACTCTGCGTCTTTGAACAGAGACCGAATAAAAATAGCGAACTGCAGTTAAATATTTACTGAGGATAAATCTTGAAGAAAATTATCTCTTCTGTAGAATAAAAAAATGATTATGCTTGATTACACCGAAATATTTATGAGTAACGGATTTATTTTTAATGATGCAGTCGCTCGCTGCGTGAAGGCGGTGTTTTCTTATCGGTGGAATATGAAATATTTCAAGGATACTGTTGATAGAAGGATTGTTGAATAACGGACTGGAGTGAACCTCTCTTATATCGACCACAGCCTGTTTGGTAGATCGGTAGTACTCCAAAATCAAGCTTTTCCAAGCCCCTAATTGTTTCTCTTTCGTCTCAGCGTGAGGCTGAAGTCTGAAAAGGTATATAAATAATCTGCACTGCATCAACTATACCAATAAAAAATGAAATATGAATCCATAGTCACGATTTTTATCACACCCAACAATCAAGCTACGTCATTTTTATAAAAAGATACATTTTCAGGCTATCGCTGTGCCTCCTTACTTTCTTTGAGTACGTAAAAAAATACGTAAAAATATATTTCACTAACGTAAAGAATGGGGGGAAGCTGTACTGCCAAGGCCACTCGATCACCGCCATTATCCTCCTCTTTCGGAAGGTATTTGTCCGTGTTACAATAAAGTTATGACAGTTCGGACGTCTTGACAGTCCAGGGTATAAAATGCTATTCGAGAGTGGCGCCATCTGGGTAGCAAGAAATTCGACGGGATTACACTCGTGATTAATGCGTCGCTCGATGTAGTTGTCATTGGGGAAGTATTTTCAAACTTTCAGATATTATATCGCGACGGATTTTTATACCGTTTGAAAATTGAAAAGTGGAAGTAAGTCGCGTCTCGAGGTGAAGATATTGGTGTCGATTTTCGACCGCCGGACCGGACAGAGCGACGGAAATATATTCTAACCTATAAATTCGGCCAGTTATCGAGCAGCTCTAATTCAACCGCCGTTCTATGAAGGAGGAATCCTCGATGAAATATGATCAGAATTAAGGATAAACAGAAAAAAGAAGAGGGTGTCGCAAACTCGAAATCTAGGGATCCTAACAAACGTCCCTCCATCAGGGACCAACTACTAGTCAGAGAGGTAATCAACGCTATTCGAATTTTTTACCTCAGTTTCATTGTTATTCAAATTTTTAGCATCACAACTTCGCCTATTCTCCCACTGTGAGTCAGCTAAAAGTATGAAATGCGGTTTTTCATTTCCTGATTGAAAAACCATCAATTCCGTTCATTTTTGAGTCCCGAATGAATCTCTAGGTAATTATGCGTGTTTTTTTCCCAACAGGTTCAAGAAATGGAACAAATGCTGCCAAACACGTGTCAAGTATCGTTTGACGATCCGAACCGATTGCATGAATTCACACTAATTATTATTCCCGAGGAAGGTTACTGGGTCGGCGGACGTTTCAACTTTGGTATCTATGTCACAGAAGATTATAATATGGCTGTAAGTGAAGATCAAGAGGCTTTGTACGTCTCAAAAAAAATTATTCCCCAGAAACCAGATTATTAATCAACGTTTGGGTCCTTTCAGACTCCAAAGTTGGATGGAGGCGTAGTATAAACAAATGCAGATCAATCTTTGTATACACTTACCGCGTTTTCGATTTTAATTGATGAACGAACCACGGAGAATGTTTCAAAGTAGATGATTTTCACTCCGATTAAAACATTGCTAACGATATTTGGATCCTAATGACTCGAGGGGAGAATAACTCTGAATTTGACTGACGAATTATTTTTTTTAATGAAACAATTCAACCTATTTGTTTCTTCAAATAAATTTTTCTATTTCTTATTGATTTTTCCTCATTATTTCATTCATTTCTCATTATTTCAGTTATTTACTTGCTCGATATTTCAGGAGCTATTGACACGTTATTTCATCGAGTTCTTCTGCCCTCGTAATGACTAAAATTTTTGACAAACCAAATAATCTATCGATCGATGATTGTTTCAGCCACCGAAGGTCAAGTGTCAGACTAAGTTGTGGCATCCGAACATAAGCGAAGATGGAGACGTGTGTTTATCCCTCCTGAGACAAAATAGTATCGATGGATTAGGCTGGGCGCCTACACGCAAGCTCAAAGATGTAGTGTGGGGATTGAACTCTTTGTTCACGGTGAGTTTATGGAGAGCATTGAACGTATTGAACAATGTAGCGTACCTATACATCGGAATATGACGTCTGTGTTACTTTCAGGATCTATTAAATTTTGAGGATCCGTTAAATCGAGAGGCTGCCGAATTGTTTTCCGTCGACAAGGAATCTTTCAGGCACAGAGTCAAAGAATATATTACGCAATACGCCAAGAGATGATTCGAAATTTAGAAAATAACTAATTAACAAAAATCAGCAACTTACAGTTCGTTTATTCTTCTTCTGGTCAAGTACCGAAGTGTACTTTGCGTTGAAATCTGCCTCACGAAAAACAATATTAATTATTGTAAACTGTATCTTCTTTTTTTTTTCAGTATTTGCTAACAGAATTTCTCTTTGTTTTCATTCTCGTAACAAAGATACTGCAGAGAAGAGATATAATCTCATTTTTTACGTACTTTTTTCAAGCGTATCGCCTTCAGTCTCCTAAATAATTAGTAAAAATAAAGGCGAGCAAGGCTTAAGCAAAATGTACAATAAAATTAATGTTGACTCTAAGATATGAATACGAGGTATGAGCAATGTAACGTGGGGAGATGATAATTGTAAATAAATATTTAATAATATGAAATAGTTGATTTCACTTTTCACTTTTTTTTCGTACCTTGATACTTATATCGTGGGTTTTTATTTATTTACTCGAAGAAAACAACGGGATTCTTTTTTCTTTTTTTTTTGCTTATTTTCGTTTTTTTTTTTAATTCATTTTTTTTTCTCCTTAGCTCATGATGATCTATAATATTATATATGTATTTTGATCATGAATGCCATTTTTGTACAATTCAAATGAATTTCGTTATATGTGCTAAGAGCGAGTGTCATTATCAATGTTTAATTTAATAATTCTTTTTTCTTAATAATTAGTGAGTAATACTCGTTACAGATTATCTGGATTTTATTATTCCAGTCAAAAATCAAAATTTACTGTAACGCTTTGTCGAACCTATGGATAAAACGAAAGATTACATATTAATAATTAATTACAAGTTATAACAAATAAATAATAACAAAAAAAAAAAAAGAAGAAGAAGAAGGAAAATCACAACTTTTAAGATTGATTCTTTTTTTTGTGTATCTTTAAAATATCTCTTACTTCCCTCAGATCTTAGCTTCAAGGGAGTAGACTAGACTCGAATAAATTATAAACAGTAAAATAAATAAATACGTGATTGGAAAATCGCAACTTATTATAAAAATTTAATATGTGATGAACAATTCTTCTTGTATGCTGTTAGATCTGATCAGTTGTCTCGTCGAGCCAAAAGCCGCTGATAAATTATCGCTTTTTGTTGATAATTTTTGTTTCTCCAAATGATATGACTCGTTGTATTCCTTCAGTCGATTACCAAGGAATACTGCCCGCTCTCGTTTCTTGATCATGAACTCTGTCGGCAGCAGCCATCTGTGTTCGTGACACTCTTCGGCGGTTGGTCGTTTGCTGAAACGGATAAATAAGACCGAATTATCGATAAACAATCCTGCAATCACGTCCCAATTATCAGCCAAAATTGGTAAACTTACCCCGGAGTTCGTTTGAACACAAGCATAAGGAACCTCGTTGCTTCTGGGCTCAACTCTTTGTAAAGGTGTTCGAATCTGTATCTAACGTAGCTGATATTCTGTCTAGTCTCTTCTGCGTCTTTTCCTCTGAACGGAGATATTCCGGATAATAGAACGTAAGTTAGAACACCGACCATCCAAATGTCCGTCTGAGGGTAGGCCGGTTCTTCGTTCAAGAGTTCCGGCGCTCTGTACTCCGGGTGTCCCTCCGGAGTGACCAGGTTTCCTAGTTTAGTAACTTTGCGAGACGATCCAAAGTCCACAAGCTTCACTTGTACAGAGCGAACGGAAGCCATGACTACGTTGTCTGGCTGAATGTTCAGGTGGCACAGGCCTCTCCAGTGGAGATACTGCAGGGCGTCTAAGACTTGCGTTACGATGGTCGCCACGCAGTTCTCTGTGTACTCGTGACGGCTGGATAAGTAGGACAGAACATTAGCGCCCTGGAGTTTTTCTTGGATTAAAATGGCGATGGATGCTCCAGGTGCTCTGTAGGCCGCTTCGAGGACAGCTATTCTTTCGTGTCTCAAAGAACGTAATTTTTCGTATTCGTTTTCAACCTGAGTCTCAGTTTCCGGACGAATTTCCAATATCTTTGCCACAATGACTCTGTCGGTTGATTTTTCAACGCCTTTTACAACGACGGAGAACTGTCCGCGGAACAGTTCGGAGATGAAGCTATACTTGTCTGTGAGTTGACCGTCTGTTGACCACTCGATTGGGTCGTCCTCGATCTTGTAATTCATGTGCACCTTGCTGTCATCGATGTCAATCTCTTGTCCTGATTCAGTCAATTGTTGGAGATGCTTCATCGCCCGTGTAACTTGGACCTTGGGGGCGCCTGCCTCTTTCGTTTTGATCAAATCTGTTGGTATACCTTTCTCACTCCAATCGATATGGTTTCTAGCTGCGAGTCTGAAGTAGTAATTCGTGCTGGGTTTTAGGTCATGCACGAGATAAAATTCGTGATCTATGTTACTGGCGACGTCCGTCCAATCCCTTTCGTTCTCTGCCTTGTATTGAAGATTGTAACACAATATGGGAGAGTTTCCGTCGTCCTTAGGCTGTTTCCATCTCAGTAAAACCTCCGTGTCCGAAACCTCTGGGGTCAGTGGGGAGTCCGGAGCCGAGGGAGCTGTTGCGAGGAGAACCCTGGTCCGGGCAACTGTTTGCCCGACGTTGTTTCTAGCAACAACTTTGTATATTCCGACGTCAATGTCTTTCGCAGGGCAGAATTTCAGAGTGGATCTACCTTCGACGTCTAGTACGACCTTGATTCTACCTCCCTCTTGAATGACTAAATCATTCTTGAACCATTGAATCGATGGTTGAGGATTACCAACAGCGAGGCAGACTAACTGCGCTGGTTTGCCCTCGACGATTGGCAGGAGCTGCGGCTTCTCTCGTAAGAACGGCATGTGCCCATCTTTCTTCGTCTCCATCAGAGCTTCCGCTTCGGCATAGGTGTCCAGACGAGTTCCTAGCTCATGGCGCAAACGCCTGAGGCTGTAAGTGTCTGCTGATCCGTATTTGTTGATCCTAGCTTTGCGCTCGTCGTCAATCTCTTCGTCCATAACATCGGTGAAGCGACGACGCTCTCGGATAACAGGTGTCTGGAAGGGATATCGGTTTTCCAAATTATAGCAACTGTTCTACAGCTCGGAATAGGATACATGTAATATTTCTTATCTTACCCTCCAGTCGT
Organism: Euura lappo; assembly: GCA_018257835.1. Taxonomy (NCBI): domain Eukaryota; kingdom Metazoa; phylum Arthropoda; class Insecta; order Hymenoptera; family Tenthredinidae; genus Euura; species Euura lappo. The sequence goes on along the minus strand of JAEUYN010002066.1, from coordinate 97,765 downwards.
AGCTGTTTTCATCGAGGAGGGTGCGCGAGTATCCAGAGGCTCGGTTATTAGCGACTTTCATATATTCACGCAAGCGAACAGGGAAATCGGTGTCTCGCAGTTGTAGCAGATACGTGTCAGGGCCGTACTGGTAGCTGAAAGAATGTTAAAATAGATTGAAATTCCACTACTGTTTTCTGACGATCCTTGCAACTCTTCGTTATTTTCATTATTCTCAACTCACTGGCTTTCGTTCTTGATAACACCAATTTCTGTGTCGATTGGTTCTCTTGACGGAACCTGATTCTCCCATGTTCTCGGCGATGCCTTGCTCCTCGGTGAGTAGGTTCTCTCGGGGCTGGGGTCCGGGGTGTATCTCTGTCCCGGGGGATAAACCATCTTGGACGGATGTTCGTATGCTCCACTGAGCCTCCTCCTGCGGTACCATGTGCGACAGGATGCGTTGCTGTACCAATCCCTGCGAAAATCCAATTTTTCGTTAATATTATTCCTCTCATTACCGACAAACAGATTTCTTCTTACATGAAGTAAGAGCAGATTATCACTATCAAAGTTATCCCTAGAATAAGCGTAGAAATGCTTATCATAATATCACTAATTGAGCCAGCGCTGAAATTATGACAGCTCAATCACAACTTTGATCGACGGCGTGGCTGGTACTAAACGGATCGTCCGATCTGTACCCTTAATGTCATCTATTTTTGGACTTGGACTGACATGGTTCACTTCAATACCTTGGCATTGACCTAATTGATTCGATATTCCTATCAACTATCGTGATATTCGTGCGACGCGACTCGAGACATATGATTGTTTTGAAAATAGATTTCCACGTGATCCAAGTGTGATGGATTATTCGCGATCACTTGCCTGTAGAGACTGTAGTAATTCTTCAGATTTTCAGACGGTATTTTATAAGGTTCGGATGGCATCTTATCGGCGTAAGTCAGCCAAGGATGACGTAGTGCCGTCTTTACATCCATTCTGCCGTCGACTTGATAGATGAGAAGGCTTCTTATGAAGTCTCTAGCGTCCTCCGATACGTGCGACCAACGATCGTCAAACTCCCATCTGCCTTCTTTGATTCTGGTCAAAGTTTCTCTATCGTTGATTCCTCGGAACGGAGAATGTCCAGACAGTAGGATGTATGTGATGATACCAAGGGACCACATGTCCGCGCCGTAGCTGACCCCTTCGTTGTTGGCTACCTCTGGTGCCACGTACTCCGGCATTCCATACGCCAGAGTCATTAGCTTACCGTAAGTGATTCTTCTGGACAGTCCGAAGTCTCCAATCTTCAAATCGTCTCCGCCTGGATGAGAGATCAAAAGATCTCCGAGCTGTAAAAATGAATTTCAAACAGAAATGAAATACAGATACTCATGAAAAACTTTAATTGACATACAGTGAGTCCAAGATGAGCATAATTATTGCTGTGCATGTAGTCGAGTCCCCATAAGATCTGTCTGATGTAGCCAGCGATCTCTCCCTCGGTGTAATAAGGTTGACGGATCAAATTGTCGACCAATTCTCCGCCACCAGCTCTGAGCAACGTGTTAAGGACATAACATCACATTTTCACAAGCTGTACAGTGCAATTTACTCTTAGTCCTAAATTGTTATCAATATGTCATGAAGGATACAATTCCGTGATGAGAGTCATAGACCGGTCGGTCTCATAGGCGTCATGTAAGCGGATGAGTTTGCGGTGATTAAGATTGTTCATAATCTCCATTTCGTTGTACATAAATGGCCTCAACTCCCCGCGTCCGTGCATAACTTTACCGGCATAATTGCGTCCGGTTAGTCTTTCCACCGCGTGGTACGTTACACCCTGGGTTCCACGTCCCAATTCGTCACCCAAATCATAGAAATCTCCGTATGGTTTGGTGCGTGCCTTGATCTCTCGGCTCTTGGTGTAAGTTCGGTATCCGTACTCTTGCTCGTTCTCTTCTATGTGGATCATAGCCGAGCTCGAAACTGATCCTGCCACATTACGGGCACTCAGCGAGTATAGACCTTCATCTTTGGCGATGGCATCGTTGATGATCAGAATTGAGGTATCAGGTTCCACGAATTGAATCTTTTGGATCAATGATATGAGTCTCAATGATGTACTTTGAGTTTATATCGAATGCAAAAAATACAGACCTTGATTCTGGAGGATGCTGCAAGAGGTTTCCAGTCCTTGTACCACTTGAGTTCAGGGTACGGTACACCAATGACACGGGCTTCAATTTTTCCGGATTTTCTCATCATGATCACTGATTCGTCAGGACGCTGAATGAATACGGGATATTCGGCAATTTCGAGACGGACGCGTTGCCTTGCCTGACCGTGTTCGTTGGTTGCTACAGCTTCGTAGACTCCTACGTCTCTGTCTAGCATTTTGTTAATGAACAGCGTTGCTTGTCCATTTCGAGTGTAGCTGTGGTCATAGCGTCCACCGGATTCTATGAGCTCATCGTTGAAGTAATATTGCATATTCGGTTTTGGGTATCCGTAAACGAACCAGAACAAATTGCAATTGTGGTTTTTGACTCCGTACTGGGTGTCCCATTCTTGTCTCAAGAATTTCGGGGCCTGAGCATAACCGTCATGCGGTGGTTTCTCAATGTCAAAGTCCTTGGGGAAGTAGGGACTAGTTTCAGGTCTGAAATCGATTCCAGGAGACAAGTATGGGAAGAATTTAGGTGGGTCGGGTTCAAGCTTGGATCTATGGGTCTGAGCGAACGGAGACGGGTCACTGATTCCGTATTTGTTCTCTACACGGATTCTGAATTTGTAATCGCGGAAGGGTTCCAGATTACGAATATCGCAACAGCAGCTTCTCACACCAGAACGCGCTGTGAACCAATCGCCATCAGGTAATTCACACATCTCGACCAGGTAGGTCACCGGTGTCCTCGGACCAATTGGTATCGATGGCTTCCACGAAAGTGTCAGGTGCCTGTCCATCATACGACTGATGATCGGTCTGTCGGCGAGTGGTAGAGGCGCTCCTGATTTCTGGTATTTATCGTACTCCGTGTACTGGTCTGACAAAGGTTTCTTGGTACGGGGTTCAAGGGCTGTTGAAAATACATTATAACTCAGTTCATGGAACAGAATTCCTGATTGGTTTGCTGCAGTTGCTTCAATGTTATTCACTCACAGTCATAGGTCATCTCAGCGTGACAGATGTCTTCTCCGTGCGGGTTGAATATCCTCAGACTGTACTTTCCAACGTCGGTTTCATGGACACCGGCGATACTCAGTCGTAAAAGTCCACTGCCCTCCTTGTCCATGCGGATGCGGTCGGAAGGCCACACCTTTTGATCATCATGGAACCACTCGAACTCTGGTTCAGGATATCCGGTGACACAGGCAGTGAACTTAGCCGTCATCGCTTTGTAGACTTCGCAGTCACCGATCTTCTTGAGGAAGGATGGAGGTTCTACCTTCTGTTTCCTCTCACTGAAAATTACGATACATGAAAAATTGTTCACTGGTCCTCCTAATTATTACCAACAATCATGAAGAATACTCACATCTTGTCTACGATATCCAAGTTTGCCACACACTCAGCCTCTCCTTGTCTGTTGACAGCCTTGCATCTGTAGCGTCCAGTATCAGCTGGTGTACAGTCTCTGACGTACAAGCAACAGGCATCACCGTCTCTTTTAATCTTGTACTTGTCCGTGTCATGGAGGATCGGTTTGTCGTTGAAGTACCACGAGACGTCCGGTCGAGGGATACCATCGACGCGAGCAGGGAATTTAGCGTCGAACGTAGGCAGTTGTTGCAGGTCTGTGAACTTTTGTGTGAAACTTGGTTCCTGGAATACTTTCCTGACGGAAGCTTTTCCGCTCGTTGTATCCTCTCCGAGAGGACTGACCAGTCGGCACGCGTACTCTCCGGCATCTTTGAGACTCGCAGGATTGATTTGTAGGCCGACCTTCTTACCGTCGCAAGTTACCATCACCTTCTCGCTCGGTTCAACCGGTTCTCCATCCTTTGTCCAACTAACGTCTGGAATGGGATTACCGACAAATGACACACTGAGTACCAACGGTTGTCCTTCTTCGACGGAAACATCTCGCATCGGGCTCAAGAACGCGGGTCTTTCTTCTGGAAGACCGCTCTGACCCTTTCCGGCAACATCCAAACTTCCCTTGCTGCTGGATGCACCTTGATTGTTGCTGGCAACCACTTCGTACTCTCCCGCGTCTTCTGGTTTCACTTTGTCAATTACGAGCGTGTGTGTTCCGTCAGGCAAGTCGACGATCTTGATATGCTGACCGTCTGGCACTATCTGGAACATTTGATCAGAATAAATTTTAGTACAATCAACAATGTTTCGTTCGCAAGCAACCGTACGGACCTCTACGCCGTTGTGAAGCCACTTCAGCTGCGCGGGTGGCTTTCCGATAGTCTTGACTTCCAGCTTGGCAGGGAAACCTTCGACGACTGTGAGCGGTTGAAGAGTGACCAAAAATGCAGGTTTTCTCTCCTTTTCTTCCACTTCAACCTGAGCAGTGCCGGTGGTATCTCCCAGCTTGTTCGATACAACCAGGCTGTAGGTGCCTGCGTCCTCTGGGCGAACCTTGTCGATGGACAGTCCGATATTTCCGTTGGGGTCATTCGTAAAGTATATCTCTTTCGTTGGCCTAACTGGTACACCGTCCTTGTACCACTGTATCTGGGGATTGGGGAACGCTACTACTTGTGCCTCCAGTTTCAGTGGCTGACCAACGATGGCCTTAGCATCCTCCAGACCCTTGACGAAGCTCGGTCTCCTCGGTTTTGCTGAGTAATCAAAGTTTCGTTAAAGCAGATCATAATATGGTGTTACCATAGGATTTTCGTCACAAGTTACTCACGTTTAACAGCTACAGCGCACAACCCAGAACTTTCTCCGTTCGGATTGTAAGCGATGCATTTGTAGGCTCCGCAGTCGGTAGGTTTGACACTATCGATTGTGAGCTTGATGGTGCCATCAGGAAGAGCTTCGATTTTGATATGTTCACTGGGCTTGATTTCCTCTCCATTTTTGAACCACTTGACTGCCGGGATGGGGCTACCATCCAGCTTGGCCTTGAGCTCTAGTGGCTCGCCTTCGTCAATTTCTGCAGATCTTGGCAGTGACCGGAGGAATGATGGTGGAGATTTGGTCATTGACAGTTTGGCAGAGGTTTCAGCCTTTCCAGCAATGTTAGTCGCCTCGCAAGTTATAGTTGCGATATCGTCGATAGAGAACTTCTTGATCAAGAGGCTGCTGACCACCTGTCCTTCGACGTTGGTTGTGATAGCGTAGTGGGCATCACCAATAATCTCCGCGTTACCCCTCAGCCACTTAATTTGAGGCTTAGGAAGGCCAGAGACTCGAACCTTGAGTTCAACTTCTTGTTGATCGTTGAATGATTTGTCAGTCAAATTGTTGACGAAAGCTGGTGCGTCGGCTGAAATTTGTAATAGAATCGTTTGAATTCCTTCTCATGCTTGTTTGCATAAACAATTTACACATTCCTTGGCACAGCTTACCTTGGGTTTTGAGCTGGGCTTTGGCAGCAGCTTCTCCCTCTGAATTCGTTGCGATAACTTTGTAGGTTCCCACGTCGTCCAAGTTCAGATCTTTAATGACGAGTTTGTATTTGTTTGGATTGTTTCTGTCTTCCACAGTCTGGATACGGTCCCCAGTTTTCAGAGGCTTTCCATCCTTTTCCCACATAATGATTGGCTTGGGGTTCGCCCTGATGACAACTTCCCACTGAATCAATTCATCGGGCTCAGCGTTCAGGTCCTTGAACGCTTCAATTTCAGGCCTGATCAGTATGTCGAGACGAGCCTGGAAGAAATAGACGATGTGAAGATCTGCGTTTCAATTAATTTACTATGAATGATTGCAAGAAAACTCACGCTGGATTCATCTTCGCCCCATTTGTTTTTGGCTTTCAGTGTATATTCGCCAGTGGTATTAACATCAGTGTGAGGAATACTGAGCGTGAATTTGCACTCATTCAATCCATCTTCGACTTCCTTGTTCTCCGCTTTCAGACTAACGCTGCGATCGTTTGGTGATATTTCTTTAGCTCCGCGGAACCTTTAAAAAACTCCATTGAATAAAACCTCAACCCCGGGAATTTCTAGTCAGAATATTGAATGAGTATCAAGAATCACTTATGATCGTCACTCAATTTACGTGGATCCAATTACTCACCAAACTACATCAGGGACGGGATCAGCCAACAGAACTGCCTGCAGTTGGATCGGTGCATCCAGTGGTGCACTTGCGTCTTTCAATGGTTCCACGAATCTGGGCTTTCGGTACTCGATAGCAGTGGCCACCGTTAATTTCCCTTCGATAGTCTTTTCTCCAAGTTTGTTGGTCAACTTACACGTGTAAACGCCGGCATCCTCGAGTTGTGCATTGGTCAATACGAGTTTGAAGAAGTCTCCGCTGCTGGACCATTTCAGACGATCGGTCATTTTGATTGGCTTTCCATCCTTAAACCATTTCGCCTCGGGCTTTGGAACACCAGTTGCATGGATCTCAAACGTTGTGCTTTGGGTTTCGAAGATCTTACGGTCTTCGAGGTCTGAATTCACGATCTCAGGAGGAGCTAGTAAAACGGTTTAATAGCATATTAACAAAACGGAATTGTACACGTGTTCTAAAAACCTGCAAACATCATGAAATGAAAATCAACGTCTAGAATGTATAATAATATGCGAAATATGATTAGACCGAATTAAGGAATGACATTTTCGTCGTAGATTGTAAGACCACATAATTTCGCTGTTGTTATACATTCGATTTTTCGAAACGCAACAGCATTTCATACTATCCATTACGTTACATACCTGACGGTAAATCGAATGTTGGAAGTATCTTCGATGGTGATCAATTTTCTGGACTTTGAGACTAACTCGGTGTGTAACTCAAGCCATGCGCTTTGTGATTACATGCAAGAAGCTTTACACGGATGACAAAATTTAATCACATACATACATACATACATAATTCAATGAAAACTCTATCGACACACACTTTTTCGGTGTCCATGGAACATTTAAACAACACAACGATAGTACATACAGAAAAATCGCAGATCATAATAACATTCATTGAGAAAAATGGAAACAATTCATAAAATCATCGAAGGTAATCTCTCAAGACAAGTCTTTGCACTGAATACCATTCCGTTATATAAATTCCAGTGAAGATGGTAGAATCATATATTTTCATTACAAAAAAAGTTCACATATAGGATTAACATTTCCAATACACTATAATAATTTTTTTAGCGACAATTAGAATGTAGTACATAGATGATAGATTGTTACCAAATTTTGACACGTGAAGATCGAAGAGGAAAGAAGATAGACCAGTGTTTTACCAACCTCGACAGAGGTCCTTATCTTCTGTACTAAAACCAGCTTACCTGATTTTTCCCCCTCTCCTACTTTATCCAGGATATCTCCAAGCACACTGCGCTGTTGTTTCACGCGTTTCAAAAGCGTCTCTACTGCCTCGTCTGTCTCTTCGTCGTCCTCGCGAATGCCTTTTTGTGAATTCTCTCGCGAAAACTCTTTGCTTCCGACCTTCTCAGGTTCACCCACGTCGAGCTTTTCTACCTTCGAACTCTGCCGACTGAGCTTGCTCTCTTCAGCCACCGGAGTTTCAGGCTGTTGTAAATCTGTTGTTTCAACTTTTCCAGGTTCACTCACATCTAGTTTCTCCAACTTTGAACTTTGTCTACGGAGTTTGCTTTTCTCAGCAATTGGAGTCTCTGGTTGTGCTGCATCCGTGGATTCGACCCTTTTCGGTTCCTCAACGTCCAGTTTTTCTAACTTCGAACTCTGTCGACTGAGTCTACTCTCCTCAACAACCGGAGTTTCCGGTTGTTGCGTGTCTTCGGTTTCTACTTTCTTCGCTTCGTCCACATCTACTTTTTCCAACTTCGAACTCTGCCTACTGAGTCTGCTCTTCTCAACAACCGGAGTTTCCGGCTGTGGGACCTCGGTCTTCGTCGGCTTCTCCGATAGAGATTCCTCAATAGAACATTCTTCTATGATGGTTTCAGTGAATTTAATTCCCATTTGTGGTCTGTAATCGTTGTGATTCGATTCTTCGGGGGTCTTAGGACTGTAACATTCCTCGTACGACCCGTTTATCAATTTTTGTGCTTCCCACAAGTCCGCGTTGTGGATGTCGTCGGCGCTAACGTCTCTTGAGATCGCTTTCATAGTCGACTCATCGTCGGATACAGACACAATGGAAACGCCTCTGTTCACGATGAGCCTTTTCCTGTTATCTTCACCTTCGGAAAACTCCTCTATCAATACTCCATTCAGAGGTTTTTGACTGCTCTCTTCGTGTACAACGTAGCTGTAGGAGGCAATCTCCTCCACCTGTGGTCCCTCGGACCCTAACTCCTGGCATTCGACTTTAGTAGTCCTCATCTTGCTAATAGAATGCATCTCGTCAGAACCTGTGAAGGGTCTGCCTGTCACTTCGCGGTTTAACTACCATCCTCAATAATAAAATACCAACGAGCACACATACTGAATATTTACAAAAATCTACCTCTAGCGCTAGGTGGATAAACAAATAAACAGACTAATCAAGCATCAGCAATCGCACGTAGATCAACATATTGTTATTTGTGTTTAATGGACATGAGCATCTGCGGTGTGATTTCTGTATACTGTATTGGGTCTGGGTTTGCGTGGTTGCTAAAAAGATTCTGTAACTGTTTGACAAAATTTTTCAACTGATAAATCATAAGAATCCAAGAATCGAAACATGCTCTAACAGAGTGAAACCTCAGTTACAAAATCGATTGACGTTTGAGTTATTGTTCAGTATATTTACAAATGTGCAATGTTGATTGAGAGTCTGACCACAGACAATATTACCTGTGAGCATAGCTTCGTGAGTAGTGGTGGAGGCAACAGATATGGTAATCGTATCTCCATCCCCTCGGACAACTTGGATGCTCTGTTTCTCCAGTGTGACACGACCTGAATTTATTATAACATTTTTTCTAGAACTACATCTACGCTATATGTACACGCTATTAGATATTCAGATTTTAACGTCTCGCCAATTAGAAGTTGTTGATTATTTTGTTCATTTTAAAACATGTCATGGAATAATTTTTATGCGTTTCTTCTTTATACATATACATGTGTCTTTAAAGTCGTGGGATATTTTATGTTTTTAGTTACGTTGCGCAATATATATTCACATATTATATCGTCGCCAATGTCAAACTTATACGCATGCAGATGTAATTATTTTTCACGTTGATCAGATGTGCTTTCGAGATTTTACCTTCAGATTCTGATTCCTCAGCTTGTTGTTTCTTCGGAGTTTGTTCTTCTTCGGTCGTTTTTTTCGGTTTTATTTCTTCCTCGTCTATTTCAACATTTTCAGATATTTCCATCTTCAAAGTTTTCTTTTCTTCTGTAACTTCTTCTGATTTCGCTACAAGTATTGTAAGTGTTCTAATAGGCTATCTCACACCGCTTTTACTTATTCAACGTCAATGGGACCATCAACGACGGGGTAAAAAGGGCAAAAATTTGGGGGTTGGGGGGTAAACAAAAACATAATATTACCAGTGGCATAAAACAACAGATAACGAATGATGTGTAAAACATAAATACAATAAATAATAATGAAAGTTAAATGTTTGGTTGAATAAACAAAACGATATACAATAATTGTGGCAAAAAGCTTCAAGTATGGGGTATGGAAGCCTGTACTGGATGAATCAGGGGTGATATTAGCAATCCAGAACAAAAAAAATTCTACTTCGTAAGAAGCGACTGTTCATCAAATCTTTGAAGATGATTCACTTCTACGTACTTGACAAGCAAGATAAAAAATACTATCCTTTACTTCCATACTTACTGATCAGAGTTGGTATAAAAATGGTGAATTGTTGTTGCCCTACAAAAAATTTCCGATAGCCCATATCCGGATTTTAGAATTTCCGGATAAGATTTTATCCGCTTAGTATTCGCATGTATTGGCATTGTATCCGTAGCCAAAAATCCTATGCGGATTATATAAAGTTGTATTGGAGTTGTATCGGATGGAGTAATTGACTCAACCGGGATTCAGCCGTTTGTGTCTGCACTCTATCAGAATCATCCGGAACCTATATGTACTCGTCTGTTTTCTACCCAGCAGCGATTATGGAGATACCCGCAATCTATCCGTCCCCATCCGCACTGCCACCGTATTCCAACCGCCGATCGGGACCTATACGTACTTATCCGGCTTATGCCAGGTAGCGATTATCGCGAGTTCCGCAATCTATCCGTCCCCATCCGCACTGCCACCGTATTCCAACCGCCGATCGGGACCTATACGTACTTATCCGGCTTATGCCAGGTAGCGATTATCGCGAGTTCCGCCACCCATCCGTCCTCATCCGCACTGCCACCGTATTCCAACCGCCGATCGGGACCTATACGTACTTATCCGGCTTATGCCAGGTAGCGATTATCGCGAGTTCCGCCATCCATCCGTCCTCATCCGCACTGCCACCGTATTCCAACCGCCGATCGGGACCTATACGTACTTATCCGGCTTATGCCAGGTAGCGATTATCGCGAGTTCCGCCACCCATCCGTCCTCATCCGCACTGCCACCGTATTCCAACCGCCGATCGGGACCTATACGTACTTATCCGGCTTATGCCAGGTAGCGATTATCGCGAGTTCCGCCACCCATCCGTCCTCATCCGCACTGCCACCGTATTCCAACCGCCGATCGGGACCTATACGTACCTATCCGGCTTATGCCAGGTAGCGATTAGCGCGAGTTCCGCCATCTACCCGTCCTCATCCGCACTCCAACGGTATTTCATATATACTACCAGCGGAACCTATACGCTTCTGTCCGGTTCCTGCCCGGCAGCAATTTTCGCGATCTTCGCAATTCTATCGTCCTAATCCGCACTCTATCCGCACACGGAAAAAAGTACCCGTGCTAAATAAGAGACAGCACCGTTTTTCTGTAAAATCTACACAAACTGTAGTAAGAATTACGAACCGTATGTTGAAAGTTACAAGGCACTTACGTTACTTAGATCTACAAGATTTTTTTGGCAATTTTACAGAAAAATCGGTGCTGTCCCCTATTTAGCACAGCACTTTTGTTAATCCAACATGTTTTCTTTTCCGTGTATTACAAACGCCAAACGGAAACTATACGTACATACGAGTCCTTTTATTCGCCAGCGCTAATCATGAGCATGGTAATCTATCTGCCGCGAAGCGGATCGTATCCGGAAGACAATTGAAAACGCCCAGAATCTGGGTATGCCCGACAGGCTGCCACAAAAACTTAGTGCCGAACATGGTAACCTATCCGGACCCGTCCGTCTTATCCGAAAAGACAACCTTCCACCATCGGTATCTATTTTCCGCTATCCGGATCCGACACGGCAGTCGACCCCAATCGTCCCCGACCCAGGTCTGTTCGGATTCCGACTGGATCTGTTTGCCTCGACATTTGATTTGATCATTCATTCTCAGTAACCAATGGCATTTTCATCGTCCGAAACCTTTCGTGTGTAACCATTGGGCTGCCCCATACGGTGACCTACCCTTTCCCTTTCAGAGATCCGCCCGCCAAGTGAAGCTAACCATACTCATTGCGACATACCTAGGTATACATTTTCATGCCGAACCGGATTTGAATGGAAGCAAAAGGTTCCAGACTTCGACATTCATGGTTCCTGATAGAATCCTGGACGGAAGGCATGTACGGTTCCGTACCGGATGAAGTTCTGATCAAAGTACAAGGGTTTTAGTTTTTTCAGGACAGTAATTCCGGGTGAAGTCCAAACGAACCCGGATAAGACCCGGATAATATTTTGTGACCGAATGGAGTGCGGATAGAGACCGTTAGAAACCCAGTCAGGCCTGTCTGGATTAAAACCGTTAAGTAGTTCAGGTTTTCACCGCTAAGCACCACATCAGAGGCACTATTTTCTCGCGATGAAAGTACCACGGCTGGGTGATGAGATCCAGACAGACCCGAATAAGTCCCTGATAGTATTTTGTGACCGAATGGAGTGCGAATAGAGACCATTAGAAACCCAGTCAGGCCTATCCGGATTTAATCCGTTCACGCAGTTCAGGTTTTCGCCGCTCGGGGGCATCATTTTCTCGCGAGTGAAGTACCACGGTTGCGAAATAAGATCTCGCGATGCTCGAGCCTAAGTATACTTACCTGCCACCGCCCGACCGACGATTACTGTGTAAATAACACGGTTTCTGGAAGTCGAGGCTTTTTCATTGCTCTATGGTCGAGCTGGACCTACCCCTCCCCCGCCTCCCTTCCTCCGCACCAGCACCACCATCCTTAGTATTTAGGCTGCTAAGTCTATGACTGTGCGGTAAAAAAATAAAAAAAAATAAATAAATAAAAAAAAAAAAATGTTGGGGGGGGGGGCACCTCATGTGTCGTAACAATTGCGGATAGGTTCGGATAAAATCCGGGCGGTCAAAAACACTATACAATGCCGTATAGGGTCCGATGAAAAGGAAAAAACTGGGACCTTATAAGTCCCGAATCAAGCTGCATAGAATCCGACGAACGAAAAATTGGAACTTGTCGTATGGGTCCGGATTAATCCCGGGTGGTCAAAAGCACTATACAATTCGTATAGGATCCGATGGAAAGGAAAAAACCGTGGCCGTATAAGTCCCGAATCGAGCCGGATAGAATCTGGTTATCGAAAATTGGAACATACGTATCCACTGCGTATGGGTCCGGATTAATCCCGGGCGGTCAAAAGCACTATATAATTCCGCATAGGTTCGAACACGCCTAATTTCTATCGGAAATTTTTTGTAGGGTGGTACTTCTCAAAAAGTTGTACGCTAATTGGGCTAATAGGCTGAGAATTTGGTATTTCTATTCACAGCTGCTATACTACTAATTTTCTTCGCTGTACAATTCTTTCAGAATCTAATAATTACTGAACTACTGGCAGAATTATACAGCGTAGAACTGAGGTATCGATGCTCTTGTAAAGTCCGTAATACTTACTTTGTACGACGACCTTGCTCTTGCTGGTCACGTGACCGAGAATATTTTCGGCTCGCACCTCGTACAGACCACCGTCGGAACCCTTGACAAGGTTCAGAGTGAGGTCATAGCTCTCCTTGCGTTGGGTGTCCCTCGTTATCTTGATTCTTGCATCTGCAGACACGTCCTGACCATCCTTGAACCATTTCACTTCAGGTTCTGGCACACCAGACACTTCGAATTTGAGCTGCAGGGTCTCTCCCTCCTTGATTCTCTGGTCCGTAAGCTTCGTTATGATCTTCGGTTTGCTGTTCACATTCAGCGTCGAGCTGCTCTCGCTCGCTCCGAACTCGTTCTTAACTTTGCAGGTGTACTTCCCGGACAATTCGGTCTTGACCTCCTTGATGATCAGCTTGTAGTTGTCGCCCTCCTCTATGCGAGTGTACTCCTTCCTCGTTTCAGTGATCTCAACATCTCCCAAAAACCACTGAATACTCGGTTTTGGGAAGCCTTCGATTATGACTTCGAACTCGATGTCCAAGTCACCCTCGTTAGCCGTGACGTCTTTGAGCTTGGTCTTGAATCTAGGCGCGCTTCGTACGTTGACTTTAGTCTCATCAACGCTGCTTCCATGTTTGTTGGAAACTTCTGCCTTGTAAGTCGAAGCGTCTGTACTGACGGCGCCGGTGATTTTCAACATGTACTTGTCGCCATCCTGAGAAATTTTTATGCGCTCAGATTCAACGAGGACTTGACCTTCCTTGAACCATTTGACAGTCGGTGCTGGGTCCGCCTCGGCTTCCAGGTACAGCGTCAGACTGTCTCCTTCGTTGATGACCTTGGCTTCCCCAAGTTTCCTCTTTATCTTCGGAGGAGACTTCACGCTGAAGTTCCAGTGCTCTGAAGTCTGGCTGATCTCGTTCTTAGCCACGATCGAATATGATCCAGAATCCTCGATCCTAGCGCCCTTGATCGTCAGATTGTACTTGTCATTACTTTCCTTCGTTATCTTGATACGTTCCGACTCCGTAATGATCTGACCATCCTTGTACCACTTAACCTCCGGAGTAGGTGATCCCTGGATCTCGACAGTCATGGTGACGGTTTCCTCTGTCACGGCGTTCGTGTCGGTCATCTTCTTCGTAATCTTCGGTGCAGATTTGACGATCAGTTCAATCTGGGTGCTGTCCTCTCCCAATTCGTTCTTCGCCCTGATGGTATAGGTTCCCGCGTCCTTGGCAGTGACCTGCTTGATGACGAGCGAAAGAGATTCTTCGTCTTCCCAGAGGTACTTAATCCTACCACCGGCGATAATCTCCTCCCCATCCTTCGTCCACTGGATGTCGGGCTTGGGGAAGCCTTTGACTTGTAGGTCGAGCATGGCCGAGCCACCTGCGCTGACTTCGGACTGTTTGGCCTCTGTTTCGAGCTTCGGCTTCTCGGGTTCTTTCGCGAGCTGGTTGACGGATCCTTGGACAGTGAGCTCCGCGCTGCAGCTAATGTTTCCAGTGCTGGTTTGAGCAACGCAAGTGTACAATCCTGCATCCTCCGGCTTGACGTGTTGGAAAACAAGCGCCAGAGTATCTTCGCTGTCTTTGAACAAGACTTTGAACCTCTCTTCAGGGTCGAACGGCTGGCCGTCCCTGAGCCATGTGAAATTCGGTTCCACGCCATCCTCGAGCAAGCCTTCGGGAAGACCGGCGAAGATGGTTTTCTCGTCGGTGACTGTGACCGTGGCCTCGCACGAAGCTTCGCCGAACCGGTTCGTCGCGGTACAAGAATACTTTCCTGCATCTTCTTGCTGGACTGTCGCTATGACCAGCTCGTAAAATCCCTTGTCCGCTTTCTCAGTTACAATCTTGATGCGTTCGTTCTTCGAATCGATAAAGACTCCGTCTTTGTAGCTGAAAAAAGGAGCAATCATTAACTCTGTAGTAAATTTGTGCAATGATTGTGTTCAATTTATAGTCGTTGCTTACAATTTGAGATCGGGGTTAGGATCTCCCTTGACCTTGACCATAAAGCGTAGATAAGTACTCTCTAAAAGCTCCGTGTCTTTCAGGCGGACCAAGAAGATCGGAGAGTTAGCGTCTGCTCTGGCCTTTCGCTCTTCAGAAGTCACTGTAAGATCGCAGACAAATATTGACGAATATTATCAAGTATGGAGTGACTTGATGCGCATGAGAATAATGTGGTTTCTTACACTTTTGCACAACGAGTTGAGCCGTGCAAGTGGATGCACCGTCGCCATTGACTGCCCTGGCAGTGTAAATGCCGGAATCAGATTCAGAGACGTTATCAATTTCGAGCTTGAAGGTGCTATTGTTGACGGTACTTGCTGTTACTCTTTCCGCAAGCTTTTCGTCTAATGGCTTGTTGTCCTTGAGCCAGTGCATCCTGGGTTGTGAATCGGAATC
Organism: Euura lappo; assembly: GCA_018257835.1. NCBI lineage: Eukaryota > Metazoa > Arthropoda > Insecta > Hymenoptera > Tenthredinidae > Euura > Euura lappo. Next base: position 82,312 of record JAEUYN010002066.1, on the reverse strand, counting down.
ATCGAGTGTGCATTCGAACGAAGCACTCTCTCCAGCTGAGTGTTAATAAATAAAATGTGTCAATTTATTACGCAAACGTGGAATGACAGCTTGAAAGAATTACAAGAATGCAGAAGAGAATGTTTAGCGGTTTTTTAAAGTCATCATGTTGCGTTCATTAAATTTCTTTGCATTTTCTACTGCAGTCGAAGACGGACAATTTATTAATTACTGAACGGGATGATAAAATACGAAGCAGATAACTTACATGTGCCTTGATTTCGTCAAGGGGATACGACACACTTAATTAATAAACGTAGTCAAAATGTTACGTTTTAGAATTTTCTAGCTGTAGATGAAAGGACAAAACATATGAAATGTGTAACTTTGGTGCCTCAATGATGCTGCAAAGATTGTTTGCGCTAAAGGTACGTGATATTATTACCATTTACTATAAGCCTAAATTATTATTATGTATTCATATTTACGCATCAATCGGATGATTCAGATGCCGATGTATACTTGAATTCATGAACGTGATCTATGCTATTAAGTAATAAGGATTGCTTTTCATATTCTTAGAATCTGTTTATCTCGCCTAAGAATTCAGCATAGTTGATTGTATACGTCAGCGTTTTGTGTTAACAGGTGATCTTGGTGTATGTGTGTAATGAATTTTTGTTGACTACCATCGAGATTGATGAAAGATCATCGAGGTACAGAAAAAAGAGTTTGTAAATTTTTTGTTTGTGTGATTTTGTAAAAAAACCAAAAGTCATAAATTTTAGTAAGTCAGTTTGCCAATTCAAAATCATGTTAAAAATTAAAAAAATAGATAAATGTATGTTTACGTGTGTGTGTGAGTGTGTATACGTGATACGATATGAAGATGAGATACAACATCTAATATAAGCGCATTTAAAAACTTGTAAAAAGCAATAATTTTAATGTCCTCTGTATGAGATGAACGTGTAAAAGCGTACAATACTTAAAAGCTACTAAATAGGCTAATTATTCAATTAGAAATTTTTTAAATTAAACAACAAAAAAAAATGAACAATGAAAAATCGACGATAGGCCAAGAAAAAGTGATAGAGAAAAAGGCGAACAAAGTGATTTATAACTGAGGCTACGGCGACCACTTTACCTATTGCGTGTATCAATGCCTTTTTTTCTTCTACTGCTAGAACAATAAAAATATATTATACACCATATTCCTGACTTGGTATTTTTCTAGTGATAATTCAACGAAAAAATTATCAGGCCAACTTCAAAAAAATAAATGTAAACGTCAAAATTTATGTGACAGTGTACTTTTTCTAACAGAATGGTCTACCTACGCATCATTATACAGTTCACTATTTTTATACGTACATTAAAATGTGGGATTATATCATATCAGCCCAAACGCAGTAGCATTAGCTGCTACATAACCAGACAAGATTTTGGATAATTGTATGGCGTCGTTTGAGTCGCAGAAGTGTGTCAATTTTCGTTGCATAGATTAGCAACGATTTTTAACAGTACAACGTCAAAGACCGTTATCACTAAATTGTATTCTATCAATCTCTGAATTATCTGATTTTCCGCGATGTCCCTACAAGTCCTGGCATTTGCACAGACACAGATTCGAAAAATGTCCGAAGAGGTCTTATGTTACTTAAATTTCAAAATAACGACCAGAAGACGTATGTTGGACACGTCCAAGAGGTGCCAAATAGTTGTCACAAGACATACTACAGACGTTTCGTTCGGTGTCTTTTCAAACATCGCGTAAGTAAGTATGTACCTACTATCTGGGCCGTTTTGGCTCATTTATATACACAGCATAAGACACTAAAATATATTTGTTAGGACACATGAATGCTCCAATAGTATTTACAATTTTAAGTACCGACAATGTCAAGATGCACGTTCTTATCATCGTGCAGATTAAAAATACCATACTGTACAACTGATAACTTTTCTCATCCGAGCCAGGATTCGTGAAATCCCCAAAGATCAATTGATAATTTCACATTTATGACTTACGTTCGGCACTGCAGCCCGCAATGGTTTTTGAAAATACTGGTTTTCCAGAATCTCCAGTGGTCAGAGCGAGCTTCGTCGTTCTCGCTTCACTGCTCGAATTCGAGCCCCCAATAGCTGTGGTGTAGGAGCTGGTCTCGGAAACAATTTCCGATCCAACGGCAGACGATGATTTTCTCGATGCATTTGCAGACAGAGATGACTCCGTGTACGACGAGATGCCATTGCGGCTGCTTGACACGGACGAGTACTCTACAGCAGTTAGCCGAAATGAACTACGTCGTTAGCCAATCGAGAAACTCATCCCAACTAAAGTACCGAGCTTTTCTGCTCCGCGATCAATGGTCCTCGAAATTTGATTTTGGAGCCAAGAACAGAAGAGTTACGGGGGACTCGTGACGAGATAAAAAAGCTCGACGCTAACGGGGTTTGAGTTTCGTTTGAGTCAACATCGATACTGATATGAACTACTGCTACTGTACACTGTGTTAACAATACGGTCAAAGCAGCGACGATAATATGACATGGATACTACAAGTGATTGGAATTTGTAATTACCCTCAACAACTCTGGAGGAAGCGGAGCTGTACCGGCTGGACGAATAGCGTCCCGCCATGTCTTCGTCTTCGACTTTAGCCTTCTTGGATTCTGATTCTTGCTGCGTCTCGATGACTTCCTTCCTCTTCTCTGTCGATTTAGCCTCTTCGATCTTCTTCGGTGGATCGGGTCTTGGAGGATCGACCTTGACCGGTTCTGAGGTAAGATCGTCCTTTAGATCGTCCGGAACTTCACTGAGCTGTAGATCGTCAGCAGCGTGTTCTGCTAGGGCTACAACGTCGCTCGCGTATTCGCGGATCTCTTTGAGCCAATACTGTTTGATCTGATCTTTGTGAGCTATTAGAGTCACTGGATAGCCAGCGGCACCGGGGGTCGTGTGGTGCAGCTCAAAACTGCGTTGGTCTTCGGGGTGATCCTTCACTTCTACTTCCGGCAGCTGAAAGTATACATTGTCATGAAGTAATGGCGGTGTTTTTACGACGCGGATTGTAGACAGATACTCACTCGAATGATATCCTTCAAGACAAAGACTGATCTGTCTTCCGAAATGCGTCTGACCTTGCAAACGAGGATGCGAGCTTTGAACAGGAATAAATACCGCTCCTTGCTCTTGTTGTCCTTGTCAACGAAGCTGAACCACTCCTGGAAAGGGAATGTCTCAGATAGTTAGAAGTTTGACTTTTAAGAGGGACGCCAGAGGTTTCTTCGAAAAATCGCCAAAAGCGTCTAATTGTAAAATCCTGCCAGTAGTTTCTAGATTACTACTTAGTTAGTAGACATATCACCATGATCTGAAAATTACTGGGATGATTTTTGCATTGGACGCATTTTTCCGAAAAAACCTTGGAAGTTTTCCCCTCAGATTGAAGCTTGTGGATCTGTTGGCAGGCCTATATTTACGTGAGTGAGTAGTCTTCCAAGTTTGTGTATATTTCCTTTGTATCCTTCGATGTTACTGATGAATTTATTATCGGTTGCCCTGTGGGGGATGCCAAGCATCAACTCCAGAGCCTTCTGGAGGTCGTCGCAGTCTTCGCCTAGCCGGGTCGAATACTTCACCAGCTCCTAGAAATCCAGCAACTTGTTTTATGCACCTCATATCGAACAAATGAACGATCATTTTTTCATCATTCAATCAATTTTGAGGATTGCGAGAAATAAGAAGTTATTATGTAACATCGATGGTCATTACTTTTCTTCTTTCAAAATTGCGTGAATGATAAATCACGAGGCCTGTGTCCTTTTGGTTTCTAATGGGGTGCAGAGAAATGCTGAAGAAGGAAAGAAGAGGATAGAGAGAGAGAGGCAATTCGAATTTGCCAAATGGCAATTTTACGGTTTTTCTGTTTTTCTGTAGCATCAAAGAAGCAGCGGACAAACAGGAGAGACGTGCGGAGGTGCCACGAAGATGACCTGTTTTTAGCATGCTAAATTCGTCCGTCGCCCACTCTCCCCTATCCCCCCCGCATCTATACCCCGTACCCCGTCATGGCACCCCCGCCTTCGTACAACGGTAGCGTAAACATGCATGTCTCAGTCTTATTACCGCGATGGCACACATACGTTACCCCCACATCCAACTTTTGATACTGGTAGCATCGGCATGTGACATGGATCGACAAAAAACCGTAAAATTATCGAACCTCATTCCCCTCGTGGTAATTCCCTGTGCGTTTGAAATTTTTCGACAGCAATTTCTTTGGTAAAATAATCTGGAGCTCTGTTTGGAATTCGTCTACTTTGTTGGCTCACACCCTGGAATTTTTTGCTCTAGGGCAAAGTGTCATTGGAGCCGTGAATGACAAGGGAAAGTCAAATAGAAGATGGCTCCACAATTCATTCATATCCTCTTCACACTCCCGGCTCGTTAGCGCAAGTGTTCATTGAGCATGAAAGATGGTTTCCGTACATCGTTAACAGCTCGTTCATTTAGCTACAGCTAGCCTATTTAGATCAGCTAATTTTATATTCTTATCGATAACAATAACAAAGATGATGTGATGTGATGTGAGCCATCGAAAAATATGATCATGCTCCCGATTTCCCGAATGATTTGCAGCTCCTTTTGATATCATCTCACTGTCACGCGTGGGCTCACCTTGATTATGTTATTGTTGGATTTACGATGAGCAAAAATTTCAAAGCGCGAAGACAGGTATAAGTTGGGAGGCTGCACACATCATTTTGTGTATTTTTACTCATTCGCGAATATTCTGGAGAAAGGGAGGGTCGAGAGATAATCAGAAGCACAGCTTTGCAAAACACTCGGTCAAAATGATCGTACTTTCAAGGCAACATTCTCGCAATACATATGCTATTTTTACGCGTCACACTAAAATCTAACCGGATATATAGGTCAGGCTTGTCTGACGCTACTGTTTCGAAAGAATTTCGTATTTCTTAGCGGAGTTGAATCGCCCTACCGCCTTTATGATTGCCAAAATGATCGCTATACGCTACTGCGGCAACATTCGAAATACCGATCGCGCCCCCTTTTTTTAAATAAAATCCCGCAAATTGCTTATGCTTATTTTTCAAAGATCTCGGAAGGCGCCGAAGAGGTTTCAGCTGTCGAGCGTATTTCTGTCGAACCGTCGTTCGAACTATTCAAACATGAATCTAGTTTGCGTGTAATAAAAAAGGACCGGCGTATTTTGGCAAGTGGAAAACGTAATTCTTCCAAATCTCATCCTGATCGGATCAACGGATTATCGGCTGTAATAACGGGATCTCGGAAATGTCTAGGAGGTGGACAGGATGGCAGCATCCGCGGTACTATTAGAAGTAGCGCCGCGCGGAGTGCAGAAGGAGATCGGCGAAGGCGATTCATCCGGTTTAGTTGGCTTGGACGATATCCAACCAGACCGAATCTCAGTTCCAAAATATGTTTTGCGTTACGAGTAATTAAATGAAATTGATCAATTCCGTACGGTCAGTCCTGCAGATTCGGTAAGGCGTGGCAACCATTTGGCCACAGGGCATTTTGCCAGGGCTTCTGTCTATCACTCGGAGGAAGCTCTGGTCCCCGAAATATAAATGGAACAAATTTGTGCGGTACGAAATTTTGTCAACCGTAACCCACACGAACTTTGCGATCTACCAAATGTTCGATTCTCAAACTCACCTTAAGAAGGAGCTGGTAGTCGTTGATGCGTTGTATAGGGAGCTTTAAATGCTCCGAAACGCTCTTGTCGTCTCCGAGAGTCTGGCTCAGCTCCTGCACAGAAAGTGGAAAAGAATTTTCAAATACACTCTATAAATACGAGGTTCAAAAGCTCAAGGAAATACAAGTTTTAACCAGGATCCCAAGCGGAGAGGGATAGAACTTGTTCTCCAAATCGCTACCACATTTACTGATCAACAAGAATATTAAAAAAACATGCAATAAATTCTCGTTCTCAAGACGTCGAACCTTCAAAAATCGTCTCTTCCTCTCGATATTCGTTCAAATAACAAGACCCAAAATAATCGAATTACGTAATACGAGGAACCGAGTCTCAAGTTCAAAAATGTTGCCGAAAACCCCCGTTTAATCGGCTGTCGTGATACTTTTTTTTTTAGTTTCTAGCTGGTAATCAAAAGAAGAAAGTTTTAGTACTGCTTTCAATTAATTTGTCTTCATGAGCCAGTAGTTATCGATCTGAAATGAAATATCAATCGATAACTAGGAAATTGAAATCATTGTTGAGATCCATCGATACCGTTGTTCAAAGATCTTCATTTGTTCGTGTGAATAGAATAGAATCTCGAAGTCGCCGAGGGAAAAAAGTTTTCCAAACATTTCATCGTCTTTGAGTAAAACTGAAATTCCAGATTAACGGAGTAGAGCGGAGCTCTGTGACCTCATCTTCTCGACCTGGAGGTGCGCCAAGTTTGGTGCATGAAGAAATCAAATAAAATTGTATGAAAAAAAAAAAACAATAAAAATTTAGATACAAAATATTGTAGCAAAGAAAAAAGATTCGATCTGCAGTCGAAGACGACTTCGTAACGAGGTAATTCGATACGGTCGACAATCATCCGGCGAATCACGTGTATTTTTGGCGCAACCACTTTTGACACTCGGGGTATAAAGACGGTCACCACCAATCACCATTCACCAATTGGTCACGCGTTAAACGGGGTCACGAATCGTTGGGGGGGTTCCCCCCTCCCCCCCACCCCCCGCGGTTCCGATTATAGTAAACAAAAACACACCTTTAAAAGGGCCAAGGGAAACTACCACTACTGTGACGTCGGATGGTTGGTTTGGATAGACTACGTGCTGGTCGCAGACTGGGACCCGGTAGCGCGGATTGAGTAAAAGCCGGTGGTTGGTTCCCCCGCGGACGATTCTTTGCGCCGATGAGACGCTGCCGAGGCTGGTACCCAACGGAGATGAGGGAATCGGGAGGGAAAGGAGGTACGGAGGCGTAGAACCGATACGGCTCTGGCTAAACTTAGACAGGGAGAGAAACTGACCACTACCCATCGCCCGAGCGAGAACGGACTCTGCACGAGCGGGAGGTTCGCGTAATGAACCGCGAAATTTTCCAACACATCATATCGGAGATTGAAAGAAAATTTCATGCCATTATTCGTATCTCAGTCTACATAGAAATCGACTCTCAAATGGGGAAAACTGTCTGGGACCCTTCGAGGCGACCGTCGCGTTTCCTGGACAGTTTTCCCCGATTTGAAGTCAATGTCTACATTTTGAAATTTGAGAGACTGTAATATCGTGATATTTTTGTTTTCTGACAAATTTGTCCGCCTCTCTTTCGGGGGAGAGGGAAGCGTGGGCCAAGGTGTTGTTCAGTCGCGTCTGTTAATTCATTTTCCTCGCGTATGACGTCAGTTTCAGAAAGATCCTACGTCATAGGTGTGATATTGGTGCGGTATTTCATCGAGTTTCTAATTGGTCGTGGAGTGTAGAGACTGAGACGGAGTGAAATAGAGGAGTGAGGAGGATGATCACTCGATAAAAATAAACCTTTCTATTTTGAGGGCTGGATAGGCGCCCGCGCGCTCTGTCATTATGTAATTGTAGATTTACGCCGATTGTTGCCAATCCGTGTCGACTCCGTGGCAAATAAATTCTGTTACAAAAAACTTTGAAAGAAATGAAATCGCAAAAATCGAAGCAGAAAAAATTAATAATTGTATGGGTTCAGATTTCGACGTAGGAATTCGATTTCGATTTCTCTGGGCACCTCGAGGATTGATTTACTATAAGTATTGCAGCTGCTGGTGTAAACTATACGACATAGTTTCTCTAGTGTGAATAAACGTGTGGATATGATGAGCTGTGTGTCAGTGTGTCGTCGTTTTTGTCGAAGCCACTACACCACAGGTTTCAAATTAGACGTCGCAGTCGGTCTGAACAGAGCGAATAGTCTTGCAGATTTCTTTCTTATCCGACTCCCTGCCTTACTAGTGGTTGTAAAGTCGAGGTGTTTCCCACCGGCTTTTATTCCGGCGCTAGATTACAGATTCCGATACGAATTTGAATCCTTATTGTTTCAAATTTTGATATTTTAAATTTAGTTAAAAATTGAACTCACCTCGAAGTAATCGCGGACTTCGTCGTTAGCCTGGAGGAATTCTTGAGCGGATGGTTCGTCCCTGCAGTAAGCCACGTGTTTGTCGAAATCTCTTTCCTTCGAAACAATGTATGAGAATCGATGGGTTGTGCGACTTTTTAATTCGAAAGCGGAGATACGATCGATTGAATCTTACCAGTCTCAAGAAAGTCTTGCCCAGCATGCGTGGTTGATCCGCGTAGTACTTGACGCCCTCGATCAACACCCTACCGAACGATCTAATTAAAAAAGGAATTAATCATCATGCCACACAAACCCACGCCTACCGGTTAAGGGTAGTTAGGAATCAGCTCGGCTCAATCAGTCTTCGTATTGATCAAGTGGAATCGAAACTAAACCATAAAAAAAAGCTAGTAGACAATTGATTAGAGTCATTATTTCGGGTCTGTAACAAACGATCGTGATTATTGGGGAACGAACAATCGCGCCTCAGAGGTACGGACATACTTGTCACGATTTGAATGGAACTTCGATTTGGTGACGTAGTCAATGAAGTAGACACAGAGTTTCTCTTACGAATAGAACATGAATCAGGGTGAATATCGAATATATGTCAAAAGTTCCAATATCGAAATCATATATAACTCGAATTCTACAAGACGCTCGTGGACTAGCTAGGGGTGACTCAAAAATGGCTTCACTATTGTCGTTGCGTTACCTTCTTTACCTGCTGAATTATAGGTCATAGAAAAGTCACGCAGATATATGAAAGAAGCACGTGGATAGTAGTGAAAGCATTGTATGGTCAGCCACAATTGGCTCCTGAGTGACCGATAACAGCCTCAACGGGTGATGGGATACTTGATATTCTGTTGGATACTCGTATTTCAGAACCAGCTTTAGAATTCCAGCTGTTCACACCCTGAATCATGAAGATTTCTTATCCATGATACGAGAACCCTGTGGAAATTTCTAGTTTTTGACGAGTGAATTCAATTGTCGAATATGTCAAGTGTCCAATTAGGAATAATAGATACTGCAGAAATGGACTGACGTCTGGCCTTTGGAAGCTCTTTCAATCATCAGGTCTGACTTCATGTACGGACTCAAAAAACAGGGAAATTATTTCTGAAGGATGACTTTGACGTCTTTTGATTTTTGTTTGAAGAACATTTTTGAAAGCTTTGAACTCATTGGCATGGCTCCCAGACTTTTTAAGAAGTACAAAATTCTTTTGGTATACAGGGAAGCCTCATTCATACGTTTTCCAAGGTGTACGGCAACAATTACGTATAATTGTGAAGTACGTTGACGTGGAATACCTTAGTACTGCAAATCAGTTACTAGGACCAGAGAAATTTTACGTATAACCGAGAAAGAAGTACAAGTACGAGTCGTGTGAATGAAGATGTCCAAATGACACTCTGTCAATGTAACTAATTCAATAGAATTTCTCAACGGGTACATTCCGTCATTACAGTAATTTTGGGGAATGACGAGTCAGATATTTAAGAAACAAACAGTAAGATGGTGATCAGTGATTCATTTTTGTATCCATTTTTACATTACATGAGTCACTTGACGCAAAAAAAAGTCGAAAAAAAAATTGGCACAATTGCACTAGAATTTTCGATCAGGGTTTCACGTGAAAGGGTAATAAATCTCTGTCACATGAGAAACATGTGGTAAAAACTTGAGCTTTGACAAGGTCAAGGATGACAAAAATGGTGCAATACAACCGGCTCCAAGGGGAGGACAAGAAACAAACATAATTAAACACCACGTTGTGAACGGCGACTCGACGAGGACACATTAAACCACACGAAAATTAAAAATCAAGACTTACGTAGCTTACTATGTGATTGCTAAGGGAATGACAGTTTTATTTGGCTAGATTTCGTGTGGATGTAATTTGTTATCTGAATCTGAGCGATGTGTGTGACTGCAGTTTTAGTGTTTGAACTTTGTGCCATTAGGAATAATTGATATGATCGTGTATTTGAATTACTGCCCGTTCGAATCGAGTTCTGGTCTACGTTTTTCTGTTTCAAATGATCGATGAGCATGTTTATAGTGTCTGCCCTAGTTTGGCACTGGGGACTGTTCTTTTTTCTCAAAGAAATGTCTAAGTGTGAGTCTAACCGGAGTCGATACATACGTGTTGTGAAACTCAGCTATTTGCTTCAGGTTCGTAAATATGAGATCTTTGTTGTCGCGAACGACTCTGGGCACTCCTGGCTGATCCAATGGCTTCAAGTAACGTTCAACCACCGCCTGTATATCCCTGCCAAATTCTTCTTCAGTTTCGACGAGCTCCTTTATCACGGCTCTGAAATACATCAGTCAAATCATCAACGGATCCTATTCCACAATCTTATCGGAATCAAATTGAACAATTTTATCGCTTGCATTCGATTCTCTCTGTGTTAAAAATCAACTGAGAGAGGGCAGAAGGTGCCTAATTTCAGATTCCGGTTGCCAAGATAATCAAGAACCAAGAGCAGATAAATAAATCATTTCACGTTATACTTACTCTCGCCGGAAGTGAGAGTCCTCGGGTCGGGCTTGGCTCGTCAGGGTGGAACTTTCCTCGCTTATCATCGTCTGCTTGACGACGTTCGACGGTACCCATCCTTCTTTGCCATCGTTGGTTCGCACGTACACCCTAAAATTCGACAATAGGTAAGCGACGTTCACGATAGCTCTAGTAGTTGAAACAATGAGTTGAAAATCGAACGAAATTTGATGATTTTTGCTAAGTCTGTAAATTCGATGACGTCTCGAACACGACATGATCCTGGAAGATTAAGAAATTTTGAGACCAGCTTTATTACTGATCGCTAATCGTGTTCAAATCTCTTCAACGGTCATTCGATTGTGTGTTTGTTCAACCGCAGGTGAAACATTGTCGAGTAAACATTGATCGTAAATCTAATTTTATTTCGTCGAGCATGTTTGTATAAAACTATTTCTTTTGTCGTTATCTTGTGTTATGATCAGTTTGAATACCGCAGAAGAAGAAGGGTGGCCTTTTCCATCACCCTTTTTGGCGTTGAACAAAATTCTTATTATGCACCAATTTTTCTACTTCGTGTTTCTAGAATAAGAAGAAGAAAAAAAAAAATTCCAAGATCTCAGATCCAATGCCAGCGAATTTAATGTCTGTTGAATGGGCCAGGATTCCACCGATATGACGACGTAGGTAAGCACAGTCTTAGTCACTGTTCTAGTTTTACCACGCTTGTACACCCACGTATATCGAATCTATTCATATTCCAGAGTGATACGCGAGACGGAGAATCAGAGTCTGAGAAAATCGTCTCTCAGAGAAGAAATTGAGTAATTTCTTCAGCCACATCAGACTATAGCGACATTTTCATACACTAAATCTACATTTTACACTCCACAGAATAATATGCCAGGATTAGTCTCGCTGTTAATAGCGTCCATTGCAGTCTTGACGGTTGTTAGAAAATCGTATCAGTCCCGGTATCAATCAATTAATGGATGGTATCCAAAGAACTTGTAACACGCAATGATGCGATGGCCCATTAAAAATTATCGCCCACATTTGCCAAAACTTCAGCTGCGCATAGGATTAACAAACGTAATTTAACATCGGTTTGACAATAAATCTCACGAAGAGTCTGCAAAGTCCTATTTTAGATGAGGAGTAGGTTGAGATTCGAGGTCAAAAGTCAATATCAGACTTTTACTATCGTCGAATAATTTCAAAAACCTTTGGCTCATCACTGATCAAATGAGTGAACGTGATCTTGGATCAGTGTTTGATCTCATGTGTCACATTCTTACCACCTGTTACGTCGTTTGACGTTCCGATCAGCTGTGCCTCCGTTACCCAAGCGAACGTCACGATGCATCTCTATAGATACTCCCGACGTGTACCACGAGTAGAAATATAAACGGGGTGTACGAAAATTGGCAGCACTTCTGGTCTTGTTAAGAGTTTCCGTGGTCACGGTCGGATAATTTTTAATTTTAGACATTATAAATAATTAATAAAACACCTGGCTACTCAGGAGCCTGCTTGTTAGCATCACCTCTAGCCTCCTCATTTCCGTATAATTAGCGAAGGTCTGGGTGACACTTTGAAACATTTATGTACTGCTTTCAAAGTTGAGAGCAATTAGTCGAAATTGGACCAACTGATGTCCGTATCGCGAAGACCTCGAATTTCTTAAGATGATTCCTCGAACTTTTAGCGTCCTTACGGACTTCGTAACGTACCTGTCGTTGGTACCGTTTAATTTAGTGACCCTCGCTCTTGGATCTGCATGGTTCCTCCGAGGTCGTATCGAGAGTTTGTGTTTGGCCGCAGAATTGTCTAACCTCACGCCAACCTCACCTCCGACTTCGAGGTCGGGGTCGCTCTTCATTTTCCTACAACATTTCAAGGTCTGAAGTTTCCTCGACCTTGGAAGCCCCTAGGTCTCTTCTCTTTCAGCAATTACGTTAATCGCATGTCGTGCAACATCTAATGGCTGATTAAAAGCTGCGTCACACTACTTTCTTCTCATTCTGGTTGTTCTTAAGCGGGGTTAAGCACTTGCGATCACTTGTTTAGTAGCGCGAGGTGTTAAGCTTGTCGAATGACACCTTCAAGCATCAAACTAGTAGACGAAACTGTAACCTAAACTTAAACCTCTGTCAATGCAACGGGATTTGCAAAATCAAAAGAAGCTTTTCATATTCTGGAATTTCCACTTTGGTACCCCCAGCTTGTAGATCATAAATCATACCCTTAGTGCGTGAGCTTTGATGTCCAGTGAATGTCTGTTAATGTTTTGTGAATCAATTTCTTAGGAACCGATTGGCATGTATCCTGTTTTCGAAATATTTCTTGCCAGTAGTTTCCGATTGCAAGAATTCAAGAGCATAAGCAGTTTGTTAGTTTAGTTCATTCGAGGTCCTCCCCCCAAATTATTTCTCCCAAAGCTTGTTAGTTTTAGTTGAGATTTAATTATCGTCGCATTAGCCTCGCCACGGTAGCAAGTTGTCATAGCATGTGACACAGGACGTAAATAGATGCACCAGGAGATAGGAGAACTCAGAGGGTCTTCGGAATTCTTGAAGACAACCTGCAGAGTTATTCGTGAAAATATACAAACGATGCTGGTATAACGATGGTCGCTCGTTTTCCGATGTTATGTTTCATGATGGGATAGCGCTGACAAATATAAGTCTCGTTTGGTCGATGGTAAGGAAGGTAAATAACGTAAAATTGAGAATTTCAAACTGAACTATTACGCGGATTATTGCTGTTGCATGTTTTACGTTTCCAGAACCGAGGCAATTGGGTTAATGGTTGCAGTATGTTTGGAAAGATTTACGCTCAGACGTCATGTACTACGCAGCTTTGGTTCATATTCTATATACCGAACGTAAATGCGATAATTTTTTTAAATTTATTTTCAGTTGGTCAATGGACTAGGTGAAGCCGAATAAAGACTGCAGAACTTGTACCGCATGTCTTCGTGAAGTAGATTTACACGTTGTTTGACGTCAAAGAAGCGTTTGTTTTGACAAGACGTACTACTTCTTGTTCGTATTATAATTTGCTAGTTGCTCCAACGCGCGCGGAAATCTGGGTAACGTGCGGGCTCTAAATTCGGGGTCGACGAACCTGTGAAAGTATTTATTAACGCTTCATGGAAATTTCCGAAAATACTGTGCAAGAAAGTAAGTGGGACATTTACGATTGACAACCGGTCTTGATCGTTTTACGCGTTGCTTCAACGACGGAGATCCGTGAATTCTTTCCGTCGACCGTCGCAGACTTTTAAATAAACGCGTTGATTGATCGATCTCGAAATTCGCTCTAAGTTCGGACCGGCCAAACTCTTACAACCAGGCCGTAAATTTCCTCCGTTGGGAAGTCAGCAACGTTAAAAAAAAGTTTGAAGAAAAAGTCCGGGTAAAAATACTGCGAGAAAATAAGCAACCTCAACCAGTCGGGGCAACGATCTTTGCGCGGGATTCTCGGTGCAACAAGAGTTTGCCATCGTAAACCACGTTACAGTCGAGAACTCTTCTTTGATTGTTCTGTCCACACATTTGTTCGTTGGTATCAGCAGGAGGAACTGAGATTAGTGCAAAGCGAAGCATTCTGTGTTGTGCTGTTTGGTCTTTTTAGCAAAAATGATTTTCAAGATTCATTGAGACCAGTCGAAGCTTTAAAAAAGTCCATCAATTATCTTGAAGGCAGGAATGGTGTTGTCTGTTTTTGTTAGGAATGTTATGTTCCATGGTTAGGTATTAATAGATGGTTGCACAAATAGCGTGAACTGAAATAGTTCCGAAGCACGAAGTTACAGCGAGTCACTGATCTGTGTCGAAGATCTGTGTTGACACTGATATGTTTTTGAAATTTGAAGAGCCCCAAACTCACTTTGCGGATTCGGCGTGTTCGACCGCCTCAACGATGTCTCCGATCGCGACCGAAACCCCATCTTCTCCTTCGGCCTCGTAGTCCTGGACGACTACATAGTGCTCGGAAGAAACCTGGAAAGAAGAACAAAGGATTATAATCTGCTTGGCTTGTAACAATGGGTTCGAGGCGGCAGACAGAATACGAGAACGTCAAAACCGGAGCTTGCGAATTGGAGCAGTTTTTTTTTAAACCGTCCGTCTATTTCTAATTCCTTCGCGAATCGTCTCTAACGTCATTACCGACTCGCAGCTATTGTTGGGGTGAAGACTGCTCAGCCTCCTGAAGCTAGGGGTATTTTCTCTGCTCGCTGAATACGCTCCGAATTGTTCAGACTTCGATAAGCTAACTCCGCTGGTTTCGTATTTCATCCCATTTACAATCCCAAATCCGTCGAGACTGCTGGCTGCAGACGTGACGGAATTGGTTCCGGTAACAACAGACGCCATTTCTCCATCCGCTTCGTCGTCTCCAGCAACCGGACAGCAGTACATCGAAAAGCGATGTGCAGTTGGTCGGTTCAATCGAAGGGCAGAAAAAACGTGGAGAGGTTCGAAGTGGCTAATCCCATCCTCGCTCAGGACGGTGTAAGAGACTTGACCGGTAAGAACAGCCCTCGAAGCTTCCCTGGGAACAACAGCCTGCATGCCCTGCTTCAGTATCATGAAAATTGCGGAAGGCTTGTGGTTCCGCTTCAATAGAAATTCTTCTATCGCTAAGCTGTTCTCGGCGTGGAGTAATGCGGTCGGAACATCGGCAGAAGATTGGAGTGGAGCTTCTTCAGGGACTATCATGAGGGCTGCGCTCTCTCGGACGAGGGCTCGGAGCCGGGGATCCGACTTTGCCAGCTCTGGATCACTGCATAAGTCTCTTAGGGCTGTGCTGAATTGTGGTCTCTGTTCAGCCAGCTGCCGCATCACGGTCAGTCTTTTTAGGATATCGACTGTCAGCGGGTCCCCAGACAATGCTTTCGTCGACTTTTGGTCGGATATTACTGCCAAGAGACTGCTGGCAGTGGAGGACATGCCAAGCGCCCTGGCAAGGCCTATGGCTTGGAGTAGCAGGTCGCGAACGTTTGCGGCATCGTCGTTCAGCAGTTCTTGAACCTTGAGTTCACTGGATTCTCGTATAGCGTTGACAATCGCTTTGTGCAGTATCTCTGAAGCCTCTTTTTCTGTGACGAACCCCGCCTTGTCTTCGGAGACTTTGCGCAAAACTCGTGACACCAGGTCTGGGTTATTCTTTGAAACGGTTCTGAAGGCTGCTCCGACTACGTCGCTGCCATCTTCGTCGTCGAGTACGGCTGAGAGTCTTTCCAGAACCACGTCGTCCTTCAACGCCTTTTCGCCTATCGTCGAATTAAGAATGTCCACCTTGTTGCTACTCGCTTCTAACAAGTCCAGGAGAACACCGTGACAGACGAGGCTTCGGTTTTGGGGAACGAGCAGCAGCTTGTGCACCTCTTGCACCGCGTTTTCGAAATTCAAAGAATCTCTTCGCAACAGAACATTGAAGGACTCGCTGATTGCAGAGAAGATGTAGTCTTGGTCTTCCTCGTCATCGGTTGCCTGCATTTGTGTGATCGCCAGCGCTGCTGCCATGACGGCGGCTCTGACCGCTGATTGGATAACGTCGTTGCTCCCATCGCCGTTCTCGTGGTGCTTTTCACCGTTCATAAACGGTTTAGTACCAGTCGGAGATATTCGTCCATTCGCTCTCTTTCCGGACACATTTTGTTCCACTATGTTACTGGCTAGACGAGCGACCGTTGATACGACCTGCGCCATTTTGACAGCTGCGTCACCCTGGAGTCCAAGTTTTTCTACAAGCTCCAAGGCGTGCTCAAGCGCCACGGATCTCGGGTCAACGTCCACGTTGACTTTAGGTAATTCCGTAGGGAACTGTCGACCCACTGACATTCCGGCTTCAGACAATTGTCTCAGCATTCTTGCATCTATGCTCATCTCGCCCTGATGTCCCACCGAGGCGGTGTCGTGGTTCAAGTAATGTCTCGGTCTCAAGAGGCGCAGTTCTTCCGGCGTTACTTCGAAACCTTGCACTGAGAACTCCAGCCCTCCTTCGGGAGTGTCGGTCAAATCTGGGGCCACGAATCGCGGACCTTCTTCTGTCTGGACGATTTGACCCGGCACAAAGATAACTCCGCGGTCACCCGCCTCCACCACTCGACCTGGGACGAATCTTGGTCCGTCCGGAGTGTCGACCACTTGTCCAGGCACGAATCTAGACCCTTCATCTTCCGTCGAGATCACTTGACCAGGAATGAACGTGGGCCCAGCTTTGGTTTCGACTATCTGCCCAGGAACGAAGCGAGGTCCTTCAGCAGTTTCGACGGTTTGACCAGGAACGAATTTAGGGCCACTTCGAGTCTCTACCACCTGTCCAGGCACAAATTTGGGACCCTCCATTGTCTCGACGACCTGGCCGGGGACAAACTGCTCCCCATTTTCCGTCATGACCACTTGTCCGGGTACAAAACCGTCGTCAGTCATCATACCAGGAACGAATCTCGGCCCATCTTTACCGCCACGAACCAGTCGCCCGGGTACAACTTTTTTCCCTCCGGGTGGTAGCATCTTTGCAGACTCTGGGAAGAATTCTACACCTTTTTCCGTTTGCACCATGTGGCCAAAGACCTCATCCATGGCGCTAGAGAGCGATAACACACTCGCGGATTTCGGGTCTATCGGTATTCCGACTGGACCAGCTTCGAGGAACACCACATCCTCGAGATTTTTCGCTGATGCGAATTCGAAGTTCTCGTTGCCTTCCATAATCGTCGTTTTTCCCGGCACGAATCTTTCGCCTTCGGAGGTCTTCAGGATCTGGCCTTCGACGAACTTCCGTCCTTCGGGTGTCTTCAAGGTCGTGCCTGCCACGAATTTGGGACCGTTCTCGGTATCGACGGTGACTCCGGGGACGAAGCGCGTTCCTCCGCTACTCAGGGTGACATTTTGACCAGGAACGAAAC
Organism: Euura lappo; assembly: GCA_018257835.1. Classification (NCBI taxonomy): domain Eukaryota; kingdom Metazoa; phylum Arthropoda; class Insecta; order Hymenoptera; family Tenthredinidae; genus Euura; species Euura lappo. The sequence goes on along the minus strand of JAEUYN010002066.1, from coordinate 64,788 downwards.
TCGGACCCTCCGATGTCAGCATTGTCTGACCAGGCACGAATGTTGACTCACCGGTCGGTGTTTTGAGGCATTGACCCGGAATAAATTCCCAAGAATCACCACGCTGCACGCTCTGTCCCGGGATGAAGAGCTGCTCGCCTTCGTTGTTGGTCAGAGTTTGACCAGGCATAAAACACCGAGAACCGTCTTCCGCGATGACAGTCTGTCCAGGCAGGAATTCCAACTCCTCCGTAACCTGGCCAGCGACGAACTTCGGCCCCACGTCAGTCAGTACGGTCTGACCCTGAACGAACCTTGGCCCCTCAGCAGTGACCATAGTCTGCCCTGGAACAAACCGAATCCCGTTTGTGGTTGGCAACGTTTGTCCAGCAACGAACATAGGCGTTTTCTTATTCTCCGATTCAGCAACATCAATGACCTGCCCAGGTATGAGAATGGGCCCATCAGGCGTGTTTACTGTGAACCCAGGAACGAATGCGGGACCGTGCGGCGTTCGGACTGTTTGTCCAGGAACGAACACTGGACCGGTAGGCGTCTGGATGGTTTGACCAGCGATGAATCTCTGCGCTGATTCGATGTCGAGTTTCAGGCCCCTCACCTTGTGCATTTCTGTCTTTACCCCAGTCCCCAATTTCCGGACAAGCTCGGGGATCTCGTCGATCTTGGGAAGTGTCTCAACGGCCTTCCTATCGACGGCATTGAACTTGGCGATCACGTCAGCTGTTAGTTCAAGATCCTGGGGTGGAATGTTTGTCAGAGCGACCTGGAGCTCTGGATCCGGTTCGGCGTTCAGTGGCTTGAAAGGTGCGACCACGGCGATGGTTTCCAATCCACCAGGTTCTTCAAAAATCGGCGAACCTACGGTGCCAGTGACCGTCTTCTCCAGGTCTATTGCTTTCGCGTCAGCCCTCATCGGTCCAGGCATTTTATCGACGACTGGGACACCGTTCGCCAGGGCTGAGTCCTTCTCGAAAGTGTTCCAGTCCCATGTTTCGATCAAAGGTTTCACCAGGTCTCGCCAATCGCCGGAAAACGCGTGGAGAGATCCTCCACTGGTCACACTCGTCTCAAGACTGACGTGTTTCCAGTCCTGCGTCTCTTCCTTCACCTCTTCCTTGACACTGTGGAGTTTGACTTGTTTAACGTGTTTGAGTTCTTCTTCATCAGCGGCCTTCTCTTTGTCCTCGAATATTTTTTTCGCGTAGCTGAGACCAGCCTGTCGTTTTCTCTTCCGTTTCCTCGCCTCAGCTTCCAATCTCTCCCGTTCCTTGAGGACGTCTTCGCGCGGTCCCATGCCGTCGTAAAGATTCTCGTAGTTATCGAGATCCTTGAAGTCGACGGAGACGTTCTTTCCTTTTTTCAATCTCAAAAGAACCGTGTCGCAATCTCTTGACAACATAACGTCACGCACGTCTCCGTCACGGACTGCCGCCTCGAAACGGGCTGGGAAGACGAGACTGCACCTGCGTTCCTCGACCGTGTAGACGAACCTCGCACCATCTTCTTCTGGCGACGGTTGCTTGGCGTCCAGGATATCTCTCAGCACTTTTTGCTGCTCATTCTCCGAGTCCAGGATCGGGAAGACGTACCGATAGTCCTGTAGCGCTACGTGCTTCTTTTTCTCCCCGACGACGATACCCCCTGTGAAATGGTGCGGGCCTAATCCTGGAGCGTTTGTTACTCTGCATTTCGTTTTACCGGTACCACGAGAACCGAGTAATACGGGAATGTAGTGATGAGTCGGTAGCCCGTAGGCCTTTCCGGTTATTCTACACCAGCGTTTCGCTGCCGCTGGACTGATCGGCGGAAGCAGAGGGAAATAGTTGGGCTTCGGAAGGCCTCTGCTCCTTCCGGTTATCCTGCAGTACGACATTGTCCGTTTATGAAACCTCCTCTTCTTTCATTCACTCTTATTTATCTGTTCTCTCTCCCACAGTGGTTTTTTGTTATTCAGTTTAGTTTCGTCTGAGTGACATGGGTCCGCTAACAACTGTCTATCACACTCTTGAGCTCGGTCACAGACTTCTGACTAGGCTAAGTTTAATTCTAGTCATTCACCTTCCTGTCACAGGTTTAGTTCTCGAAATAAACCAGTTAATGATCCTCTACCCAGACGAACACTAAGCACTGGGTAAGGCTCTCAAACTCTGCGGATAATTTCTTCACTCTTGCGAATATTAATAATCCCTCGACCTCTTTCGACAGGATTCTTTCAGATTCTAAACACTTCCCCATCATGAACACTGCACTATACTTTTTCCACTTCAATTCTCTTATCCTTGCGCAAGACTAACTGAAGTATAAATCGAAATCGTGAACATTTTTTCAAAATAACAAAATAGGTACAGTCTCTTTTTGTCACAATATTGCCTTCATTATCACTCTCACAATTGAGTCACTAATTCGTAGATTTAATTTCCGGTTTATAATTTGTTTGAAACCATATTTAACACTGTCTTTTTTTATATAGTTTAATGTTAGGCATTCCGCTATCACTTCCGTATCTATTTTCAGTCGTATTTTTATCGTAATCCAATGCTGAATCGCTTGACAGTCGAACCGGAACTGTTGATTTATGCTCAAACACTCTTCGCTCTTCGTGGTCGAATCCAATTTGTTTCACGGAGAACTTTCAAGTGGATATATTTTTTATTGCCTCTGCCTCTAGTAGTTCGCGGTCTGTGCTAGACGCCGATTAAGAAACGATTAGTGACGCGTCATCAAATTTCAACAATCGTGTATTGTTCTCTGTGGCAATTTTCTGGACAGCTAATTTACTCCTCGTTTACCAGAGCTTACATCAATTAATTGTTCCACGTTTCTTTGTTTTATCGTTTTTCCTTGTATTCGTATCGTTGTGTTTTCAGAATTGATTCAATCTCACACATCGTGTCCAGAGTTCGTTGATCGTTTGTTAATCTCCACTTGAAAATCGTCTCCCCGCGATATCTAATTAGCAGTTTTAAAAGGGTCGACAGTCTGAGGAGGCGACCGGGCGTTGTTACATATTTTCGATCGTAGATTCTCGTCTGGTTTTAATAAATAAAAATATATATAAAAAAATAGGCTTATATTACTCGACGCGGTCACTTCCCGACTGCTACTCGCTCCTACGGGAGAGAAGTGGCCCGTGGTCTTCGCGTTCGCCTCGTGATTCTTCAGAGTCGTTCTCTCGACGAGCTTCCCCTCGAACAGAAATAGACCAGCGCTGCTGCGCTACACTTCTCTAATACACATCTTTAGAAACCGTGGACCACCGTGGTACGCAAAACGGTTTATCGCCGAGGAAGACACCCTCGCTTTTTGCGAATCATCGTTCATCAGAAACCCCGATAAGAATTAAGACCGCCAAAAGCATCTCAAAAGCTTTGAACCAAAGGTGGAGTCACGATGACCCTTCCGCGTTTTTGTTCAAGGTCGAGGTCATTTTCTTTCATCGAAGATCTTGATCTTCTTGATTTTCTACAATGGCGTCAAGGTCGACCAATGACTGATAATTTTGGATGACCGAAAATAGGCTTTCATGCACACACACTGCAGTCTCTGACGTGTTCCGTTGCCACAGATGCTGCGAAGTGGTATTAAAAGAAAAATGTTGCATCTCAGATTAGAGCATCAAAGTCAATTTTAAAAGAACCAGAATACATTTTCGATGACATTGATGTCCGCAAGTTCTGACGATTTCAAAGAAAGACAAGGAATCGTGGTGCCATGATTGATTTGGTACCTGCAACTCTAATTATAAACATCTGTCTCTAGACAAACGTGTATTTTTGGGTTTCGATGACGGAGCGCAGCGGAGAACGCACGCGTTCAATTCTTTCTAGAAGAATGCGAGCCTGTTCGAGGGAATGTTAATTGGGAAGTATTCCTGTCTGCGTTACTCTTCACCAGGAGATTGAATCCATGACCGTAAAATATTGAGCCGATCAAGGCTCTCGATTTTGCATCTCGTTGTTTATCAAGTACAGTATAGCTACCGCATGGACAGATTGATAGACGAGTTGACAGTTTTATTCGAACCATTATGAAGGGTACTCGTTGAGAGATTTGCAAGACCGACGACTTCGTATAGCGCATCGAAATGTGGAGCATTCGGACGGATGATTCGTTTGCGTGAAGTAACGACAGAAAGTAGCTGAAAATTGTTGCAGTGACATTATATAAATTTGATCTCTCGCTTTGTTATTGCCCATGCACTATTACCGAAGGATAATAACTTTCGGTTAAACGGATCGTAAACTGCATGACTGAATAACATTTGGCAAAGAGAGTCTCCCGGTCCGGAGGGATAAGAACCACCCACGTTGTCGATAAACCAGACGCGATCACACTCGTGATATGCTCAATTTCACATTCTATATACACAATAAAACCACGCAGCGATTTCTCATCGATTACAAATCTTCGAAATACCAGACGCTGCCAAGTAGGTTTCCCGATTTATCAGGTCCACGACCTCTTTTCTGTTTTTCGTTTTCAGCATTGAAATTATTCTAAGCACCAGACGCCGCTACGTAGTGTCCAAAACATGGATTGATTATTAGGACTGAGTACTCGAACGTCTCGTGAAACTGTCAAATGACGGTGATTGCACTGGCGAGTGAACTAGAAATATTTAAAAACCGATTATAGTGCCGCTCGAGAGTGTCCCGTGTGATTTAGTGAGCTATTAGCTTCACGCCTTTATTGCCATAGCCTATTGGCACGTTAGTTGTAAATTTTGACGGACTGCCAAAGCTTTTACAGTCTTGTTCAACTTGATCTCTTGCCACTGATTGTTATTTACGCGCCTAGGAAAAATACCTTCAAAACTTGAATCGATGTAGGCAGAAGCAAAAGCTTGACATGGAATCACAAATTTTGAAAATAGTTTACCGAGCTTGTAATTAGAACGACTATAACTAATGGAAACACGGAGTTGGCAGCAAATTTGTCCCCTTTGCACCTGGGTGACGATAAAAAAGAGCAAAAACAAAGAAATGGAATCTCATCTGGTTCAGCTGACCGCGTCACACCGTCAGGCGTCGTTTGGAACCGTCCCTGCATACGCGATGCTGGGGTAACTAGCTTCCAAGAAATTATAATTATAGAGACGAAGAGAATCGAGTGACCCGGAGGCAGTAAATCACAACGGACATAAGAATCCGGAAATCGCTGGTCGAATACTTACAGCTAATATAACCTGGTATAAAAAAATTCATCGGACAAGAATCCGCAGCGTGTGGTACCGGAGAACATTGCGGGAGTGATTGGGATGGCGTTGAGTCCCCCGGCTTACTCGGAGCTTTGGCAACGGACCAGAATCTCCTTAACTCCAAGACGCCGTTGCGTTTTGGTTTAATTTAGACGTTCGCGATACCCGAGCAAACCGTCATACCGCAGACCATAGTCTCGGAGCAATGGAGCTTAACGCGGAGCTGATCGCTGGTTGCAAGTTTGTTAATGTGATGTAACGCGTGTTTGGTCACTCGTGTCTTGTCGTACACGGATTCCTCGCCTGTTCGATTAGTCACTATATTCCGAGGACGTGGCGTCTGGGGATTCGGGCCGTTTCTTTGAGCTGGTGACAAGTGGTCATCAATTGATCGCCGAACTGGACTCACCTCGAACGAGCTACGGATGATTTCGGTGGTCGTTGTTAGTTCTTGAATCTTCTCGCTCCCCCCCACCAATATCCGGCTTAGCTCGGCGGAAAATTCTGAAACAGGAAATGTTCACGTGTCTTAAGATATGATTCAAAACAAATTCCTCAATATTTTTAGAATATTTGTTACTCTAGAGCGTTCATTGAGGTAATGCCAAACTAGTTATTTCAGTCGTGCCACTATATCAACGTCTGGATGGCAATAATCCTCCGCCGTTAGAACAATCAAACTTGTTTCTTTGATTTACAACTTTATGCCACACCAAACACGCTCCACTTTATAATCAATGTCTCCTCAAAGCGGAGCAAGATATTTCAATTTCACATTTCAAATGCGATGATTCACCCAATATTTACCTCCATTTCTGGCATAGAGTCATGTAATACTCACACTGAATATTAAGTATTAAAATTTAATGAATTTATCAGAAAATGAATGTAGGATTTTTCAAGTCCCGAATTATACTAATTAGTCACTTTCGTCTAAAAATATCAAGACAGGAGTCTGACGATGATGGATTTGTACACAGAGGAAAGTTTCGTGTTCTAGAAAATCCAATCAAATTTCTGTGCTTATTTTGAATATATTTGACATTATTTTTCTATTGAAAAGAACACAGAATTTTTTATTGTTGTATAACAAATCTCGAGGTCAAACAATTGTTGTATTTTCTCACCTTTTTTCCTCTTCGAAGAGGAACTTGTGAAGGAACTGGTGAAGGCCATGACGTACGATGGATTCTACGGCATCGTCCTGCAGCACATGATAAACTAGATTGACGATAAATTCGATAAATCACGATTTCATTCTTCATTTTTATGAGCAAAGTGATAAAAATTCGATTTTGAGACTGACTTACGCACATCTATGCACAATCATTCTAAACTTGAAATTGACTGATTCAAAATAAAGCGCGCGAAATCTCAGGCTCGGAAGGTAAGAGGCTTTCGGTGGTCCGTGATATGTGTGAATTTGTATAAAACCGACTCTGCTGCCATCTCACTACATAGTCTGGCAATGACTCGAGCTTTTGGAAGCTCGACCACGAGGAAGTCTCGGCAGTCGGTTCTCGCGGCGCGCTTCTTCTCCCAGAGGTATGGGAAACGAGTATCACGCCGTGTCTCACCGAGATTTATTCTTGACCAGGGGATTCCCCAGTCCTGAACAAACTACTATCCGCTTAACTACCCGAGCTACAAGTTCCGGCTACATTACAGAGCCGACGTAAGGTGACCAAAAACGGAAAAAAATGCCGATAACGACACGAAGAAGCCGATCTACAGTCTCATCAACAGGTCGCTGGAATTCGCCGCGTAACTTAGAGACCGGAAAGTACAACAAACGAACTTTCCAAGCTTCCGATATCGGAGTATCGGAGTACTGCACGAGCTCAGAGACATTTTCGAAGAACTGAACGTGCTAAACTTTGTTTTCTGCATTTCAGGTTCTTCGAAATATCGAGTGGCTATTCGAAAGTAAAGTTTTAGCTTTTTTTTAAAACGTGTAGCCTTTACACCGCGGCAACACGAGCCGGTAGATTCTATTTCCGGCGCGCGCGCGGGACTGAATCTTTTGAGGACTGGCTAGCTAGTGGGCACCGTAGGGTATCTGGCCGCATTTTCTTGCATTTCGAAGAGTTAATTGGGTCACTTCCGCTGTCAATTTCAGCCTCAGCGATCAAGGTTCAAATGAGTTAAACACCCTGACCAGCGCCGCGGGCGTCTGCAGGGCGGAGAGGCGCCATTTTGGTTCCGCTTGTTCATATTTTACGGCGCGTTAACACGCTGCGGAACTGACACTGGGACGATATTAGAACAGCCCGCCAAAATTTCTTCACCAGAAAAAACAAACGGAGCCCGCTGCTGACCTTAGTCACCACAATTCGAACGAGCTGTTTTATAATTAAGATACTCGGATCGCTTCTGCAGTTACCGAACCAGTCAACGATCTATACGTAATCCATCCGACCACTGGCAATCATTCGGTGGCCAAATTTATCCGGTATTACAGGGATAATTTAAAAATAAGCCAGCTATAATGTCCTCAGCTGTTGTTTGTACGATTCTGGTTTATAATTCGTTTTTATTTAAATTCCAGCACGTGTGCTTCGCCGTAATCCTCAGTGGACAGTTTCTTTTTTATATAGAAGCTAATATTAAACGACCTGATTCACTTTCGATGAAATTAAAATAGCGATACAGATTCTTTTCTTATCCTTGAATTTCAGTTGTTGCATTTTCGAAGATTGACTATTTCGCGTATGACATTTACGCGGAGAAATCACAGACCACAGACTTCCGCTTGAAGGTAATATTAACGGATCGCAGCGATGATCGCGGAACACAGCACCGAAATAATATAAAGGTGAAAACACAATTTAAACCCGCGGAGGCCGAGAGCCAGAAAGCTCGGAAAAATCATAAAATATTTGAACACTGAATTACTCATTCGACACTTGCACAACACGCGCATTAAAATTAGAATACTGACGTCTAGTTATTATCTTGCGTTTTAACTCACCTCTAAGCAAATAGTATACAATTTTATTTTGTTTATTTATATATTTTTTCTCAACTGTTATTAGCTCGAGAGTAAACGGTCAATTGGCTTTAGAGTTGTTCCTAATTAAAATCACTGGTTGCTCGTCACTTTGGCAGAATACCCGAATAAATCGAGGTGGTGGAGGGCCGGTCGAAGGCTATCTCGAGACTGCTACCAACGCTAGAACCAAGGCGTCGCGACGCCTCCGTCTCTTGCCCGCTCGACGTGCACCGACATCAAACTTCCTATTAATTAAACCCAGCGGCAACGTCGATTTACGATCGGTCAAGTCATTGCGCATGCAATTTCTGCGTCTGATCGTTACTCTTCCTTTCAAATAATAAATAATCAACGATTCAGTGACGTTGAACACTTTTCTGTATATTTATTCGTTTCAATTAAAAACTCCGTAATTTTACATCACGTAACAGAAACCGTTACATAAATGAAATGGCGTGAAATCTTTAGTGTCTTCAAGACTGTTCAGAAACACTCCATCAATTTCATTCATTTATTTGTATAGCACTAAACTACTCATAGAATTGGTGCGAATTGACTCGAGTTGACTCTTCAAGAATTTTTAGAGTATAGACTGCTCGATGATCAATTGAAGCTGTTTTCTATTATCGCTTATTCTGTTGGAATCAAAAAACTATATTCTTGTCTAAAATGAGGAATTTAAGAATTTTACTTCCCAAACATGACTTTCTTCTTCTCGACGAACAAAGACACTGTGCAAAAATCTAAGACTGCATATGGAATTGGCGAAAAGTGTTTTGAAAATAGACCCAGTCGACGGTCTAACGTTACCTCACTATCTCTCTCGAAATCGTGACTAAATATAGATTCCAGCTACTACAAAGATCAGTTATGAATTTTTTTTTCACGACCCTTGCGTCGTCGCCATAATTTATCAATTTTTTAGACGTCCCACTGATCATTCCCAAAGACACCGAGCGTCTCGAACAACAGTGTAGCGGTATACATCGTTATAAAACAAAAATAACTGGTCACATCTGGTAAAAATTGTTTCTTCCCTCCTCCAGCAAAGACAATCGCGAAATTTATTGATTAGGGGATTCGAAGTAAGGCGCGTAGGCCTAAGTCGATGCTTGCATCCGCATGTAAGCAGTAGCCAGCTTGTAGCTGGTTAGTTTATACAGTATAGGTGATCGAGAATCTATTTGCGTTCATCGCGTCTTCGGAGAGGGTCCAGCCGTTTGTACAGTTCCTTTTCTGTGCGGGCGGCGTCGAACCTCGCAAACTTTACCAGAGCATATTGTGCTCGTCTTCCGTGACCAGACGTAGACGCTGTTGCACATATCCTGGTAGCACCACGAGTCGATCATTAAACACCAAATCACTCCGTGCTCGGTCCAGCGACGTGCTGCATGTTCATGCGGCACTTCCCTGTCGACGCCGCATCGAGGCCCGGGACCAACTGTCCATCCAACTGTTCGAGCCACTCAAACTTTTTGCAAAACGTTTCCGGCTCCTCTAACGACTCAGACAGTCTTTGCGTATGCGGCTCTCAGACACTGTCACTGAATTGCTAATTGGTAGCTGGATCAACGGAATGAGGAGTGCGGATATTCTTAATTTCGGTAAAGAACTGAGGGACTAGATTCGCTTTGGGTGGCTTAAACTTGGCCTAGCGACCGAGTCGTTTGATTCCGTGTTATTAATGCAGGCTATATAAGCTTGGAGGATATTTAAATGTAATATCAAACTAATTGAGGCCGACGCTGCGTGTCTGGCTCATGGCCAAGACGCTTTGATCGCAACTGCATAGGTATATGGTACGCGATGTTCGCGATAAGCTAAACGCTGCACAGCGTCGGTACCACGGGCCAGCTCGAATTAATCGCGTCAGAGACCGGACGGGAATCGATAAACGATCGATGTTCAATGATCTCGTTTCGAAGACAGACGAGAGTTGAGAGAAAAAAAAGAAGCGAAGTGATTGACCGATGACATTTTGGTAAATTTTGCGAAAGACGCGATGACACTGGGCAGTCAGAGTGGCTCGATTCATCCTAACCCACGATCATCTTCTGACTGAGTGATCGGACCAAGAAACGCTGACCTTTATCCCTCCGAACTAATCCTTCGCCCCTTGGGACCGAGAGTCGCTGAACTCCTGGGAGGTCGTCCAAGGACTCATGGCCTCGCGACCACTCACCCGATCATCTCACCTCCCGGAGGAATGCAGCTACGTTTAATCAGGCAATCGTCTATCCCGAGATTTTTCTTTAGCCACGTGGCAGATGAGAAGCTCACCCTGTCTGGAATTGTTTCATTAGATTCGACCTACTCGTCCTGCTACTTGTCAGCTTGATCCACGCGAAAGCTTTAGAGAAATTGGCGCCTGTTGAAGCACTGAGTCCAGCTCCAAGCCCCACGGCGATGCCATTTCAACAAGTGTCACCCTCCCGGTTGGCCGATAATCAGAATGCCTTCGAGGGGCCGGGAATCGATGGGTTCGCTGCGCAGCTGGACCCGGAGAGCAGAAGGAGGCAGGAGCGTCGGGACATGCGAGGGAATCTAGGAGGGAAGGCGATCGCTTACAACCCGATTCACTCGGAGACACTTTTGGCTGAAAAACTCGCGAAGGACGCCCTTCACTCGAAGGAGACGCAGGATAAAATTGCAGAGTTGACATCGTTGAAAGACGAGCATAAGCTGCTCGAAAAGATGTCGAACCCCGAGGGGAGAGCTCTCCGCCCGATTGATCGACACGCGCATAAAACTGCTCACAAAAGTAAAGGACATGCGAAACACAAGGGCCACGCGAACCGGAAGCACAAGAAGCACAGGAAACACGAGCGGAAACACAGGCACCCAAAACGCAGGTTGGGTCGACGCAATTTGAAGGTAGGTACGTCCATTGCTCGACTCGATTATAATCAGGTCGGCTTAATTCTGTCGGAAATAAAAAGGCTCCATTCATCTAGAAAGGATCCCGAAAGACAGCGCGTAAGAGGAAGAGTGGCGCGTCAATAAGTGGGGGGAGGGATAATCGGCGTGGACTCGGGGGGAAGGATAGGTCGGGGAAGTCAATCAGCAATTATCGGAGAAAAAGGAGCGATAGGAACCTCGAGAAAACATCAGGAGGGAGTCTCGACCGTGACCCAGTTTTAATTGAAGGACTTTCTGGCCCCGAGTCAACGCATAAAAAACACCAGGACGTAGATAAGCGAGATATGAACCACGTCAAACGATCGCACATCATCGCGAAACTCATGCGGACCACGACCCGTGATCCAAACAAGAAAAACCTGGGGGATCAGGGCGTTGAATATTCAGAATACTACAGCGACAACGATGACATTATATCACCGGATGTCAGGGCTCGTCCTAAGCTGGACGAGATGGCCGAGAACCCGGAGGAAGGACCGGTCAGGTCGGTCCGGGAAGCTGTGGACGGGAATCTACTCGATCAGAATTATTACGAGATATCGGATGACGGGCTCGGAGACAATGGTGAAAGGTCGAAAAGAGACGATCCAAGAGCCGTCAGTGTCATGGAAGACCCGTCCGACTCCATGGAGTACGTGGACAACACTTATGGACCAGCGCAAGTCGATGGGATAGTTGATAACGGTCAAATGTCCCCGTACATCAACAATTACAATTATGTTCCTGACCAGGGACCGCAGTATAATAATCCAGCGGTGATTCCGGGAGTGGGACAACAGATTTTTCCAGATGTTCCAACGACCTTTAACCAAAATCCACCAGTGATTGAAAGTCCACTTAGTAAAGTACCGTCCAACATAATTCCGTCGATTTCTAACGAACCGAATATCAATCCGATGGTGAACAATCCGCAACCAGTTGCACAAGGGCAAACTGGTCTCTCGGGAAATGTGTTATCACCGTTACCACAGCCACAACTTGTGCAAGATAAGATGCCCTTCGCACAGTTTTCTAGTCCAGTGGCTTCCTCGGTATCAACTTTACAAGGAAAAACAGTGAGGAATTATGGTGTCATTGGACTCAATGTACCGGGAGGCGAGAGACTAGCGAAAGTCACAGTAGCTACGAGTTCAAGTGCAGCTGACTTCAAGCCTTCACCTTCGTACGATACTTCCGGAGAAATTGGTAGACTTCTTGCTCTGGGAACTACTGCTGAAGGAACATCAGTGGCATCAGCTTTTTCCGTCGATAACAGTTTAGCGTCTTTCGATTCTCCAGAGATACTGTCGAGACTCAAAGATATCAGGCATCAACTGGCCCCAGACATGATACGTCTGCATCAAAACGACGGCGTAGACAACAACCGGGCCGGTGGTCAAGTACAGGCGATATCATCGCGAGAAGTTCCTTCTAAGAAAAAGAAGAGCAAGGGGTCGGTATCGAAGAAATCTGAGGAGCAGGTAACGACAACACCGTCGGAAGATGCTGCGACCAAAAAGCAAGGAGGTAGCAAAGCTTCGTCTCATGCTGCCAGTACTTCACTGCCGGGAATCAGGAACGATACTAAAGCGGTTGCAAACCAAATCTTGACGGAAATTATAGACGAACTCGAACAACTGAGATTAGAAAATCCGAAGAATGAGGACAGGGAAGGTTCGTTATCAGGTCTTCATATCGTTAGCCTTATTCGAATGATTATTTTTTGGATACACTTGGTCAGGTTTGCCCTGCAGACTAACGGGATCCTGGGTAACGGCGAGAGCTGGTGTCAGGATAGACATGAAAGTCTCGAATCACAGTGTGCAAGTCTCTTTGGACCATCTGACCTCGCCGGTAAGCACCGAGGGTCTTCTGAACGTGACTTGGAACGTGACTGGCTTCGCACCGTTCAAACGCGGAGGTCCATTCACGCTGTTGGCAACCAACAACCACACCAAAACGCTCGCAGTTTTTGTAGGTAAGTCGATAAAAAAAAAAAATGCTAAAAACCAACTCATCGACGAACAACAAATTTTGTGCATACATTCAGGAGCCTGCAAAGTCTGCCAAGGCATTGACACTATAGAGGGTTCATGGACTGTGTCACGGGAGCCGAGGGACTGCCGTGACTTTCAAATGTCGACCCAAATCTTCAACGAGATATTCAGACGAACCCGACTCTTTTCAGCGATTAAAGACAAGCAATCTAAACACGAGACTACCATGGTCACGACGAGTAGTACATCAACGACGGAAAGCAATGCTGCAAAAGGAGTGTCGGAAAATTCTGATAAATCGCATAATCGAACCACAGAAATTATTGGCATGGAATGATACGATGTTCGGTACCTTGATTTAGTGTGGAATCAGGGTAATCTGAAACTGCCAATGTCTGATCGAACGAAGACTACATCATCAGCACCTGACGGTGAGACGGATAATGAATCGCATGACATAGAAAAAAAAGCGTAAGACATCGGTTGATGATGAAAACTGGTTGATTTTTGTACGACGAAGCTTTTCCTGTGTATGAATTGACTGACTTGCAATCAGGTATTGTAAGTTCGCTGAGAATCGATCGGACATGAACGTTATTCCAGTATTGAGTGTATAGGAGTCACGAGTAGAAAATAGACGACGTCTTTGCGATGTGTTAAGTATGCTTGAATCGGGCTATTACGAAGCAACTAGAATAGCAAACTCACGGATGCTTACTGTTATAACCACTTCCTGGTATAAACTTGTGGAAACGTAGAAACGAGACGAAAATACAACGTGCGTAACTACTTGTGAAGTGACCAGAATACGTATGTGTACGCATGTATGCAAATATATAATAACTTTAATAAACTTTATATGACAAGCTTTAGACGGTGTGAAATTTTTTAAACACGGTAATGTAGTGTGGTCTCTGTACAGCTTCCGGTCCCTGAATGTTCTTACTATGACGCAGATTCAAAGTCGTTTTTGAACCATCATGCAATTCCTAATGATCTCAATCCCGTCGATCGTTATCTGAAAATAACATTCCATGTGTAAGCTAGGACCGCTGCGCCATATCCAGGGTCGACATTACCTTCAGCATTCCAAGCTCCTCTGACTGAGCGGGATTCATGATCATCAGCGTAATATCTCTCAGACCATCGCCCAAAGCGTATTCTCGAATGTTAAGGTCGGCGTATCTGCACTCGATGTGATTCAGACCGAATAATAAACTCGAGTAACCACACGGAAGAATTGACTCACCCAACTTCGTCGCACTCTTTGGTATCAACTTCGTCAGGATGCGGTTCGCTCACGATTAAAAATTTGATTAATGGACTCTCCATACCGGTCAACATTGCGACCAATATGTTTCTCTGCGTATAATGATACTTCTCGTCGACTTGAAATTCTGAAAGTATATCCATACTTGAGTCTTGGTAACGTGTACGAATAATGAACAGCATGTTACTTCTTGTGAAATTGAAGACCATGGATTCCCCTTTGTACTTCGGCTTTGGCAATGAGACAGTTTCCATGTCAGCACCTCGCATACCGAGAAATGAATATTCCACGTAGAGTAAATCGATCTCTGGGTCGTCTATGAGACTCGTTTTGTCGAATAGATTCATCGCCACGATTGTAATCGTAATTGTATCCTTGACTGGCAGCTGGAACATTTTAATTGGTCAGTAATTCGGGGACAAGATAAAGAAAATTTATAACTCTGAACCGATTGAATATTGATAAAATCAAGCTATCGTACGCTATTTTTTGTAATCAACGGTTCCTGGATCCTCGCGGTTTTTGGGTCCGTAGATTTTCCAGGCAAACCTGTAAAAGTGCTTGTAATATTTTTTATTTCGTTTTCGACAGACTCGTCGCGACTTGGAAAATACTGCATTACGTGATTTCAATTTCACACACTGATACTGATACTCTGGCTGTTGCGCTTGTACGTGTCCCATTTATCGTCGGATATCACCGTCCCCAGGTCCTTCATGGTACTGTCCGTTTTGTGGAGGGAAGCATCGGCTTGCTAAAACGAAACGAAAATCACATTGTTTCTTTCTCTTTGTCAGGAAATAGGATATCTTCTCCTTACGTTACTCAGGACCTTATTGAACTCCGTGATGCTACCCGATTCAATTTGATCGGAACTGTCGTATCTTTTTTTCAAAGCCTCGAGCCGTATATTTTCCAGCGTGCTAATTGCAATACGTTCAATCAATTATTGTGTTGAAAAAAAGTGACAGAAACCCCGGCTGTGGAATAAGTCTGATAAAAAGCAGAGAATTGAATGAGTTTCCGTGACGTATCTGTCAATTCCTATTAGCTTCTACTTTATTTCCATCAGGGATATGATCCTATGAATTTCTGTCAGGTAATTGTCGATTTTTTGTCAATTCTTATCAGTTTTCCTCGTAGTTTTTCAACAGGGTTTCAGTTTCCGGATATTTAGTTTCTCTCGGACTCACGAGCGTCTGGGATTCCCGTCCATTTCAGGTTCACTGTTCTCAGAGTGATTCTCGTTCGTGGCAATCGAGTTTGTCGAAGAGTCGTCGATCTTCGACTGCGGCCGCTCCTCTTCTGGATCCTGATAGCGGTATTTACCTTTGTTGGCAATCTTCTCCTCAAACTCAGCCCGATGTCTCGGCTCTGCTGTGGAAAGTTTCATCGATAAAAGCTGCGAAGTCGAGGCCAGTAACGCGACGACCTACCAGACTCGCGAATAGTATCCAATCGACCGCTTCTGACCCTAGGCACGTCCCCTAAATCATTTTTATGCAGTTCCGGAACCGCTTTCATCGGTGCAGTGGTCAATTCCGAGCGCGGGTGCGAGTTACTCGAATCTACTGATAAGAAAATTTTCTTATTGGTTCCAGCTGAGCCGGTTTCCTCTCTTCGCTGCTGTACAGGTATCTCAATCTTTTGTTTCGAGACTGCGGGAGCCAGGCCACAACGGTCTTTGAAATTTTCCACCAAATCGATGTCGCAGCTGAGTCTGATCCACAGTGACAATTGTCCGAAATTCCCACCGCAAGAGCATGGCGTAACGCCGAAGACCGGTGTGACAAAGTGGAGTTTATTTTGAGGATAGTCGAGGATGTCTTTAACGCAGAGTCTTGCTTCGGCTATCGTGAACGTCTCTCTGTCCGGACTCGATACGACGTGGACTTGAAAAACGATCTGCTCTCGAAGCACGTTTTTGAAAAAACTCTGGAGATCGGTGACTCGATAGACCGAAGACGACTTGAAGGTCAGCGAAGGGTACTTCTGGATCGGGGTGAACGCCGTTTCTTGACCCCAAATATTCCAGCTTATGAAAACAGACGAGTCACCCGAGTCGTCTTTGAAGAGAGTTTGCGTTGCCTGTAATTATTGGAGATCAATTTTTGAGGGGAAGAAAGCGCGAACGATTGATTACTGATTCTGTAATGATTTGGAACCTTTGCAGAAAGTTGTAACGCTAGTATATGGATCTCGACGAGTCCCTGACCCTTTGATATGAGAAGCGGAAACGCAGTGATATCACAAAATACGGGGATATCGTCGCACTCGTTTCCGGAATGATAAGCCGTCTCGCAGTCGCAAATGTTCTTCTGCAACTTCATAATTTATTCCATTTGACATGAAGATGTATGCAAATTTTATGCAGGTTGTTCGCACGACGAGATAAAAATCAGAGAAGCAAACGAAGCAAAATTCGCCTCTTTCAAGAATTTTCATACCTTAAAAAGTGTCTTACAAATAAATCCAGTCAAATTTTGTGTTGATTTTGTATTCGATACAACAATTTGATTTTTTAGGTAGAAGGAATGTTGGAATATTCACGATATCGGCAGATAAAACTTGAGTAGATTTTCCAGACGACAACATTTTCTGCTGTGTCAGGTAATGAATAAATTTGACACGCATTGGCTCACCTCTTTTTTACAATCTTTATCATGATGTGCCCGTAACAGTTCCTTGCCTTTCTCAAATTCTCGAGATTCGGCTTCCGGACTTTTGAATTTCATTCGATGATCGCATGGATCAAAAGGTTTTACGTCATTTCCGTGATCAGAGTATTCGGGATCGCAGTCACAGTCTGATTCGCCAAGTCTAAGTTTCGGAAAAGTAATTCACAAGGTATCACTGAACACTGAAGAAAAAGTCTACGGTAGACTAGAACTGGCTTTGTCTTACCGCTCCATGTGTATCGAGTCGAACGTCTTCTTGATTGTTGAACCGATTTCCCTGACCCTGGCCTCAACGATTCCGGGACTAATCGGACATGAAAAATTGTGCTTGTCAAGAAGTGCCAAATTGCGATCAGTTTCAAGGGCACAACAGCCGTAACCACATTCTGAAGCAGCTTGGCACTTGGGGTTCGAGTCACAGGTGCAGCGCTCTGTCTCAGTAAATTTATGCAGTAAATGTCTTCCTTCTAGAATACCAGTTTTCTGCTCTTCGTACAAAGTCGGGCAAGGCTGGTCTTTCCGTATTTCGCAATTTTTTAATGAGTTCAAATTCTGTCCTGAACGATGTTCAAAATCGTTACCATTTCCACAGGTGATTCTATCTGCTCTACCTGATTCCGAGCGACCACAGGTGCAGGGGGGGCCGACAGTCCTCTGAATTTTCTCGCAATAATCCTTCAGGATTTCTAAGAGCGTTACAAATATTTTTTTCGAATCGAAGGACTCGTTCTGTTCAGAAATTCGACCATCTTCGTCTCCCTGGGTCGTCAAAGGAACCCTAATTCAACGAAAAACGTAGATTTTTATTCAGTGCGAAAGAAAAGGCTGAACGTAAGCTGCTCCGGGGTCATAAAAGTCTGAACAAACGCGGCGAAAATCGATTCCTCGCGTCTTTAATTAAAAACCACGATCGATTCTTGTTGAAGAGCGTAAAAGTCAGTCTAGCACTCTCCTTGGATTGAGGAAACGACTGCAATTGACTCAAAAATCATCACCAGTGATTTGTTCACTCCAATTGCTT
Source organism: Euura lappo (assembly GCA_018257835.1). Taxonomy (NCBI): domain Eukaryota; kingdom Metazoa; phylum Arthropoda; class Insecta; order Hymenoptera; family Tenthredinidae; genus Euura; species Euura lappo. The sequence goes on along the minus strand of JAEUYN010002066.1, from coordinate 46,735 downwards.
CAGAAGTTGAAGATCTAATTCGGTGAATAACTCCATAAAAATTGGAGAGTAACTTGAGACTCTGAAATTGATGATGGAATAATTTGGTATGCATATGATATAAGGAAAAATAGTCGGAGGATCATGAGTGGTCGTTTATCGATTGTAATAATTATACTAGGTACAAAATACTGTACAAATATTGAAGCAGCCGTTCTGCAACGAGCTCACTTCGCGTTAACATAAGATACGAATAATCTAGCAATTAGCTAACTAACGATTAAATGAATAATAAGCTAGATACAGTTAAAACGATATGTCATACAGAAGAATCTTCAGTAGATCGTATTAGCCTGCGCGATGGTTTAAAATAAGGTAACAAATGATGATTACAATTGCATTTCCTGAGTTCTGATGCTGCGTTCATGAAATTTCCTCCAGAACCAAAATGACGTTTCGAAAGTGTTGAAAAATCTAGGCTAAGACGATGCACATGAGTGAAAACTGTTCAAGCCTTTGTCAAAAGCAGGTAGAATTACCGAACAACAATGTTTCAAGATTGATAACTTGCCTATACGATTCGGGATATTTCGAAGCGTCATTTTGACCAGCAGAAACATCGATCTGTCTCATTCTAGCTGCGTTTTGTGCCTCCAACGGTGTGCTGATCTGCGCCTGGTCAAGAAGCATCAGGATTTTTTCTCGCGACATCGACGGACTCCCGGGGTTCCGTGGATCTTTATTTTTTCTCGACATTGTGCCAGAATTTTTAACCAACACAGGTGGCACACTTTCGATATTCTGTCCTCGATCACGCGATCGGTCTCTGGCCTTGGTCTCAGCTGATTTCTTGGTCTTAACCCTTCTGCCCGATTTCTCCTTCGATAATTTCAACTTCCGGTCATCGGCTTCGCTCTCAGACGCGGACTGCTTCTCCTCTTCCGAACGAACTGATTCGCTTCTCTGCACAACCGACGTTCCCGTTTTCTTGTCGACAAGTTTTACCTCCGTTTGGGTACTTTTAGAAACTTTCAGACATTTTTCCCCTTCGTTCTGAAACGTCTGAGAAACGGGAGATGAAGAAAGCTCGACCAATCGTCAAGACGGTCCCGCATCTTCTTTCTTTACACTCACCACCAGCTGCATCGTCAGACTGTCCATGTTTTTCTGTAATTCTTCTATCTTCTTTATCAGCTTACCGTTCGCCGTTCTCAGAGCTTCGTGGTCAGCCTGTTCGGAGTTTATCGCCGATTTCAGATTCTGGTTGTCCTGCACGTACTCGGAGACCTTCCTCTTCAACTCGATGTTCTCCACCTCGACCTGACCGAACTTTGAACTCAGCAAGATTAGTTCGCTGTTGTGCTGCTGCAGGATCTTCAGCTCATTGGTCAGATCTCGAATCTGTTCGTCTTTTTCTCGCAGACTTAACTGCGAATCCTTCGCGGTTGTCATCTTCTCGTCCATTTCGGAAATCCTCTGCTTCTCCGATACCAACGCGGCTGTGACTTCTCTGTTGTTTCTGAAATTGAAAATAGAATTGCTTGTATTCGAACGAAAAATTTGTTGGTAGATAACGACGTACTTCGTCGTCTCCTCGAGGAGCCGCTTCAGGTCTCCTATTTGGGCGTGAAGCGTCTCGTTGGCAGCTTGGACCGATATCAGTTTGTCGTTGGCTTGTTTCACCTGACGCCACATACGAATGTACTCGACGTTGTCCTGGACCTTTTCTCTTTGGACTCCAGCCATGTGGACTGAAATTTGGCTCTCGAGCTCAGCTATTCGTGTCAACATGCCATTTCTCTGGGTCTCTAGTTCCTGCAGACATTAAATTGCACAATCAGACATCCGTCAACACATCCCCCAACGTTTCGAATTGGTCAGCCGGGTTTTTGCCCACCTCAATTTTTACGAGGTAATTCTGTGTGTCGTTGTCATGTACTTCGGGACGTGCCTGGGGTTGGTACTTTGTTCGAGCACTTTCGCTTCGATAGGTCCTGAAATTGCAATTTATTCAGAGATTGGCGTTGCTCTAGGATTGCGCGAAAAATTCCATCATCTGGTTCAAGGTTCTTGCTTCTAGTGGCAAGTGGACTTACGTAGGTCCTGAAGATATGCCGCTTGCAACACGTCGACATCGCAATGGCGATCTGGGACCTCTGTGACTGAGCAGTTGGTTTTTTAAAGTACACGCTTTGTCCTTCAACTGGAAATCAATTATTCATGTAGGTATTACATCATTCTACGTTTTATTCAAATTCCATCTGAGATCACTCGGTTTGATATCGAAATAAAAATGTATCGACTTCTGTCTGAGCGATACGGAAGTAACGCGACGCGACAAGGCAAACAAGATTGTCAATTTGGGCAGACAAAGAGCTAAGCTGTTTGACAAGTTGCCTTATCTTTTCCGATATGATATCGATAACAATCGTAAAGAATGCTGCTGAATTATCATTATTCGGATATTTTCTGTAATGATAAGAATTGAAAGAGAGAATAATGAGAATAACGATAAAAGTATTGAATATGAGAGAATGATTTTTTTACTCTAGAATTTTCGAGCTCCAATCTGGTGATTTTCTCCCGTTCGTCGTTGAAAGTAAGAACAGTGGGACAGGTTCTTGAGGAGGCTGCAGATCGCATTAATTTCGTAGCTAGTTTCTTGATCTTATCTTCTTGACTATTAGACAATTTCTTCAGACCTTGGACTTCTTCCAGGAGCCTCAAATATCTATCCTCTAATTGATAGCGGTCTAGTTTGCAGACGACGTGACGTTCCCTGGGATCTTTTCATATATTTTTTTTTCAATTTGTACAAAATTAAATTAAAATAAGCATTAATCACAAATTTGACTTCAAACTAGAAATATAAAAATTACACATGCATGAGCTATAGAATCAATTGCTTCACAACATTATATAAAGAACTCTGTGGTCTAGAATATGAAATTATGTTGCGGTATGTGCAATAATTGATCAGTAATCGAATTACGTAATTATAATGTGAATAACCTATTTCACTGGAACATCGAACACTTCCGTAACAAGAATCGTCTTTAACTGGAAGAATATCTCTGTTCGGATCGTCCGCCATTGGCCTCTTATAGAAATCACCTTTTGGCTACGTACATCTCGAGTACTTCCGGTTTCAAAAGAAGCCGGAGTGCTTTCTGTGGAACGCTATAAGATAAGATAACAAAATAGACAATTACAATTTTACTTGCTGACCATGAGGACATTTGAAAAAAAATTTATTACTATTTACGTGGATTTTTATATACTACATCTTCTTATTCTCTTACACTGAACGACCATTATTTCAGAATGTGTTTAATTATTCATTATAGTAAATAATTGCAGATTTAATAAAATAATGCTGAATTAATTAATTGAGAATTAATGAACATCAATGAGACGATTCGTAAGTATTGAAATCATCAAAGTAAACATTCAGGAATGACTCATTGACGTTATTATACCATGAGTGTGAAACCAACGAACGTATTATCGCAATACAATATCGCGTGTAAATTAATCCATCATGAAAAAAAAAAAAAACTGATAAGAAGCGTTCATAAAAATACGTAATATAGATATAATAGAAATAACGATGCGAAGTAAAGGTCTGCTTCCAGCATTATCCGGAAAACGGACCTATCTCGATCCATACATATAGACATTTTAATCACGTTTCTATATTCTATCAGTTTTCTATTATCCACATATAGCTTCAAACGGGGGTATAAACTTTATTTCGTATCGAAAATCAGCCGTCAAGAGTTAGCTTTTTATTTATTTTTCAAATTGGAGTAAAAAAAAGTTCACGAAGTAATTGTAGAGCGAATCAATTAATCAATTTTTGTTCTTCAGTTTTCTAACAGAAACGGAATCAGCTTTTAAAAAAAGCAGAATCAAATATATTTGTACAAAATTTCCAGGATTTATATAAATTCAAAATTTTTCTATGAGAATTGTAAACAATTAATCTATGTTAATTTGTTGGAGATAATGGAAGAAAAATCATTTTTTACTTCAGTATTTATATGACAATTTTGATGGATTCGGGTTTTTTTTCTTCAGAAGATCAACAATCAAAACCATTGTGAAATAATGGCGCGAAAAATAGCGCTTGCAAAAGATTGCCATATAAGGAAATTTACCACTGAGAGTCAGTGATACATTCGGGGCGCGAATGTCATGCAACGCGCAGGACAGCGGCCGCTACTTTCATTAAATTTCAATTCCAATCAAATTCAAAAGTACAATCAAAAAAAACATTCCGTCACAGGATGATCTAAAGCAGGTCTCAGTCTCGGTATTTGTCCCATTCGTATTTGGCCACGGGATGTAGACTAACAGATAAAAATAAATTATAAAACTGTATTATCGCGAAATGTAAACCACGCCTGTTGGTGAGTGTGCGTCGAACTCACACGAAACTCCCCGATCACAACCGAGCGACACGAATCGAGCCAAGGCTCTTGCAGCTCAGGTTCAACCACCGAATCACCGTCACAATACAAAATAATTTTATTCCTATTGAAAAATCTCCATTACATGTTTGATTATAGTAATTTTTCCATCTTTTTATTTACTATATTTACTATTTTTACTGACTTCAAAAAATGTGTTCAATCAAATAATATCGATCTTCGGAGTTTGATAATTGAATATTCGTATATCTACGGTCATTTTTTGTAAAGTAATTTCGTTAAAGAGAAAAAAAAGTTGCGAACGAGTTTGAATAATTCGATTTAAAAGTACATCGCGTGGTATAACTGTGAATGTGTCGAGGTGTAGACCGCGGGTCGCGAGGCAACCTGCGCGCTGTAGCGTCCGTGGTTTGACACATCGGCGGAGTGTGCGTGCAGTGGAAAGTCAAGATGGCGACGGACGGAGATGTCGTGATCCCCGATCAAGAAAAAGTGCGAATAGTTTCGGATTTTATACTGCACTCGCCCCCCGGTGAGTTCAATGAAGTTTTCAACGACGTCAGGGTTCTTCTGAACAATGATAACCTACTCAAAGAAGGGGCGTCCGGGGCGTTTGCTCAATACAACAAGGACCAGCTTACGCCTGTTAAGGTACACCTATGATATTCTCCCCGTAACACAGAGTTATTATTACGATAGAAATACCGTTCCGGCAAAGAGACCGAAAAAGAACCGTTAAAAATATTCCGAGTCACCGAATCCTCAAAAATCCAGGTGCGATCAACCCTTCGATATCCACACACGGTCGCTGCACGTAGCGAGTGACGTTTATACTTTTGATTGATATTAGAACACCGCCTAATCGACTCGAACGATTTCGCGTCTGGTATTCAATTACGTTTTTTTAACCACCGTCTGAATCAACAATATCAATGTTAACGGGATCTGTGATTCAATTCCTGCTCTCCTGTGGTGACTCATCTTTGACAGATGATGATTACGAACCACTTTGCAGACTAAATTCACATCCAACGAAGAAAAAGAACATTTCAAATTATTCGAAGTCGTCGCAAAGATAAATAAAATTGAACAAAACGCGTAAAACTAATATTTTTACATGTAATTTTTGATGGGACGAAGGTCGAGGGAAGCGAGCATCCAGTTCTGATAACGGAGCACAACGACTTGGGGGGCCAGAGGTTTTACGACGGTCGTAGTAAGCAGAGTTTCAAATATGATCATCTCAGAAAGGAAGCACAGGACTACGAGCCTTACGAACCGGACGCGACCGCCGAACCATGGAGATCGGCTCTTCAAGATGAAATAATAACGTACACCCAGAGTCATTACAGACACGGAACGTGCTCCGTCTTTGGAAAGAGCCAAGGAGGTACGTAGCTAATTTCCATGCGAAGAGACGAAGATTCGACAATTAACCGATGAATATTTAATTACAGGAAATGTGACGCTGACGGCGTGCATAGAGGACCATCAATTCCAGCCAAAAAACTTTTGGAACGGTCGTTGGCGTTCCGTATGGTCGGTTAATGTCAACCCCAGTTCAGGTTCGGCGGAATTGAGGGGTAGCCTGAAGGTCCAAGTCCATTATTACGAGGATGGAAACGTCCAGTTGGTTAGCAGCAAAGAGGTGAAAGAGAGCCTGTCCATAACAACTGAGAAACAAACGGCGAAGGAGTTAATCAGACTTGTGGAGGAGTCGGAAAACGATTACCAGACCGCGATATCGGAAAATTATCAAACAATGTCGGACACGACGTTCAAGGCACTGCGAAGGCAGCTTCCTGTTATGCGAACGAAAATTGACTGGAGCAAAATCGTGTCGTATAGTATTGGCAAAGAGCTTAAGAGCCAATAAAGACAGATTATTTATATTCTCTTAATAAGGAAAAGGAAAAACAAAAAAGAATTAATTAAAGATAAATTAATAAGAAGAAAAAAAAAAAAAAAAAAATAAGCGCATAACTGCTAATTCGAAGAAAGTCTGGAGGTGTGATGTGTATGAAAGGTAAAGATAAAAATGTGCTAAAAAAAACAACAACAACAATGAAGAGAGATAAAAGTATTCAATCATGATTATGATTAACGATCAAACAGACATTCGACGGAAGCTCATACACATGCCCACACATGTACTACGCTAGTTATTTCTTAAACCCGGGCCATATTCAAAGACAAAAGAAACGGTGTAAGAACGAATGTGCAAATAATGTATTATTATACAGTATAAAAGAATAAATTTAACATAATAATAATAAAAAAAAAGAATTAAAAAAAAAAAATCGTCTGTGAATACGGCCCGCTATTTTTGTCAAAACTTTATATTACACGAATTATAAATAAAATAATAAATATCTACAATTTTGTTAAGACACATTGTTTTATAATTATTACATCTATTATAGCTAATATGTTGCTAGGATCAATTGAATTTGAATAAAAATGAAGAAGAAAAAAATGGAAAAAAAAAGAAAATGGTGAAAATTTTAATACACGAGAATATTTAAGCTTGATTGGTTGGTGTGTACTGGTTATTTTAGAATTATTACAGATTTAAATAATAATAATAATAATGATAATGATAAAATGAAAAAATTTGTTGTGCCAAGTTAGTAATTGGCGAATATTTTGGTGCTATCCGCTCGTAGCACACATTACACAGCCAGACAAATGAGACACACACACATAGATACGCGGAAACGAAAACTAAGGAATAGAAGAAGAAGGAAAAAGAAGAGAGAAACACATAATGCATTGTACATTGTAGAACGTAGTCTATAGCCTGCTGGAGCCTTAATCTGTTCACATTTTGGGTTTAGATGGTATTGTGTACATAAGTTATTAAATTCCGATACATGGACGAGAATGTAGTTAAAATTGATATACTAACGAGAGAAAAAAGAAAAAAAAATGAAACATCCCAACATTCGCGCCGCCCATTTACCCATCAATCTACCGAAAATTAGTTGCCTACGTTTGAATCAATATCGAAAGAAAATAAAAAATTAGGTAATACGTTTACATATTAAAAAAAATCAAGTGTATCGTAAAGAATTATAAATCTAAGCAAAATCATGTCCTTATGTAAAAACAATAAAATAAAATAAAATAACTAAATAAAAACAAAAAACTTACACAACAAAGAGAATTTAAGATAAAAGAAACAAACAAACAAAAACAACAGCAACAACAAAAGCTGGTTATCAATTAAAATTATTATGTATTATTAAATGTTACTATTATTGAGTAAATAAAGTGATTAAATAACACTTTGAAAATAATAATTTTGGCTCTGAAACAACTATATCATTGCGTCGTAAATAATTAGTAGTGTAGCACTGTTTAAAAAAAAAAAAAAAACAATGACACAACAAACAGGAAACTATAGTATCAGTATATCTCAGAAACTTGCATAAATTGCTGTCTTATGTTTTTCCTTTATGTGTTACGTACCTACCACGCCGATATGATTGTTTTATTTCTTTTAAAAAATCTTATTTAAATAATAATAAATATAAGTTATATTTATAAATAATGTTTTTATAGCTTCAAATTTAATATGGTGTTTGGATTGTAATTTTACAGAAAATTTGAATTCTTTTTTTTTTTTTTTTGGATTTTTTCCAATAAAACTTATCGAATCCTAAATACAGTTTATATTCACTTGACACGAATCGAATTTCTCTTACAATAATAACATTATACAAAGCATATCTGTGAACTCAAAAAAAAACTGCTCAACGTACCTCGGAGATTCCAAATTCCGTTCATTCGATTAAATCTTTCGTCTCGCGAAGATGAAAAAAAAATAGGCCGACGTCCGTAAAAAAAAATTCTACTCACATACTTTTACAATAGTAGAGAATATAAAAAAGCATTAATACACGTCGGCGTAGCTAATTTTGACATATACCGCCATGTTTGTTTACACATTCAGAAATTGCCTGGCAACCGCCGGGTCACGTGACCTGTCATGGAGTCAATATGTCATGTGTGATGTGGTGAGTGGGGCGACGAAAATATATTCGCGGTTATCACGGTTACATATTTTCCCGGGTAAAATAACTCGATTATTACAAAGTAAGAAGAGTTTAAAAAGGAATAAAAAATGCTTCTAATGCCTAGAGAGTCTGGAAAATTAATAGCCAGCTTATCTAAGGATGTTTTTATCGAGGAGGAAGGCGTTAAGAAAATCGCTTACGAGGTTAGTAATTTTTGGCTATGCTTGTTATTGAGTTGATCGATGTTTTACCCATAGAAGAAAAATAAATAAATTAGTTTTATGTCATAAATGTTGAGAAATCGGCGTCTTTTGGTTCGACCCGACCAGACACCGATATATCCTGCACGTAATTCTTGATTAGGTCAAGAAAGGGAAGAAAAGCTTGACTTTTTGGTTATCACTTTGAAATTGTGATTCTTATGATATCATAGTTCAGACGGTTCTTAGTCTACTTCACAATCGCTGTAAATATGAAACGAGTGTTTAAAGCTAACCTCAAAAAGCCATACATTTTGGATTCTGACTCTAGGTGGTCGAAGACATTTTTTTTTATTTTTTTTATTTTGTCATACATGCATGAAAAGTCCTCTTTTGCGCACCATTCGCATGCATGAAAAGTAGTCACATCCACAGGCCAATAATTTGTATATAATTTTTTTGCCACATCTTCTTGAGTTCCTTGTCGCGCAGCGTCTGGAGGTAAGATTGAAACTAGCAGCCAAATGTGATGAAACTGAAGCTAGCAGACATAGTTAGCAGCCAAAAGTGCTGAATTCAATTGAAATCAGACAGTGAGGACCCAAGTATTAAAATTTTGTCAAATATAATGCCAAATGAATAGTTTTACAAAAATAAGAAAATTTCAATCTATTCAGAGGATGCTTGAAATGTTTGGCTGCTAGCTTCAGCTTCGGTGCCGAATTCAATTGAAATGAGACAATGAGGCGAGGAGCTATTAATTCACTTGGGAAGTCTTCTGTACAGTCGTCTCCGAAGTCTTTGGAGTTCTTTGATTGGAATTTGAAGAATTCCTCAAAAACTCGAATAGTAGTCTGTGAAAGTCTTCGGAAGTCCCTGGGAGTCTTTGGGAGTCGGAAGTCACCTGTACACCCAAAGTCGGAGTGAATAGCCCCTCGCAATGAAGCCCGAATATCAAAATCATGTGAAATATTATGCAATACGGATACTTTTATAAAATTATAGACATGAATCTCTACTGCGTAATTCTATCCAAGGAGAAGCTTGAAATGTTTGGTCGCTAACTGTGACTGCTGGCTTCAGCTTTATCTTAGGAACACGTTTATCCGGCCTTTGATCAACCGAGTCTCCGTTGCTACTTTGTTGCTTATATTTAACATTCATAATAAATGATTGAAATTTCCGAATTTCTCATTATTTCCTCGGATAAAGGAGGTCTTACTGTATACAAAGGAGACTTCCGTACATGAGTAGGAAAAATAGTGTTCGATACACGTGCCAAAGGCGGCAAAACCTATCTCGTGTGAAGCCGCAATGCTCGCCCTTCTTCTCGTCTACAGCTCTTGCCGCACAATCTCACTCGTGGTGCGGGTATTGCCACCTTTGCGCACTAGTATCGAAATATACTACTGCCTGCTGCTAGTAGTGTGAGAAAAACATTGCAATGAATAAAGTTCGACGTTTGTCTTTGATTCGTCTGTGGGCTTCTGTTGCGTTTCTACACTCGCCATGCTGCCTTTGCACAATTATATGAAAAAACACTATTATTTCGCCACCTGAATGTTGATTTTTTGTTCGTTTGTAATACAGGTTCTTGAAGGTTTGAAAACGCGGGTGGTTCACATCGATAATTTCTCTCAGCACGAGTTGCATCCAAATGAGCACGATCCGAGGGCTGCGGACTGGGTCTTTGTACTGGATACGTTGAATTTCTGCTTTTGGACCGAAGGGAACGACACCAAATGGAAAGTTTCGGGACAGAGCGGATACTTTGCTTTGTGCGCTGCTATTAAACGCGCTGTGAATGTGAGTGATAAACTCAAGCTTCGTAATGATTACACAAATATTAAATCTTATCCTGATCCTTCATTGATTGTCCTTTTCTTTGAAACATAGATTCCGAGTGATTCATTTATGACGAGTTGATGTTAAATCTCAATTCTAATATTCCATCCGCTTTTACTGATTTCTATGTATGAAAAATGCGTTATATTAAATTCAGCTACTCGACTCAACGGAAGAACCACAGATCCTGCTCTGTGGAATAAATGAACATTCATTCTTGTATTTTAATGAAGAAGTTTGAATCCAAAGTCCGAGTAAAATGTCGCACCACTATTTATTGTCTGCTTGTTGATTACGAAGTCGATTAGCGACGATCTTTTCACATTTACACTTGTCCTTGGGTACCGGAGTTTCTGGTTTAGTGTAACAAACTATTGGCGTTTTCACAGGTTCAGGTTCAGGCTCTGCCTCCGGAGCAGATTTTACCGTTTTCTTCTTCCGATTGCGTTTCTTTTTCCTCAGCTTCTTCGTTTTCGCTTTCTTCTTCTTCTCCTGGTTCTATCGAAATTATCAGAATACAGATACCTATCATGAATTTTAAACCAATCGTATTACCTCTTTCTTTTCCGCACGGGTACTATACGGTTTCGTGGAACAAGAGTTTCCCATTTCCATTCCTCCCAGCTTATGGAATATGGAAAAGATGTGAATGAATTAAATCGAATCAGTCCAGCAAGGAAAGACCCCAATGGAACTGGCTAAAAAGTCTATTTTTATACAGTAAAGTGATATGTGACATCAAATCTCAGTTTCAAAATAACGATAGTCTCAAATTCTATTTATTTTCAGCCCCATCCTATCTTAAGAACGGAGGAGCCTTTTGAGATCTGACTTTTTACACTATAACTTCACCCTTCAAAAATCGACACCTTGGATTTAAGGGTCTTTTTTTTTCAGATGAATGACTCTTAGTTTGAGCAATTTTCAAATTACCTTGTGCTTTGGACTCCGTTTTATGCAACAAGTCCCTTCTCGTTGACCAGCCACATGTCTGCGCAGATAGCATCTGACAAACATTTTGCATTTTTCTAACAATTCTGAGAATAATAAAAAACATTAGTAGATTTTCTGTACAATACGAATCTTTGAATGGTGTAGAAAAAACGTACTTTGCATTCTCGCTTGTTCTTTATCCACCTTGGCGTTATACGCTTTGATATTCATGACACGCTCCTCGTGGGAACAATTTAGGAGAAACTTTTCTCTTTCCATTTGCTTCTTTTGCATCTCCTGTCGCAATTGCCATCTGGAGAAAAAGTTAGAGCGTAATGAGTAATTAAGCACAATTCCACCGCAAAGCGTATCGATCAATTTTTCGATGGCTTCTCTCACCTTTTCTCAACTGCGTTTCGCTTTTCTTCCATCTTTTGCAATTCTCTTTTAGCCTTGGATTTCTTTCTTTTATATTCACTGTCTCGCCACATCTTCACGGTTTTGACAATTTTTTGTCTTTCGTTGTACGCGGCCATCTCTCGCTTCTGCCTCAATATCTCTGACTTTTCCCAAGCTCTTTGAATGCGAAGTTTTTTGGCTTCTATTTTATTTAATTCAATATCTTTCAATCGTTGTTCAACCTTGATTTGTTTCTGTCTACGTCTTTCAAGTTTCGCCTCTTCTTCCAGTCTGTTTTGCTCTATCAATTGGCTACTCGCTTTCATTCTTTTCTCCCTTGCTATCAATCTAAGATACAACGCAAAAGTTTGAATTCCAATCTACAGTGTAGATGTTGTCGACTTACCTCTCCGCATCTTTTTCGGCGCGTTTCTCCGACAAGTACAGCGCCCTTTTTTCAAGATCCGCAGAAGCCCGTTTTTTTAGCAAAAGCTTGATACTGTCGTTGAATAAAGTCTTCAGATATTTTCTGTACACATTATAATCCTTCACCGAACATTTAGCGTCAAGGTTTTCAGTAATATATCCGAGCTTCATCATCCGTCGAATGTTTACAGGCTTGGAAAAGTATCTCGCTAAATGCTCGTCATGCAGCGGATCGTAGCTCCATTCCGCCTCATAGTTGTAAGGATCGGTCAGATTAAATTCCGCGTCGGCCGAACCAACCCGAAGCTTCTTACCAAGCTTGTTTCTAGTGAAGTCGTACGATCCCTCGGGTCCAGGGATCATAGGAATTTTTGACTCCAATGGCATAATTTTCCATCTCGGTAAACCAAAGTTTGGAATCGCTCCTCTAGGTTTTGGCACTGTGTCGATCAGCTCGTCTAAGGCTCTATGAAAATTACAATCATCGTGATAATAGGAGAATATTGATCATTTTCACTGTGTGAGGATATTGATAATAATATTTGATGAAAATGACTCACGTTGGTTTCTTGAGGGTCATGAGCTCGAGCACAACCGACCTATCTCGGCAAGACATCTCGCCAGCGTTATATAGACTTTAGGTTTAAACGTAGGAATCAATTGGCAGAATACTAGAATTTGAATATTCTAACATTTCATCAAATTTCTGTAGATTTTAGAACGAGAATTTCACTCTGTTGGTATATTCGAATATGTGTGACATTTTAATTGACAGAGTCAAATTTTCAACTATGCGAAAGCATCCATTTATAATAAAAAATAAGAAACTGACAGCATTGGAAAGTTTCTTTTTTTTCAAATCAAAGATGGAAAATGCTCAATTTTTTTTACACTTGTTTCAGGAAAGCAGATTAATAACGGACCCGAAATTCTACTCCACAATAACGAAGGAGGAACTAGAGTATATTCTGCGAGGGGATGACGAAGTTACCAAAATTCCGTTGCTCGCAGAACGGCTAAAATGTCTGCACCAAGTTGGCAAGGTTTTGGTGGAGAAATACGACGGTAAATTAATAAGATTCTTCTCGGAGTTTGAGATGTTTTATTGTTGCCCAAAACTTCTAACGACGCATCGCTTCACCGATTTACAGGAACTTTTGTCAACTGCATAAAGTCCTGCAACAAATCCGCTGACAAACTGTTGAAGCTTGTGGTAACTCAGTTTGAATGCTTCAGGGATGATGCCGACTATCGAGGACACAAGGGTATAACATCTTATTCATATACCATCAATTTTACCACGGAATGACTCTGAATTATTTGCTCTCAGTGTCCATCTACAAAAGGGCTCAAATTCTCGTCGGGGACGTCTGGGCCTGTTACAGAGGCAAGGGACTCGGCGAATTCCACGATATCGAGATAATAACGATGTTCGCAGACTACAGGGTACCTCAGGTCCTGGTGCACTTTGGAGCTATGAGATACAGCAATCCTCTTCTGGACAAGCTTCAGTCTGGTAAATGACATTGAGATGATTATCGATCAGGAATTGATTGGAAGTTGTTCTGACGTTGTCTTGTGTTTTCAGGGACTGAATTGGTACCAGGGAGTCTGGCTGAGGTGGAGATTCGCGGATGTTCGATCGAGGTGATAGAAAGAGTGCGGGACGAGGTCAGGTCGTTGATCAGGCAGTACCCAAATCTCGCTTTGAGGGAGTCCGATTGCAACGCTATTCTGATCGACCATTTTCTCTGGGACTACCGCAGAAGACATGTTGGAGAATTGGAAAGTATACCATTTCATAAAGTCAAGTCTATTTACTATTGATGAAATTTGGTGTTGAAATCCGGCTGGGCGTGGTTCGGATCTTTTGAATCACACAATGGGTGTAATTGATTCGATAATTGCTAGAGTGATAGAGTTAGTGTTCATCAATACTCGGAGAACTCGATGTTTCATAATTTCCAGTTAATTTGTAGATAGGATGATAAATATGTCGATATTGAAGATCGTAGCGTTTAATATACGTGGTTAACGTCCGTTGGCTATGTTCTGTGATACACGTAACTGCAGTGTTTGGCATTTGCGATTTCTCATTTACTGTACGATGATTTTCTTTCTTTCTCGCCTTAATAGTCAATATTTAGAGTTGTTGAAAGTGTTTAAAGGCGAATGTCAGTAATTAGGCTATTAGATAGTGTCTTTTTATTTTTATTTTTTTTTTAATTTCAATATTCTAAAAAATATAATATACATTTAATGGTTCTTTAAAAATATAATAATAACAGTTTCTTATTTTTCTTACATAGCAATTTATCTGAAATTATCATATATGGTAATATATATTATTTTACGAACATCTATTTTTTTTTAGTATGAATTACCTAGAATACCTTCTTTGGATGTTGACACTCCCGTGTCCTTTGGCACAAATGTAATAACGTCATGTTATATTTTTCTATAATAAAAATATGTTTATCTATAAAAATTTAATTCCGTCCACCAGAGTTTTATATTACGTCGTTTTTGTCTACAATCTCGTCACTTTTTTCTTTGTTATTAACGTGTTAACGTGTCCTTGCAAGAATAAACAAGGACAGAAACAGGTTTAATATTCATTATTCGCGGTGACGGTAGATTTCATGTTTGATTTTTTTTTCATCAATTAATCGTTCGGATAAAATAATAATCGTTATTTTTGAGTAAAATTGAAGTAATTGATCTTTCTTTCATAACGAACGCAGATTTTTTAGATTAAACAACGGATAATACGATATATCCAAGAATAAATTCAATTTTTATATTACAAACAAGTATGGCAGCTAGACTCTGTACGATGTAATTATCTTATAACAACATCGTAGAGATACTTCCTGTACCTTAGGGCATTTTTTTTCATGTATAATGTATATTTATTATTCATTTACAAATGACAAACTTGGACGCATCTAAATGGGCGAGTTTGAATCGTGCTTTTTCATTTTAAATTCCAGTGTGCATGTTATCTGACTTTTCGTATTTCATCGTTTTTCATAACAAGAATAACTTTTCTGAAAATCTACTATTATTTGGAATACATTTTTACAATTTTCTACAAAAAAACTGTGTAGTCGTGGGAATTATTTTCCCCAGGGTACTGCGAGTACATGAACAATTATCCGAATCCTAATACAGTTATCCAAAAGTCTTGCTGTTGTTAAAAATCTTGTCATGTAACAGAAAGTTACTTTATTGCGTGTGTGAAAGCTGTGCTTAATTTCTAGGAATTAAAACTCGACCATTCGTTGCGATTTCTTATCTCGTAGATCATGCACATGGCATATTTTAGCTCTGTTTGTTCTTCAACTGTTCCCAAAATTTGATATTGTTTTTCAATTTCCCTGGCGCAATGGCCGTGACTGTTTCGACATTGCCATCAACCTCAGTCACGACTAATTCGGGCTTGTTTTGAACGATAACTGTCGATTGTTCAATGGTTACATGACTGGCCGATGGCGATGGAATCTTGTTGGGGATTTGTCTCAAGCCTTCTCTAAATTCTCTCGAAATCGACCTAGCGGTTAAACTGTGCATTTGTCTCGGCGTCTCTATTATATGAACTTCTGGAGTCGTCGGTCTCTCCTTTCTCACGTTACCATAAGTCTTCAAGACCTGTAACAAATTCAAATTCAAATATACTCCAATCTCTTGAAACAAGGCACAAAATTGGAAATGTATCAAAATCAATAATTTTCTCACCCTGGGCTGTGCGCTCGGTTTATCCGTTGGCTTGATGAAAGTCTGCGCGAGTCTTCTGACCGAGGGCATTGGCAAATCATCGTTGATCTTTCCGGACGATGAGGTATTGAGTTCAGATTGTCTTTCGAAAATTTCTCTCTTCGACAAGACTTCGGTGTACTTGGTGGTTACGATCAAGTCCTCGAGGTCTTCGTTCGAGCCAAAATCGTTTCTGTCCAAAGTTTTTTCACCAGAAAATAATTTAGATTCGGACTTCCACAGGCCCTGGCTTTTGGCGGAGGCTTTGATCATCTCCTGTCGCAACCTCTCATCCTCTCTGAATTTCTCCGTCTTAGTAGCCAGCTGGCTTATGATCAGGTCCTCCTCGTCTTTGTAGCCCCTGATCCCGGAGAGGTTCTGCGAATAATGATCAATCTTCGCGACATTCGGCATCGATTTGGCAGACATCATTCCGCCGAAGCCTTGAGATCTGTCCGTCAAATTGTTGTCCTCCTTGAAGATCTCGGTGCTCTTAGTTTTATCAAAGTCGCCAGACGCCTCGACGTATTCGACCAAGTTATGCGAACTCTTGGACCTCTCAGAGTCGACGTGGTGTTCGGTCAAATTTGACTTTGTCTTCATCTTGACGATCCTCGGCTTTGCGCTTATCTCGTTGTTCAATTTCGCGTCTATCTGACCGGTGGATTGGATTCTCTTGAGGTCAGCATCGTAGCCGAAGGATCTTAGGTCCAATTTGTTGACGACACGTTTGGCTGCTATCTTCGTTGCGGAGCTTCCGTTGCTTTTTATCTCGTTTGTGAATCCATAAGCCTTCAGGTCGATTCTGTTTATGGATTTCTGGCCATCGCTCGTGAACGACTTTCTCGTTTCCATAACGGAGATCCTCTCCGGGTCTTCCTGGTTGTTTAATTTTGCATGCATCTCGTTCTTGCTGTTCCTTCTTACATTTTCCAACAAATCTTCGGTGTTCTGACCTTCCCAGCAATTGTCCACCTCCAAAATCGAACTTTGGGTGGATTTGATCTTCGGTCCATCTCCGTCGACCTGATCCGGCCCAGACCCCAATTGAATAGTGGTTTCGACCCTGTGCCTGCTTGGCAGTACCACGTTTTGGTCAGAATCTGCAATGTTATTCTGCTGCCAAGTGGAAACTTTGCTTTTAACTTCCGTCACGGTGTTCGATATCGGCTCTGGCGTTTGGGACGGGGAGTGTTCCTGGAACAAATCAAATCACGGATGTTATTAAAGGTCAGGAAGCTTGAATATTGTTCTACGCTTCACCAATACATCGACACAATTAATAAGCGGGAGTGTGAAGTGTCGTCATATTCCACATTTCTAGTCTACTATTAAAACGGCTTCATTATTAACAGGGGTAAGAAGTTTTAGTTAATATCGGGAAAGTATCACGCAGCATTAGTGTGTCTTCGATACAGCTTACAGCAGTTAGCCCATGACCATCGGATAATACACAGGGTGGGTACAAATCGAGATGTCATAGTAAATGAGGAGAAAGAAAAGTCTGAATACCAACAGAATCATCGAACAGTCATCACCCAATATATTGAAGTGGGACTCCACAGGTTTTTCAAAAACTCGATTTTTGGCTCTTTGAATGATTAAAAAAAATCTTAATACAGAAACTTTTCAATAGTTTATCAAAAACAGTAAAAAATATCAACTTTCTGTGTTGAAACATGAATCGCAGAGGGTTGACATTTTTTTTTACAGAGACATCAACCGCTATTATTGAAAACATTTTTGGCTTGGACTTGATTTACTGATTTTGGGAACGCGAAATCAAATTTTTTTTAGAAGAAACTGTGGAGTTTGCCTCTTGATCGTCGAAGTTAGTTCACCAGTTAGTAGAGACGACATCAAGGAGTAGAAATTCATGGTCGACGTATGTACTTACCATATACATTGTACAAGGGGATTCTCATGCATGTGCAGTGCTTATATGCAGGGCAAATAATAAATGAAACTTTAAACAAATTAAACACTGTAACATTATTTATTTCTTATACTTCTTTTGTATTTTGATAAATTAGAGATTACGAGGCTATCTATACTTTTATGTACAAGGTACGTAGAACAGCACTGCATTCAAAATAATACAATCTGGATGTGTGTTCGCGTTTATGCTATTACGTGTGTGTAAAGCTGCAAAGTGAAGAGATAAAGGGCGACTCACAGATTCTACTGAGAAAAAGAGATAAAAATATGTATAATGGCTCTCATGCAATCGCTAAAAAATAGTTGTGCGAATAGTCGTGCGTTTTTTGTGCTGAATTTATCCTTATCTTTGTACGATCCTTCTTATAATTCACCCAAAAATCTAACGCTGAACGTATCATTTGTTCTAATCAGGACAAGAAAATCCGAGGGAGAAATAACTCAAGATTTGACTGACACATTATTTTTTTCTTTTTAGGGAAATAATCCAAATTATTTATTCAATTTAATTATTTTTATTTCTCATTGATTTTCTCGGTTATTTTCCATTATTTCATTTATTTTCTCAGTTATTGACACGTTATTCCAACGAGTTATTTCCCCCTCGGAAAAATCCTCATCTAATTCACCACATTGAGATATCATCGGATATTTTTCTACGCAAACTACCGGAACCGCTGCGAATACTGTTTCTCTCGCTTTTTAGGCTTCTACTTCGCCTCAATCCCGCCAAAGTTTCGAAGCTTTTCTGTATTACTTCCGGTGTTGTCGGTGGTTCTAATCTAAGACTACTGTCCTCGCGTTCTACAGAAGAGCTAGTTTCTCTTCTGGCTTTTCTGCTGACGCCATTGGATTTCCTTGCAGTATCCAGAGAATAAATCGACTCGTTGTCGGTCGACATTCGCGATTTTGGCCGCATCAAAGCGTCCCTCAAAAAGTTTGCCATCAAATTTTCATCCCCCACGTTTCTCTCCGTTAATACGTTACGGGTAATAACTTCGTTCGATTGCTTCTTCTTCTTCGTTCGTTCGCCGTTCAAGCTAGATCTGGCTTCCTTGAATTTCCTGTAGCTCGGATCCCTGCGAGTCTCAAAATTGCTGTAGAGGTCTTCCATGCTCTCGGATCTCGTCCGCTGTTTCGTCTGACTCTTCACGGCTTTGGCCGCTCGGAACAAGAGAGCCGGCCTCAACTTGACCTTGTGGTACTTGGCGATCTTCTTACCGTCAAACTTCGTCTTAGGCTTGATACCACCGAAGGTCTGACACTTCATGCTCCCAAAGTCTGAAATGTCGTCCGGATACTCGGCCATATCTTCATTTTCAGAATCTGTCTCGTCGTACTCTTCCTTCAAATTGTTCCAGTTGAAACGCCTCCTCTTTATTCCACCAAAAGTGTGAAACTTGAAACTTCCAAAGTCCGCATATCTTTTGGTGTGCGATGACACCTCCTGGTTCTCGTCACACTTCTGCGATCCGTCAACCGACAGTCTCTTCGGAGCTTCCAAACGATTCCCCCTCGACTCAGTAACGTCGATTGAGTCTATTGAATACATCCCAGAGTCTCGATCTACCAAGTTGGCTTGCGTCGGGAAATCGTCTTCTATATCGTACAACGGATTCACAGCGAAGCTTTCAACGGCGTCTCCGGCTCTGAAGAGTCTTCTAAAGTTCTGGGGCTCGAGAGCGACGACTTTTCCGTCGTCCCCCTCGATCAACATATCCGAAATGTTTGCTGGTTTTTCTGGGCATTCGATTCCGGTATTTTGTTCGTTAGATTCGTCTTGGGAATTTCCTCCGCGATAGTAACAAACGTTCAGAGGGTTAACGACGTACTTGCATCCGGAATACTCGTCGTGAACGATTTTTATCTCTGTCTCATTTACCGGAATATTTGATCCGTCCCTGTGCGACTCCATCTCGATAGTATCACTCGACGCGTTATCTATACTTTCGTTCGTAACGGAATCGGAATTTCGGCGATCATTAAGTTCGTTAACTTGAACGATATCGCTATCGTAACCCTCGCCAACTTGCAAGTGGAGTAGAGGGTTCGTTACAAATTGCGAGCTTGAATTCTGCCCTCGAAAGCTCCGTCTATGAAGGCTTCCCCGCAGGGATGCCTCCTCGAATCTGTCAAGTCCATAACTCACCTGCGGATCTAGATCTTCATCGTACGAGCCGGAGTTCTGTGACAGGGAACTGTTTGGTCTTCCGGAATTCAACATTGCGGATCTTCTGACACGTTCTCCGCTTGATCTCTTCGCCTCGTTGATGTAGTAATCTCTTCCGTATCTGAAACATTAATGAACAAAAATAATCTTGATCATCATCATTGCGCATGTAATTTCAACTTCCCGGGTTAAATAGCGAGGGAAAGCATTGCCAGGCAGTATTTAGACAACCATACCTCTTCAGATCCGGTTGACCAGCTCCCAGAACCACTTGCAGTGAGGTTCCAGCCGTTTTTGGCGTTTCGGAACTTTCCCTACACGTTCAACGTAAATTTTAGCAACGATCATAAGAGATTAACGACGAAAAAAAATTGCGAAGATGATTGCTTACCCAGCAGAAGTATCGGAAGACAGATTTCGCGAGTATTGTCGTTGCCAGAGTCTCTTTTGGATGTTTTCTTCGCTGTACGGGTTATTTTCTATCGGTGCCGCATTCTCCCACTTTTTGTGTTCTCGTTCTGCGATTGTGCCTTTGGGAATTAAGCTGGTTAATAACATATCCTGGATAACTTTTTGATGTATAGTTCACTCGATACACCCAAGTTCGTGGAGAATTGAGGTGAATAGTTACCCGGACGTGGCGGGGTAGCGAGGGACAGGTCTACTTCAACCCTCTTTCGCTCAATCGCGAGAGGTTCGTCGATCTCGACCGTGGCTAAAGCCACAGCCTTGCGGCACTGCCTGCACAACAGAATCTTGAATCAAAATTCTGCCAACGATCTCAAAAAACGCGCATTTGAGCGCGATTTGAATATACGAGTAGAAAAAATAACTAAAAACAACAAAAATATCGAACTATCGAAAAACAAAGTCGATCTGATCAGAGTCATACTTCAGCCTGGCAATTGGTGGCGGAGTTGACGGTATCGGAGGTGGAATATCGTCGTCGAGATCGTCATTCGATGTCTGGACCGCGTTGAGATGAGTCCTCGCAGGCCTCGTCAAGCTGTCCAAGTGCCTTTGCGTCGCTGTGGCGTAATGTTCGGTGTACTCGCTCTCCTGCTGTGCGCCGTCTTCGTCTGGAGTTCAGAAAAGTTAACAAATTACAGCAATACCGAATAGGTAATCCTGAACAATGAACTCACGCTGATGGTCGATTCCGTGGAGTTCGTTCCTCACACTGTTACCACCGTCGCTTCCACTGGCTACAAAGATGAGCGGCGCTTCAACAACGTGGTCCTTGACCGTCGAGATCGTTCCAACGCTGTTCAAGCTTCGAACTACTTCGGTCTTCTGAACATCGTTCACCGTCTCTTCCAAGGAATCCTGCCTTTTATCGACTCTAGTTTCGACGGAAACCAGTTTTTCGTCCAGAGACCGCAGGTCGATATGAGGTCCGGTTTCTGTCGCGCTAGTTTCCGAGAGTCTAAGAGGAGACGACGTCGGAGTTCTTGGTACCTTATCCGTAGAAATATCGCGATCGAGGACCAACGACTGGTCTTTATCTACCAAAATAACGGCCTCATCTCCAACAACTGGATTTTTGACCGGATCAGACTGGACTGGTTCCGGTACTGCTTCAACGTCGGGCGATCGTCCTTGCAGATTGTCGTCTGTCCTCAAGTCTCGAGTAACCTGTGGCGATTCCGCTCTGCGTTCGACATTCGGGTTCATCTCGATTGCTGGTTTAACGACTTCCACGGCATCGGCGATCAAGTCCTGGATCTCGCTTCGACTCCTGATCGCACCTGCTCCGCCATCCACATCGTCGGTTTCTTTATCCAGTCGCACGGATGATTTCTCCCTTTCTATAAACTCCGCGGAATGGTCCTTCCCGATTTTCGAGCTTCTGTCCGTCTTCAAATGAAAGACTAGCATGTCTTCGAGTCCTAATTTGATTTTTTTACCCTGTGACGTTAGATTCTCGGCCCTTTGTTCACCCTCTCCGTTCGATTGCACTCGAGAAATTCCATTGGTTTGTATTTCCGTGGTCTGAACAGTCGGTTTCGGGTTACGTTCACCGATGGTGATCGTAGTCTTTCCGGACTCCGTCCTCACCCTGGTCTCTTCAATCCCGGTGCCGTTGCTTCTGATCTCGACTAGTTCCTCGACGTCCAACGACGGTCGCGCTTCTGGAGTCCCGGGGGTCTTCAAAGCCACGTTGTTGATGGCCTCGAGGAGTTCTTCCTCGATCTCTTCGTCTGACTGAGCGGAGCAATCGGAAAGATCCGAGGTGTCATCGGCCTCTCGATCCCCGATCAACGGCTTGAAGTCTTCGCTGGGATTCGGGACCAGCATGGAAACCGGCTCCGATTGAGCCCGCATCTTCTTCTTCTGGAAGAGCCAATTCTCCTCCCAGGATTCAACAGGCGTAACTAGATCAACGTGCGTCGGTGTCATCGCCTCGTCAGGCGTCTCTTCCGAAGACTCTTGCGAAGCTGGTGGTCAATGAACCGAAAATTAGCAGGTGAGCAACGGGGGAATTCTAATTAAGCACTCGGCACGGCTGTAAAATCGTCAATGAGAGAGAAAGCAAATTTCGATCTCGACTTTCACGTGTCGCCCAAACATCTTAATCAATTGTAAGTACAAATTAAGGCTCTTTCTACAAACTTACGATCGATTATATCCATTCCGAATTCCGGGAATGGCACGCGATGAGCTTTTCTAAAATCGAGTACGTTGGCTTCCTCGTTGTCTCGTTCTTCCTCCTCGTCCGATGTGTAGGTGGTCGTTACTTCCTCGATGTGTTCCTCGATCTGGAATATCGAACACTTTTTCAGATCCGATGCAGCGGCTCAAAATCATGTGAAGCTTTCCCCGCCTCGTGTGCACGATTTATGATTTCAGAATTTCAGTGGTTGTGTGATAAAGCGAACACTGGTCTTACAATTCGCGGTTGAAAATGATGCGACGAAAATCGCGAGACTAGATTAGTCCGTTTTGAAAGTTCTCCATCGGAGAACCAGAGCGAAGTAAAAGAGTCTAAATGACAATGAAAAGTTTGTAGGAATTTACTGTACACAACCGACACAAGATCCGTCTTTGTCTTTAAATTCTGAGTTGTAATTATTATCTCGTGAACCAGACCATAGCCAATCCCGAGACTCGACGGAATTGAACATTGCACACAGCGTACCTGTAATTTGTTGCAAGCCTGTAATCTTAATTAAGCCGTTGGATACATCAAAAGTTCCTCCAATCCCCTGATCTGACACTTGTTGCAATTTTTATTGTGCAAAACGGACTTCCTTTCGCTTGAACTAAACTCTATCATCGACTGTAACTAACTAACTGGCCAACTGAATGCATAACTCCAGTTTACGAGTGTCGAATTTGATCATCTGACGCTGCAATTCGTCTTCCTGCTTGACAAACACATTTCTCTGTAGGCGTTGTCGTCGTAAAAAATATTAAACACGTGAAAACTAGTGGTCTACGCATTCATAAATCATTGATTCATTTTTTTGCATCGACCGAAAACTCACTGTCAAAGATAGTGGTTCCTGTCGTGTGGTGGTATATTTGGGTGCTGGTGCACTGCAATCGCTGCTGTACTCATCTTGAGACAGTGGTTCGAGGCTGCTGCTTCCTTCTTCGACACCCTCGTCGAGCCCCACCTCGATTTCACCTGTTTAATGATTCAATTGAATTCGTCGTTCGTGAAACGTTTCATTGGTATGTTAATGTTAATTATTCATACTGGGCGGTGGAGCCGAAAAACAATGTCAATTGTCAGATTCTCGTTATCAATTCTACGTTCGGTGATTACATCACGGAACAACATTATGCAACGACGTTTGATGATCCGAGGCAAGTGTTATCACATGATTCGAAATTCACAGTTAACAGAAATTTTGACTCATCAAATTTACACTTATTCAAATATGATCGTTTCGAAACTTACTGGTGATGTACTTCGTTCTTGACGCCGACTTGTTGTCATGCAGCGTGTTGCTGTTCCCGTCGACACGTTCATGCTGATACTTTTCGATTACCTGAAACGTTCCAATGAATAAAAAAAAAACCTTCCGATTTCGAAACGACGACGTCCGTCCTCAGGTGAACCTCACTAACACTCTGTCGTGCGTAAAATTAAATTGCAATGTTACCTCTGAGGAAGCAGCCATAGTTAAAACCGTATATTGTGACCGATGAATCCGCACACGAATACGAAATGGACGAAATGTTTTTCGGTAACACGAGTAAGCTCGGTTATATTTTTTGAAGACACAAAAGATATTGTTATCTCGCAATCATTACTGCGTCGTATGTCATACATCAAACGACGATCATTTTATAATGCTCCGAATGCAGATCGTAATCTTTAGAGTTCGTCGAAAGATATTGCGAGCGAGTCCAAAGTTCGATTCCTATGATCTCAGAGGATCTTAAAAAAAATTGAATAATCAAGCGAGAAGAATACAAAAAAATAATTGACGATCTGAATGCACTTATCGTCAGATGCACAAACAGTCGAAGGTATAAAACCACGATCTCGTAACGAACGTGCTAATTATACAGTTCTAAAGTTCAGAACGATATACAATACTGTATAATAAAACCGCGGATAATACTTTCAGCGATGTGTGTATTCGCGCAATTTTTTATTTCCGCAACGTCATGTATTCGCCCCACCACATGGTCATACGATCAAAATACGCTGCTCACCTTGTTCAGAATAGCAGTTGCAAGAAGATCCTCGTATGTTTGTTCCGAGATATCGCTTGGCTCCTGATCGGCGGATCTCCCAGCATCGGAACCCCCGAGTCCGGGTAACTTCTTCGCCTCTTCGACCGCACGCTCCACTAAATCCCTCAGGGCGGCGTGGGCCATGGTCGGGGCATCTGTGGCTGGCTTATCTATTGAAATAAAAAAATAGGGTTCAACCTCACGATCAGGGTGGCCATAAATTTCTGCAAATAAAAATTCCACGACATTTTCAAGTTTTTCAGAACCTAAAACGCAGTTTCTGCATGAGGGCATGCTTTTGCGTCCTCCGCTCAGGGGGGACATGCACCCTGAAAATTCGAGTCATGTGAAATTTCCGGATTTATAGCTTGCTGAATGATATTCAGCAGTTTAGACTTCTTGGTAATTCCAAATTCTATGTATTCCCAGTTATCTAATCCTATTTCGTCTAGATGATAAAATTTAAACTGGTATTGAAACTGGTATTGAAACAATTTTTCCATGACCAGAATTGAAATTTCATGGCATTTCCAGGTTTTCCAGGCTTGTGGCCACGCTGAACTTCTGCTTTCTCGAGTCGCAATTCCGTTCAGAAGATCAATGGAAACCTTATCAGATCTCGAAGCCAGAATTCACGATTGAACCGGCTTATGAAGATCTCGTAACTCTGTGAGACAGCGACCTTGAGATTTTCTCTAAGGTGAAAATCTGTGTCGATTACTGCCCCGATTACTCGATAAGTCAGCAGGTGTTTCAAACATCAAACGGATGTGTCGACGCGTTTATCAATAATTTGTGGTATTAGCTTTCTAGCCCTGATCCCTCTCGATGGGAGGTGAAGGTCGACCAGTACGTCACGGACCCCTCAACGCGGCGGCCTTAATAAGGTCGTTTATCGGATCGCGGTCGGTAGTGTAGGTATATACGCAACAGGAAATAAATTCGCATCTTCGTATGATTAATGCCACACACGGTTTTCCTCGACACCGTTTTCTTTCTCTTTCGACTTCGACTCAATCGCACAGTCTGGGGGAAACCTCGGTGTAACTCACGTGGGTTTTCAAGGTATACCACGTCTTCTTCAATTTCTAGGAATCCTTTATGAATGATTAATCAAGAAACCTGATTTTGAAATCCAGAGTCATTTTTTTATAACCCATTTGTCAGTTTTTTTTCTTCCTTCAGAACCTTGAGATTCGCATATCGTGGTTGATTGATCATATCTGACCGTTTTTGATTCACAAACATTGGACCATGTGGAGAATCAGAGTTATGAGACAGACATGCTTGTAACGTCTACGGTGTTACGACATTTTCAAGAATTCGTCGAGGACGTACAAAAGTTATGCGTTATTCCTGGTACTTATACCATATTTACTAAATTCTTATGCTCGACGTCCCTGTCCTAGATCATAATTGTTTCAACCAAAAGTAAGTCGATAAATCGGTAGAAACGTTTCACTACATCCGGCAGAATCCATCAATGAACATAAAATGCGTGTTAAACATTACTTGACATTCTCTTTTTCGCTGCGGACGGTATACATACACGCTATCTCTCACATGCGTGAGTATACGCAGGAAAAAAAGATTGCTAACCCATATTATCTTTACTTTCCAGTTTCACGAGACTCATAAATCTTTCCTGACACTTTGTGAAATCACACCAAGGTAGATAAATAATTGGATAGTATCAAGAAGCGAAATCCGGATAATCGGATTAATCCATCTCGAGTTTCAACTTCTTGTTAAAGATAAAAACACAATATATGTGCAGCGAAAAAGAAAAACTTCTTTATGTGATGGAAACTAATTAGAGTTAAAGTAATTACGTTGTTTTCCAAACCAGGTTCTACTCTTTCGTTGATATGCTTTAGCAAATCGTATCATCAGGTTTGATTTATTAATTATTGAAGATTTATGCACTATAAATAACTGAAGGACTGTACCATTCTTTTTCTTCAGGAACACGTAGATAAAGTAGGCGACAACCACGCCGCCAATCACCGCCAACATTTCTTCCACCATTAGCAGTATCATTTGTAAACAAGTGTTTCATGTTACGCACTCGCGCACTTTTTGTCAGAAAAAAACTAATTAATCAAAGATCGATCGTCTTTATTGTGTCCAGTTTGTATTGAAACTCATTTGAATCCCCGTTTCAATGCTTTAAATTGAGGAAGAATAATTAATTAATGATATTCATCACCTTTAGACGAAATTATTTTTAAGCGATTTTGATCCATTCCCCCCGAGACTCGCACGATTTGTGTGATGAATAATTCCACTTTGAAAATCACACAATGTCCACACAATTCAGGTGATTTATCATGTGGTTAAATCCCCTTTCATCGATACGTAAAAGATAAAGAGAGAAAAAAAAATCGACCAATCGATGAATAAACTGCCTGCTACCGTGACTCAAAATCTATACCCAGTCTTTATTATCACGTAGAGATTCATGACTCAAGATATTCAGAGAATTTTTTTATCTATGCTTTATCGCATCGGCAATTTTTATAACAGTCATTACGTGGCTGATTACATTAGCGAACTTCTTGGTCTTGTAAAACAGAATTATAAGAAATTGGTCACTTGTCACAATGAAAAAAAAAAGAAAAAACTAGGCACAGCTTGCTATAAAAAAAAAGGATGATCGTTAGTCTGAGTGCAGTCGACGGAAAACTGGAGACAAATAATGGCTGTCTTGTGACCCACTTACTTCGAACTTGAAACTCGAAAATCCATTACATGATCGACCAGGTACCTAGAGGCAACAATTTAATCATCTCGTCAATTAGCGAGAATAGATATTGAAATTTCTCCAATTACAATCATCACAGGCTTCAATTGCAGGAAAGAGTCCGTCGATTCACTGGAAATTACACACGGAAGAAAAGTTTGGATGTGATTTGAGTTGATCCGAAGTTATATAATAGTTTAATTGATTGGTCAAGTTTCACGTTTTAGACAAGTAACACAGTTTCCTATCCTTCGTGTTCATTTATTTTTCTTTTATTAAAGAGATGATAGTTTTTTGCCAGAGACGCTAATGAAATAGTGCTTATCAGATAGTCGAGATACGAAACCAAGCTAGGCTCCACCTCATCTAATCTACTGACGTTAAATGTATATTTGTGGGTGAGTTAATTGTGTGCTTAATGATAACGTTTCTTGTTTTCACTAGAATTGTTGATACGAAATATTATCACGAAACCACAGTTTTATCTTCACCACAATCTCAAATACTATAAACTCGTCTTATTTGACATGATAAAAACCCGAATGAAATTCTATCCTCACTATCATTCGATAATCAATCCAAACGCGGTTCTTGCTCTCTAAATCTTTTGGAGTGAAAACAGCGCAACTCCAATGAATGGAATGACTTTTCCACTCCATTAGAGTGACATTTTTCACTCTAAGCGATTTGAATGAACAGATCACTCCAAAGAAGAGTGACATTTCACTCTATTGGATTTGCGTTGTTTTTAGTATCTCAGGAGTGAATTTTCACTCCAAAAAATTTAGAGAGTGTCACCACGACGTTTACCTAGACACGGTAGGGTCTCGAAAGAAATCGATCGATCGCTTAATCTCAGTGACTCGATTGTACAGCTTCGTATTTAGTGAGTTTTAATTATTTCACTTCACTTTTAAACTGCGTGGATGAAGATGTAGACCACGTTACGAATCAAACAAGAATACCCTTAACGAACAAAACATGCGATAATGTAAGATAACCGAAGTGGATGAGTTTGTCTTTGAGAGATAATGCGCGATACCGATGCCTGGCGTATACCTACTCGCTCCTGACTAACGCTACGAAGTCGCGGTACCGCGTGTTCATCGTCATTATGATCGTAACCCACCTGGTGGGATCGTGAAAGGTGAAATTTTCAACTAAAATATGTCAATTTTTGACCAAATCTCCTGCTTCTATACAACTTGGAGAGTGTAGAGTCGCGACAGCGGTCGACGTCGCGACGCCCGGTTTACTAATTCCGCCTTGGTACACCAAGTTTCTATAGCTGTGCCTCCTATACGATTCCTACTAGCTAACGTACGGCTTCTTTCGGTGGGGATCATTTCGCACACATACGAACAAACGACTTTTTTCCGTTTTTTTTTCGTTCTTTATCACACGGTTATCGTTACGTAATTAAATCTATGCGTGAGCGAGTCACATACAATCACCTGGGTACAAACGTAGGCACGCACGTGCTACGATAAAGGGACGGGCCACAAAGAAAAGCTAAACACAAAAAGATCATCCCGATTATGTTTTGTTCAGATCCGAACGGGAACTTGAGAGAAACAAGAATCTCGGAACCGAGACGCAATAAGCGTCTCAACGATGAATAACAATCGTCAGGGAAAAAAATTATCCTGTAAAATTACAAATTTAGTGTAGCAAAGTGAATCGCGATGCATGTTTTTTGAATTTACGAACAAATGTTCAATATTTCTGTACATTGATCGCAAAAAGACGAAGTTTTTTTTTCAAATTGATTGTAAGATATAAAACTGCACTGTCAGGATCGAAGTTCTAAGAATGACGTTACGATAATGTATATCAGACTCAAGATTGACAAATGTTAGACTAAACTTGACAATTTAGAAAAAATTTTATCACATTTGCCAGCCTCAAAGATTGATAGGATTGGCTTGATAAACTGTAGCCTTAGGTGTTGATGAGACAGAGAGAAAGAGAAGAAGAGTCTAAATTCCACTCATACTCAGAGACAAAAAAAAGGGAAAGTAATTCGGTCAGACGTGCGAT
This sequence comes from Euura lappo, assembly GCA_018257835.1. Lineage (NCBI taxonomy): Eukaryota > Metazoa > Arthropoda > Insecta > Hymenoptera > Tenthredinidae > Euura > Euura lappo. The sequence continues at coordinate 17,162 of JAEUYN010002066.1, read as the reverse complement.
TCAAAAAATACAAAAGTGTTACATATATACATGTATAGAAATCGGTAATATCGATAGATTGGTATACACGTAGAAATCGTAATTTACTTATACCCACTTCACGGGTCAAAGTTCGTTCACCAGAGAAATCTGATGCCCTTCCACCTCCGCTTCACCCCTTCGCGATATTTCCTCACGGTATATACCTACACCTGACTCTTTTACGGTTTCTCTATAATTGGGAAGCTCTGAGCTTATCTTCGCTCAGCTCTACGTCAATCTATCAAATATAAGACTGTTGATTATAATTTATAAAACTCGGCTGCAGTCGATAAAGTCGCGAAACTTCTTCAACCCATCGCCACTTTGGTCCAGAAACAATTTCTAAAATTTCAGAATCATAACTGGAGAGTGATAAGACAAACCGCAGGTGCAATGTTGGTCATTGTTTCTTGTAATATTTACCTCGAGCGATAAAGAGAGTTATGACCAAAGAGAGTTATAAGAGCAAGTGGTATTAATTCTTACCCTCAATTGATTCAAATCTTGATTGATCGATTGATTGATCGCCTAGCTTGACCATTCTGTTTTGACAGATGGTAGAACAATGGGCGAATTGTAGAACTGCGACCAACAGAAGAATTAAATTTATGGAACGAAATTGACTGTGAATAACATATAAGTATGTTTTCCTAATGGACTCTTTATTACAATCGTACATTTTGAACGAGATGTTTTCTTGAGCCCAACTCGATAGTTTGGACATTGGTAACGACCGGAAAAAAAAATCGTTACGTCATTGTATTTTCGGAATCAAATAGTGCTGGAAGACCTCGGGCTATTGCGTGTAGCTATACCTATACGGAAGATGCAGTTGTAATAATAAATAATGTACATAATGATCCCTCATTATTGCTCAGAACAGAAATATCAAATATTGATGAGGAATTCTCTACTGTAGGTATTTCTAAACTGTAGAATCTGCGCAGTCGCGATGAAGGTATAATTATGGTTTTTTTCTTCACAAATAATGAAAATTCTGATACGAAAAGAACAAGCTACAGCACAATAAAGTTCCTGAAAATTGGATGACAATAAGAAGAATAAAAACGACGAAGAATAAATTTCAAAGTATAATTTCCAGTCAGTTTTTAAGATGTTTTTTATATTCTCTAAAACTCCGTGAGACGAGGTATAATTAATTGTGACAAATAAAAAAAAAACATCATCCAGCCAAGAGATACGAGAGATACACCGAATATTTCAGTACGGTAATATGACGCACGGTATATAATCTAAAAAACACAAAGACGTGACGTCAGGATGTTATCGAACAATAAGGTATAAAAACCGTCTAGCTCTCAGAATCGAATCTTCCAACGCTTCATGCAGTCCAACGTGCAACAATCTTGTCGCAATTTTGAATCCTCACAATTTGTACAGCTAAACGTTCTGCTTTTACAGCAGGATTCAGGTTTATCCTGATCTTGTCCATTCGACCTTGGCGGTTTTGGGAAACTTGATACCATCAAGATAAGTAACAAGTTGACGTGTTTCAACCAGACTGCTGATATACAACAATAGCAGAATATTTACGTGCAAGAATTGTGTTACTGTATACAAAATGAACATTTTCGACTTTGACATAATTCACGTCTTATCGTGAGGATCTTCGTGCGAGGTAAGGTCGTCGGTGATGCATTGCTAGAAACGGCGGAAGAAATGAAACGTCCTTATATCAGGTAATGCGGCTTGATAATTACCATTTCTGTGTCAGTTACGTGACCACGGAGGCTTTTTTATCCTCCTATCTTCATCTGCACAGTCACTCTTCAATGCATTCTATCATATCGCAGAGATGACGCTACAAGAGGTAGCGAATCGCTCCATTCTTCATTGTAGGTACAAAAGAAAAAAAAAACTGCACGCACGTATGTGGGATAGAATCGTACTTATTGTCGCAATATTATTATAGGGTATACATAATACAAGGCTGATGCGATCCGAACGAGACCTATATACTGGCTTTATTACCTCGTCTACAAGATTGTACGCAGCAATTCCATTAACTTAATAATCCCTGTTCGGACATCTTCATATTTTAATGCACTCTGTGAGATATGGAAGGAAAGTAATTCTGAGACCGATTTCGCAATCGAGACTGCTTAATAGCGTGTAGTCGGATAATTGAAATGGTTATTACAGCACAAAGAGTGTACGCGGTAAAAAATGTTCTATGCAACAAAATTCACTCAAGTATTTTGTTAATTTTGTGCTAAATAAAACATTTTGTTGTTTAAAAGAAGAAATTTCTGTTCTATTGATAAGAGATCAGCACAAAACCTTTCATCAGTACAGTGTAACTCTAACGAAATGCATTGCATGCTTGTCTTTTCGAAAAAGTTGTGCTACTCCCTGTTTCGATGACGCTTAAATTTTAGAATTCACAGAAAGTGGAAATAAAGCGTTAGTTTGTATTATGTGCGATTTCCAAATCCGAATTAAATTACTATGAAGCATGAGCGCAAGTAAATAACGAATACTTACTACTGATCGAAAGTTGCAGCGATATCGCCAGTCTAGCTAGAGCCCCAGCCAATGGTTCTTTGTAGTTTTCCACAAGTTGATCATCTGTTAATTTATGCGTTAGTGTAATGTTAGTACCTATGTAGTCAATAATTCGGATACAGGTAATAGTAATTAGTAAGCCCGAAACGACACTGTAACACCTTCAAAAAAATTTTGCCATCGAATTGAAGTAATAATTGATAAAGTTTCTATAGCAGTTTTGAAGAAACAAGATTTGGGCTCACATTTCATTCCTTTCTCCACACCGACGAAATTAGTACTTATTAATTTTTTGTTAAAAATGTTATTCAATTACATTCTACCAATTATTTAGCTTTTATTCTGAACCCGACACAGTAACAAGAAATAAAGAAAACGCGGTTTCTAACTTCAGAACTTTCTTTCACAATCAGATACATTTCTCTACTTGTCTTACAATTTGTATTGATTTCTAATACTATTTGTCGATAAAGCAGAAAATGACTATAAACTTGGGTAAAGTTATCAGAAATCAGCCTTTCCCCTTTTTGTCGCGTTAAAATCGAACGCATTCTCTGATTGAATCGACCGATGGCGTCTGGCCGACTACGAACTCTGCCTTTACTACTGGCTCACCAGCTTTTAGCGCCATCCAGTAGATAGCAGCAGCGATACTCGAGGACTGCGAATTTGAAAAAAGAAACTACCTGCGTGCCAAGTACGGCAGAAAATCTTGCGGTAGTTACTCTCGGTTTGAACAACCTTCGTTTATCGTTAGTCAGCTAATGTTTGAACAAGTTTTGCTAGAAAGTTTACCTTCGTATAAATCAGGGCACTAAAAAGATCCCCAGAGACTCTTTCGCAAAGGACATCGATCAATGGGTCAATATCGACGGTTCAAATTTTCTGTACACACTAAGGTTTCTTGATTCAAGGTCCGATCGTCTACTCACATGCTTGATGATCATAAAGCCGGTCTATCGGTATCTCGTCGACGTCGCCGACGAGGCTCTCGACTATCTTCTCAACGAACTCTCTGACTCTTTCGACCGAATCACCCGCCTCTTCTTCTTCGCCTCCGGCGGCAAGGCCCACTCCCGGACCGACCCCAGCATAATCCGCTCCTTGAAATTCAAAAAAATTAGTTCAATCAGTCCTATTATGGATCAGTTCTTGGGTTAATATTTTTATCTTCTAGTGTATACATATACAACATAATTTGAAATCTGTGGGATTGATATGGGGCGTAACTTTGTTACCACAAATCATTTTAGAAAATACGTATTATTTTACTTGTTATTAGTTGCATTCAATCGATTTCACGGAAATAATCGAAAGCGAAGAAGATGACTAATTGCAATCCTGATTTGTGGTTCTCAGATTGTATTAAACGTTGATGCTGATTATTGTGGAGTCATTACTCTACGATTCCACGGTGTGAGAGAAGTTCGTGGATTTTCCACACGTTGAACACGTTGTACCGTGATAAAATCGAACGATAGCTTCCTAAAATAAATGTACTACATAACGGAAGTATGATTTACACGTTTTTCAGTACTTGTTTCCGATACACAAAGTAGTCGTTCTTGCGAACGTGAATTCGCGTTTGTACTATGTACAGCACTTTTAAGTCCTAGGCGTTAAAAGTGGTCGTAGTCCGCGCTTGCGTATTCTACCCTAACCTCAGAACGCGTAGATCATACTCTTGTTATACATATGTATAATGCACCATGTGCAACAGTTTGCAGGTTTTTTTGCCTCACATATGCTTTCATCCCTTCAAAATTGCTATACCAGCTGTCGATGTAGTACGATTTTCTTGGAATGAAACACAAATATGCGTAAGAAAAGAAAAGAACAATATATTTTCTGAGACGTTTTATCTCCAAAAGAAAACAGAAATCTATAAAAATTGTAGCATCAAACAATAAAATTAAATTTATAATCGCGAATTTAAATTTTGATACAAATAACTAATGTGGACTTTTATACACACGCGATAATGGATATTAGAAATCCGCGAGGTACTACAATGATACACTTTATCTAACACGAACATGTCTTACGCGGTTTTTCGGCCTATTTTCGGTACCTAAGGCAGCTGTTTTACCGACAGTTGCGCGAATCTGCGCGTGCGCATGCGCAGAGTACGAATAAAGTTACTTTTAGGTCCTAGGCGTTCAACCTAATCTGAATTGGAAATAGTATATCGTGCGCCCTGGAGGCAACAGTTTCTACGACTCGTATTGCAAACTGACGATTTATGTAAAAAGACCGCGGTGCACAATATACTATTTAACTGCTAGTTACAATACTATTTGAGACGTTTATTTTGAATATACTGTTTCATCATTATTCCAACATCGTATTAAAACGGTGACTTAATGAAGGGTATCTTTTTTTTCTTTTCATTGTGCAGTATCGTTTGAAAATTATAAATTCAATATAGCCAAGTGAATTATTAGTGAGAATAAATCCTCAAATCTACTGAATTTTTTTTTTTTTAGCAGGAGTGAAAAACTGTATTTTAATTTCGTACTTTTACTAAAATGCATAGTAATTTTACGTTATCTCGACTGTTGTCACACTTACATCAACACATAATAATGATCACTGATACTGAATATTTCTGTGTTCGTTACAAGTCGTGGATATTAGTTGTTGTTAGTTTAACAGTACATTTAGTATCACCCGTCGACTTACTCATTCAACAGCAGTCGGTTTGCGAGTGCCCGTGTTTTTATCGAGACGCGAAAGTCGTGGTACTCGGGGAAACGCGCTTGCAGACCGCGACACTTGAGTCAATCTACTTCCATGGGATCTCCGTTACCTCCAGCACCGAGTTTATTGTATTACGCGAATTCACACGCGTCGTACATTCATTCCTACTTATTTCTTCACTAATCCCATTAAACTGCATCCGCAGTCAAACTGTGTCTAAATCCTTAAAAAACGCACTTGTGTAGTTTATCGCGATTTTCCCGCGAAAAATTCAAACTTGAAACTCAATCACACTTTTTCTCCCTCACGGCACTCCGTTTCGTCTCGTATCCCGCGACCATCCCATCTCTTCCGACCTTGGGACCTCAATTCATCGTCTTCCACGCGTTATATCGGGTTTGATCAACGGTTTCGCGCCGCCGATCGCCAGTTTCACCTCGGATAGCTAGTTTGAAACTGAACCAGAAGAACCTCGAGTAACGGAGTAAGGTGGGTACAAGATGTTGCCGGAGAGGCTACTGGAGCAGAACTGACCGACTGGTAGCGGTTACGTCTACGTTCTCCTCGCAATCTTCGCGATCGCTAAACTTCGTACGTCGCCTAACGCCTTGGAGTTTCGTCTAACACCAATTGCCAATCGGCAACACGGCTATGATCCTGCGAACCTTTCGAATCGCTCAATATGTTTGGGGCATGTGTCAAGGTCGAGGATCTTTGGCATCGGCAAGAAAACATCAGCGCACGTGTTTCCGATTTTAGGGATCGTACAGAGTAATGAAAATCTGAGAAATCGTGATACGCGACTGGTTCGGAGACCCGAAAAATTGTCAGGAAGTCTACGTAGCTGCCGTGACACAGGTTCGACCGATTTCTCCCCAGCAGATAATACCGTTTCGATTTCCGTCTCGCCAGGCTCTAGACGTGAGAGATTGCGATTACGGTTGCAGAATTACGACACTTCATGTATGAGTAGTTCATTCTCACGGTTCAACCGAATGGGAGATGCTATATATATACTTTCCAGCACTCAAAGGGGAGAATTAAGTTAATATGAATAATTATCCGTTTCATGGACGGTCTTGAACTAGTTTTCAACACTCGGTTTTCTGATGCCAGAAATCAAACGATTCTCCTCTCTCGACCAGCGCAGAGTTCTATTCGGAGTAGAATCAGCCTCTGCGAAGGGGATGGATGAAAAATTATCGTCACGAAGCGGTCTGACCATGTTTGGTGACCCTTTCAGAAGCTTGTTTCATTCGTGGAAGACGGTAGCTGTACAGAAATTCGCGACTGATCTATAAATAATTCTAATCTGAATGAGTAGTGACGTGGATTTCTTTGAAGGCAGGTTTATTATCGCGATGGAATTCCAATTTGAATCGACAATTGGGATATCGTTGAATTGCAGACTGATAAAAATTCCAGCGCGGACTATATAACGGCTGTCCATCACGAACTGACGTAAATAAAAGGGTAAAAAGTCTAGCTATAACGGACCTGGTATTTCTTCGCTGTATGCTTTCGGCTATTGGATCATTTTTTTTTGTTCTTTTTGTTGAATCCCTGTACTCCTTTTTTTTGTCTCTTTGTCAATTACGTTTCAGTGTCGATTTACCGCAAGAACAATAGCAACAGCGGTAACAATAACAGATAATGACAGAGTGGGTCGTGGTTCACGTGATACAAGCCATAGTTGGATTGTTTTTTCAACACTTTATACTCCGTATAATTTTGCCTCCTCAAATAATACCCCAGGTAAAATTGGTGGGTAAATGGTCATACCGTGTATACCGTATCTGATAATTGAGAAGCACGTAATCTACCATAATCGCAATCCTCGGGGTAAGATATGATCGATTCAACATGGAATTTATGTGAGAAAGATTGATGTCGCTCGTTCTCGCGTTTCGTTATAAATTCTTACGCTGTTGCAGCATAAGCGACTGTGGTTCACTTCACAAGAAGAAAAAAAAAAATTCATCACCTTTCTGCGAATGGAATTAAACCGACAAAATTCACGCATTGTAGTTGCTAGGAAATGAATTGCCAGGGAAATTCGTGATACCTGAAGGAAATGAAAATTAAACGTACGTCAAATCGATCTTAATGGTAGATAAGTGAAAGTATAACAAAAGGCGATACTTGAAAATTGGGTAGAACCAAACGGTACCGTTTAATTAAAAATTACCTGGAACATCTACTAATCAAACTCGAATCGTTTTGTACTATTTCAATGATAGTTGAGCCACTGTTTCAGGATGGGCGTGACTGTGAATTGGTTGCAGACCGATCGTGGATAGAAAGAAACGAAAAACTTCATCAAGAGGAGAATTGAACCGGCGACGATCGACCAAGGCGGCGATAATTGCAACTAGAATGCACTAAACTTTCCGCAGGCATTATGCAGCCACTGCAGCCATCGGAATGCCAAAGAAATTCCATCGAGCGGTTTAAATTCTGTCTCGAATCGGTTGGTAGCCCGAGACACTGTGAATTGCCAATTCTTTAGCGACAAGTATTCGCGCGTGGTTTGCCGACCTGCACGATTTCAGATCGGTTCTAGGAAAGTAGATTGTTTAGAACTCTGAACTAGCTTTGTTCTCCCGCCAAAAAGTCTCTCGAGTTGTTTTGTCGAGAGAAATATTTCAAACTACGCAGAGATTGACCACCGGTAAATTATTGACCGATCAAGACACGCGTAGCCTGAGCCGGTTTTCGACCATTCACCGACGTGGACCCGCAAAACTCAAGGTGAAGTATGTAAGGATCGCCCAGAGATACAACCTCGATTAACGAGGAAGTTGTGTGTGTACAGATATTCTGACGAATTGAATTTTCATTATTCACTGATGTTGATAAATTAGCGATCAATCACCTCCGGCTGTTATTGATTTATTTTTCATATTCGCAGCGATTAAAACTCCATCTTCGAATCGGAGATCTCGTTTACTTGAAATTAGCGAATTTGATCGCAATTTTATTCGGTGCATGGTGCGAAGATGATCGTTAAAAAGTGATAAAGATCGCTTGTGATTTATTTAAGAAAAAAATAATTAATCAGCATGTTATCCAGTTTATTGGATTTTAAGACCATTAAAATTCCCGATGGTTACGTCAGGCGTAATGGACCCGTCAGATTTCACATAAAGAAGGTATAATAAACAAACCTCCGAGGAAAACCTGGGATTTGGCCGTACTGAAGCGGTGAGCTGCGGCGTCGTGGTCGGCGGGTAAACCGCCAAAGGTCTCGAACCACTTCTCGTTTCTCCTCAGCCACAACCTGTGTGCAAAGGTAAGGGGAAAAAGAAAAACACAAAATAATCAATAGAGTCAATAAGGTATGGGATCGAGCAGAGTCGAGGACGTGGACCTGAGCGAGACGCGAAGAGGCTGGGGAAGAGGGAAATGTGGAAGTGCTTCTAGGTTTCAAGATCAGAGCCTTGGAATTATGTTGCACAAGCGGGTTCGGGCTGACTGTGAGCCAGCCTTTGATCTATCCGTTATTGATTTTGTTTCCGGCTATTTTGAATTTTTCAAATCTGACCTCAGATTCTTGATCAGCAGTTCGGAAAACCTTCGAGCACCAATTTTCACGAGGTTTCGAATGTATTTAGTGTTTTTCGCAGCATATTGGATCCATCATTTTGAACTTCGCAAATTTGACTTCAGATTCGTGATTAGTGACCCAAAAAACATTGGAGTACCAATTTGCATGAAAATGCAAATATTTTTAGTTTTTTTTTCGCAGCATATCGAATACGTCGAAGTAAAATTTTGCAAAACTGAGTTCAGATTCGTGATCAACGATACAATAAATCGAGAAAAGCAGCAATTTGGTCCTCAAAACCTCAAATTGTTGGGATCCAGTGAAAACTCAAGTTTTCATTTTCGGGGTGATTACAATAACTCTTTTTTCTCTAAAAACAGGGAAACGGGAAGTTAAAAAATAAAGGAACTGATAAATATAAAACGAAATTTGACTACCAATGCGATAACCTTGTGAACTTGAGAATTTTATTCGTATGGCTGAAATCGACAGTCCGGAAGGGATTTAAAAATATGCTAATCACATGTTTGGCAACGATTCGGAGAATATCATCGTTGTATGAATAGCTTAATGGTCATTCAATTAATCGTTTAAGCCTGGAATATTTTAACGCATTTTATAACATTTACGTGCAAAATGTGAATATCAATGATCAGACTTTGGGTATTTGTACTCTTCTCCTTTTTGTAAAATTCAATAACCGCTGTGATTTATTCTACTTCCTTTTCAAGTGTCCTCGAGACCAGTTAATCCTATTTTTCTCCATCTGTGTTTTTTTTTCCACGGTACCCACAAGGACCATCAAGCTGAGAATAAACTTCGTATACCAAATCAGAATCCATATTAACGATCCTGACAAAGCAAATGTTAATTATATACTCGCCTGACAGCAACAGTTCAACGACTCACTACGTACCCCACGGGAGGATGACGTGAATGTTTTCTACAGTATTAACAAAAATCGAAACGCATTCGACAGATCAGTAGCTGCAGGTACGCACACCACGCTCGTTTCGTGCCAAATCAAGCAGACATAAAAATAAAATCGGCAAACTAACATTCAGTGATATCGTGCCGGATTATCCCACCGGTTGTTGCTTGCGAGCTGAAAAATTGCATGAATTTGTGCTCATATGCATGCACGACTGTACTGACCCGTGAGCCAGACACATTTCTTGTAACGTTACTGTGGGAACCTGAAGCCAGGCTTTTGTTATCGAAGACAAGATTCCAACCAATTAAAATTCTTGTTATAGTTTCTAATTCGTAATTTCTATCTTCCCATACCGTTGATTATATTCATCGCGAATAAGCACTAATTTTGTATACTTCGATCAACGAATACGAATTCGCGGATATATGTGCGAAATTGGTATTAGCATAAGGCCTTTGAATCCAGAGGCCTGAAAGAGGTGTTAATTGACCGGAGGACATAGAAATTCATAAGCTCGTAAAAGGCTGTGAAAGAAACTGTTAATAAATGTCAATATTACTGCAGTAACCTCCGCTGGTGACAGAAGAGGCAGTACCAAGCGTTTTCCGGAGTGTTCCACCGCGAGCAACCCTTCCGGCAAGCTCGTGCCCCGCACTCTTCACACTGGACACCTCGTCCTGCCAAAAATGGTTTCAGACAGCACGCGCACCGGGTGTCATCGACAGCTTTATTCTTCTTAGCCTCCTTTTCTGCGATGGATGCTCTCCTGGAATATGAAAAAAAAAACGATTTTTTTTAGTCTGTTGAGTTCAATCTGTGGAGTAATTCCCCGCAGGACATTCGGATCATTCGATACTGCGCCTGTTCCAAGGTTAAATTTCACAGTCAAATCGAATCGGCCTTTAGACTGACACAAATGTGACAGTTCTTCAAACTTCTGAACGACTATCATCAGCTTTTTTCACTTCGATGATGATTGATGATGAAACCTCTTGGTAGCGAACATTAGTGCAGGCGGTCTTTGACATTGTGTTCTTTGAGGTATTGACCCTCAGGGACACAAATGTAAAAGAATCGCATGAGTGGAGTAGCCGTATCAATAAATGCACCTGGACATTATTGAGCATAATATATTCTTTGTGTTTATATTCTTCAAGAAATTTGACTTTGGATATCATAATCTGAGTCTATTCAGAAAAGAATTAAGATTTGGCGTATTGTAATTCGTCTCAACGCACGACTTCCGTGTGATTCTTTCTTGACATTTCCAAATGTAGTATATGCAAATGTCTTGGATGATAGTTTCCTCGTTGGACAGGATATCTACAATAAATGATTCATGACGTATGACGTGAAAAATTTATTATTCTGATTGCATGTGATAAAAAATATTAGCAAAGTTCCTTACTGTCTACATATACATATGTATAATCTATTTATCACCTATTACTACATTTCGCATTCGCAACCACGCTCTTCACTTCATTCATATATAAGCCATCTTCGGTGTGTCAAACATTCACAGTTATTTATTGTCACTCATTCCTTATTCGTACTTCCTCGACATTGGTAAAAGGTCAGTCAATGACGAGGATAAAACGGTACAAAATATTTGTTTACTTCAGTTTATGACTGAACAATATTAAATACAATAATCAATCATTCATTTTCAAACTCTGTCTGCCCGATGCACGACAGCCGGAAAAAACCAGTCGATGAACAAATCTCTCACAAGGAATATTCACAGTCTGCAGAGTTGCAGACTTGGTGCCTTGATTATAGGATGAAAAACTGGTCCACCGATTCACAGATTCATTCTTTTATTATTAAGGGTGGGCTTAATGTCTGGTTAACTTTGGGGAATGTGTCCGTCATTGTGACAGCTGTATTCTAATCCTCTCGATCGAAGAACAGCGCCACAGAACTAGGACCACTGTGGCTTTCCTCGTCCCTTTCCCAATCGGCGGTGACCACCTTGATCACGACGACTTCTATGGTGATCAGCAAAAAGAGCATCATGAAAACGGCCATGTTGTACCTCTCCTGTCCCGTGACCACTCGGTCACCCTCCGCAAGGAGTGTCGTTACGAAGCAGGAAGTGAACAGGAACATGTTCAAGCGGAGAAATTTGTCATTCCTTTTTTGCAAATGTCCAAGACGTAGACGAACGCAATTGAATGCGGTAATAGTAACACTCGTTTAACTTAACGAACCCAGCACGTGTATGACTTGAACTTTTTTTTAGAATGTTTGCGTTAGTTAGTACCGTCGTTGCACTCACTCAACTTTCTATTAAACGAGTCCACTATCGTTATGCAACGTTGTGCTGTAGTCACACGTGAGAAAATGAATTTGGTATTCAAAACATTCTTCTTCAATGGCAACGGGTCAATCGCTCCAGAATTCACTGCTCGTCACTGCAGGCTCCACACCGGGTGTTGACCAAATAAATGTAGAATATCAATGATCGTCGGTGAATATTGACCACGGGTTTTATTACGGATTGCCGGATTTTCAGAGTGGGAGTGTTTTGCTCTTTGGGAATACGATAATTTTCCTTTCAGGTATGAGTGGATGGCCTAGAGAACGGTCAATGAATGTGCTCAGGACTTCGTATTCTGCGTGAACACATTACCAAGAGGTCGTAGACGGTCTTCGGTAGTTTTCATACCAACTGGACTCCTCGCACTTCTCACTTTCAGCCCGATACCTTTATCCGGGAATTGTTTGCACACAAAAGTCAAGATAAGGCTATCTCAACATCTGACTCACGTACAATCCGATGTTTTCGGTATATTCGCGCGATTGTTTGCGTGAAAAGTCGTTAACGAAATCTTAATAGCGTTCTCAGTATTCAGACCACGATTCTGCAAATATAATCCTGATGCTCCATCTTTCGTTCAAGTACACGATGAGTGACGCAGTTTCAAACACTTTGTAGATGTGAAAATATCTGAGGTTTTCACAAGCTGATGAATGATTGCTTGAAGATTAAATCACACTTAGGAAATCCATCATGATATCAAATTTGGAGATATCAAAATTACTACTTCATGAATAATTATAATGCGATCGATATTTGAGCAGAGGCTTCGGCTGTTTTCTGTTCACTGAGTTATCTGAGACGACTATTGCATCTGGGAACGCGTAAGTATATAGAAACAGATGGTCTGTTGACTTGTGCTGGACTGCCGGTTTGAAAGTAACAGTGCCCACTGGAGGGAAACTCACTGTACTGTGAAAGGAGGAGGCAGAAGGCAGGAGTCAGAAGTTTATAACAAGCAACGTATAACGTGATCGGTTATGTCACGGATTCTCAATACCAGTCCAGAAATACCTGTTGTGGGTTACCTGGCGCGACGACGAATAAAAACTTTCACTAAATTCGGCCAGTCATCCCTCTTCTCTTATTTCTTCTATTCAATAACAAAGTTTAACCACCCCACGAGTACCTAATTGAGCTCGGTAGACCAACTGATACGGCGCCAATACTCCAAGTATGGCCTCAAACAGTTTAGTAGATTTCCTCGAATTTTATGCAATTACGGTGCAAGCTAATTAGCGGATCGAGTGTCGATTCTTTTTTATCCGCATTTGATTGCGTATTATGCTCCAATAATTTCGTAGGTATACGTTATTTCGCATCCATAATGGGTATTCAATGTCGTTATAAATGAATGTAGAGCAACGATAAGATAATCGTGATACTACTACGACTTATCTCTTATTTAGTTTGTCTCAATAATGATTGTCTTAGATAGTAATTCTGCATAATTTTGGCTTTCAGCTAATTTTTCGACTTCACAGCGATATAATACATTCTATCATCACCTAATCGTATCACATGTTATACTAATTTATACAATTATTGAACACGTCATTGATGACTTTATTGTCATTCTTTGTTTCTCTATAAAATAATTAAAATCGGAAAATTGGAACAATCCCATCACGAATTGTCATTCAACTGCCTCATCAGTTTACCAAACAATCAACCTAATTTCTGAAGTTGGTGTTACTCAATAACCTGTTATTTAACGAACATCTCTGTCCCGTGCGAAACGATCTTTTAATCAACGATTTCTCTATCAACACTCGTTGCCAGCCTCAATATGTGTCACATAGCGTATTTCGTAATACCGAATTCACTGCAAATGTCTGACATAATATACACATAATACAACTCATTCATTTTTATTTATCGTGTTATTGGAGTCACGGTGGCTCTGGAGCCAGATGCGTGGGAGTTCAAACCTGAAGTTCGAGTGTTCAAGCCCCGGCCTATACCTCAGGATTCTTTCCAAGCATTCGTACCGCGATTCCCGGTGGTTTGGAAATTGGAACTCAACTTATGAAAATTATAGGTCCAGTAAAGATTACATACGCTCTTTGCCCCCCAGGCTTATTTCCACATGAGAATAAGTGAGCGGGGAGCGAATGTGTTTCGATTATGGGGAACATAACACGCGGTACATAGGTATACATAAAAAAGTACCAAAAACAACACAGCGAAGAGAAAGGTCAATTAGGGGCCGTGTATAAATGACGTCACCATAAATTTTCCCTCTTTAGACGCCCCCTGTCACACTAAGTCACAAAGCTGGACCCCCCTAGGGGACGTCACAAACCTTTCATCTACCCTCCACCCCCGCTCAATGATGAATAAAAAATTTCATTATTTTCGAAAAAGCTTCCGTTAAATATTTTGAATACTTTAATTGAACATAATATTATTAGGTATCAAAGGTCACGCGCGGGCTTTCTAAACTTGAAAAATAATTCTTTTGCTGAATATTGAGAAAAAAATGGAAATATTAAATTGTGACGTCACATTTTCGGCGACTAGCCCGAGAGAGCGGAAAAGACTTGGGACTAGTCCGAACCAATACAATACAATATTTACGTATTAAGGGGAGCAGACGTACAGCGTGGTTCAACGAATTCTATATACTCCGAAAATCATTATTATCTTATCCAAAGTTCAGTACACATCGAAAAACTGACTTCTTTTAAAGATCACTTGTCGTAAGGTACCGGATACACGCCTGATTCGATTATGTCTCTCGTCGTCTCATTTTTTTCGGAGAGCTGTTCTTCTTCATTTGAATGAGGGAAACTGAGAAAAAGAATCCTGTGATAAGTTATGGTCAGTTATCGAAAATTAGCGCCAATCTAGTCCCTCTTTTGCTGATAACTTAGTCCAAACATTTTTTTTTCAATTGCCCTCATTCACACGATGAAAGATTGCTCTCCGGAGAAAATGAGACGTCTAGAGATATAATCGAATCGACCGTGTGCCCGGAACCTTACGACAGTCTGATTTTTTTAAAAATCCATTTTTCGATGTGTAATGAACTTTGGATAAGATATGAATGATTTTTGGATTATGGAGAATTTGTTGAATCACGCTGTACTGGTCCCCTTCAGTCCATACATGGATTGCAGTTTCATTTTCCCACTATATTGTCTCGTTTGATCAAAACCTTTCGATCATTGCTGAGAACGCGTGAACAGACGGAATAGCACGTTTGTGACCCTAAAGGTGATCCACTCAAGTAGCACACGTGCGAGAACAATTAAAATATTTCACAATTAGTGTTACGCATGACAGATTCGAGCTTCCGCGTGACACATTTAGCCGACTATCAGCGGAGAGAGGATCTCCCCATGAAAAATTTCACCTCTGACTAGAACAGTTTTCACATTGTACCGAAAGCGATGAACCTACATTCCAGGTCACGCAGAATTTCTATCAGGATGATACTTTGATCGATGTTACCGTAAATAAAATGAATTTGACCAATCAAAAGGCACGGTATTCCGTCTGGATAAATTCAATGAGCGAGGCGTTGCTGGAATCAGAATGTAGGACCGACGTCCGATGTATCCCACTCGTTTCCGGTGACAGCTCACCGTTACCATGGAGTATTGTGTCTCTACGTTTGTACAATGAAGCAAATATCGCAGGGTGCATCAACTGAGATTTTTCAAAACCGACTCGTCGCGTGCTCAATCATTTATGGCGGGTACTCGAAGCAGAATAAGTTTCAAAATTCCTTAACCCTGCAAGATCACCAGACGCGCGATGTGGGAGCCAAGGTGAAATTTTACAACGGTGATGTAGGGTAATTCGTTCGTTATACGGTATAAGATAATCATGGGAAAATGTTGCTCTGATATGGGAATCACCCGGAACTACGTAGTCTTATTCTCGACAATGAGGAATTAAAAAAAAATCATTTAGTTGTAATTAGGAGTATAGCACAAGACAATGGAAATCAGATCCTTCTCCTTTGCATGCTAATTAATCTTGTCGTTAACATTTTATTTTTTGTTTTGCCAATCTTAGATCGAAATCAACGTCCAAAAATCTGGATGAAACTTTTCTTCGGGTCTTTGAACTCCCGAATAATTTCGCCATGTTGATAATCGTCTTACCACTTGTCAGGACTTCTCCTGCACAAAAGGGTCCTCAGTAGAATTGATTTGATCAATCTCCTCAGCTCACTCGGTTTCATTAAGAAATCCAGAAGACTGACAACAGGGTTGCAATTATTTGTTTCTCGCCGATCGGTGAAAGCGAATCTTTTGTATTAACGACACTATAATTCACTGCGATTCCGGCGGTTTCCCCACAATTACGCGTAAATACTTTCGTTTGTTATTTTTCTATTGACTAGTCTTCGCAACGTGCACGTCAACAATGAAAGCATCGCAACTGCACCGTGGTTGAAATCGTCCCCTCGACAAAAGTACGAGTCGGCGATGTCCGGTGTACTTCGTATTTGTTCGGCACCATTGTTTTATATGGTTTGTTACTTTGATACTTTATTGTGTAATGGCTCTCTCCACCATTAGCGACTTCGAAGTTCCACGACGCATCCTAATTTTGAAAGCTATTCAACCGACGTTCGGTCGTTGCACGCATGGTTAAACCATACGCACATCCGCTCAGCCTTTTACAGACCACAGGTCTGCGGATTTAAATACCATTTAATAAATACCATGCAAGCTCTCTGTGACATTCTCACACTTTCCTCACTTTCCTGTCTGGTCTAGAAGGAGACTTTTTATCCTCAGAAGACCGGTAGTCGCAATTTTGCACGTTTCAATTTCAGCAGTTATTGCAAAAGTGGCTGACTCCGTATGGAGGAAGAAAAAAATTATTGATGCGCATCAGTGAAGCTGATCGGTTCGGGGGTTGAGGTGGCGACGACGTTTTCATGCAGTTCTGAGATTCGTGAACATGAGGAAATTCTGTGCATTCATAGCTTTTGGTTCGATTTTCAGAATCACAGTGTTGGATGATTGACGACTATTATTTACTCGTCCGGCTTCAATTCCTTATTGCTAAGAAAAATGACAGTGTGATAGTACCTACAGTATTTACCCGTAGATTTCGGAAAACGTGTTTGAACAATCGATCATTACATT
>JAEUYN010002065.1:0-69899 GCA_018257835.1 Euura lappo | reverse complement strand
ACTGTCACTGCAACCCTACGGCTGAACTGTCAGAACTGTCACTGCGAACCTGACCTAACCGATCAAAAGAATAAACTACACGCGTTGGATTTAACCTGCGACGAAGAAATTGCGATGAGGAAGAAATCGCGATGCAAAAATGAATCTGCGATGGTAAAATGTGCGACGCTGACGATTAACCTCTCGTATGAATCTGGAAGAAATTGCGATGCGGAAAAGAATCTGCGACGCTGACGATTAACCTCTCATATGAATCTAACAGAAATTGCGATGCGACAGAAAATCTGCGATGGTAATATCTGCGACGCTGACGATTAACCTCTCATATTCATATTCATATTCATATTCATATTCATATTCATATTCATATCATATTCATTCTGGAAGAAATTGCAATGCGGAAAAGAATCTGCGACGCTGACGATTAACCTCTCATATGAATCTGAAAGAAATTGCGATGCGAAAAAGAATCGATAATATCTGCGACGCTGACGATTAACCTCTCATATGCATATTCATATTCATATTCATATCATATTCATTCTGGAAGATATTCCAATGCGGAAAAGAATCTGCGACGCTGACGATTAACCTCTCATATGAATCTCACAGAAATTGCAATGCGGAAAAGAATCTGCGATGGTGAAATCTGCGACGCTGGCGATGGTGATATCCGCGATGCTGACGATTAACCTCTCAAATTGCGATGCGACAGAAAATTTGCGATGGTACTCTCATATGAATCTGGAAGAAATTGCGATGCGAAAAAGAATCTGCGATAGTAAAATCTGCGACGCTGACGATTAACCTCTCATATTCATATCATATTCATTCTGGAAGAAATTGCAATGCGGAAAAGAATCTGCGATGGTGAAATCTGCGACACTGGCGATGGTGATATCCGCGACGCTGACGATTAACCTCTCATATGAATCTAACAGAAATTGCGATGCGACAGAAAATCTGCGATGGTAATATCTAACGAATAACCTCTCATATGAATCTGGAAGAAATTGCGATGCGGAAAAGAATCTGCGACGCTGACGATTAACCTCTCATATGAATCTCACAGAAATTGCAATGCGGAAAAGAATCGGCGACGCTGACGATTAACCTCTCATATGAATCTAACAGAAATTGCGATGCGGAAAAGAATCCGCGATGGCGAAATCTGCGACGCTGGCGATGGTGATATCCACGACGCTGACGAGTAACCTCTCATATGAATCTGTGAGAAATTGCGATGCGGAAAAGAATCTGCGACGCTGACGATTAACCTCTCATATGAATTTCACAGAAATTGCAATGCGGAAAAGAATCTGCGACGCTGACGATTAACCTCTCATATGAATCTCACAGAAATTGCAATGCGGAAAAGAATCGGCGACGCTGACGATTAACCTCTCATATGAATCTCACAGAAATTGCAATGTGGAAAAGAATCTGCGACGCTGACGATTAACCTCTCATATGAATCTCACAGAAATTGCAATGCGGAAAAGAATCGGCGACACTGACGATTAACCTCTCATATGAATCTAACAGAAATTGCGATGCGGAAAAGAATCCGCGATGGCGAAATCTGCGACGCTGGCGATGGTGCTATCCGCGACGCTGACGATTAACCTCTCATATGAATCTGTGAGTAATTGCGATGCGGAAAAGAATCTGCGACGCTGACGATTAACCTCTCATATGAATCTGGAAGAAATTGCGATGCGGAAAAGAATCTGCGACGCTGACGATCACCCTCTCATATGAATCTAACAGAAATTGCGATGCGACAGAAAATCTGCGATGGTAATATCTGCGACGCTGACGATTAACCTCTCATATTCATATTGATATTCATATTCACATCATATTCATTCTGGAAAAAATTGCGATGCGGAAAAGAATCTGCGACGCTGACGATTAACCTCTCATATGAATCTCACAGAAATCGCAATGCGGAAAATAATCTGCGATGGTGAAATCTGCGACGCTGGCGATGCTGATATCCGCGACGCTGACGATTAACCTCTCATATGAATTTGTGAGAAATTGCGATGCGGAAAAGAATCTGCGACGCTGACGATTAACCTCTCATATGAATCTCACAGAAATTGCAATGCGGAAAAGAATCGGCGACGCTGACGATTAACCTCTCATATGAATCTCACAGAAATTGCAATGTGGAAAAGAATCTGCGACGCTGACGATTAACCTCTCATATGAATCTCACAGAAATTGCAATGCGCAAAAAAAGAATCGGCGACGCTGACGATTAACCTCTCATATGAATCTAACAGAAATTGCGATGCGGAAAAGAATCCGCGATGGCGAAATCTGCGACGCTGGCGATGGTGATATCCGCGACGCTGACGATTAACCTCTCATATGAATCTGTGAGAAATTGCGATGCGGAAAAGAATCTGCGACGCCGACGATTAACCTCTCATATGAGTCTCACAGAAATTGCAATGCGGAAAAGAATCGGCGACGCTGACGATTAACCTCTCATATGAATCTCACAGAAATTGCAATGCGGAAAAGAATCTGCGACGCTGACGATTAACCTCTCATATGAATCTCACAGAAATTGCAATGCGGAAAAGAATCGGCGACGCTGAAGATTAACCTCTCATATGAATCTAACAGAAATTGCGATGCGGAAAAGAATCCGCGATGGCGAAATCTGCGACGCTGGCGATGGTGATATCCGCGACGCTGACAATTAACCTCTCATATGAATCTGTGAGAAATTGCGATGCGGAAAAGAATCTGCGACGCTGACGATTAACCTGCGCCGCTGACGATTAACCTCTCATATGAATCTAACAGAAATTGCGATGCGGAAAAGAATCTGCGATGGTGAAATCTGCGACGCTGGCGATGGTGATATCCGCGACGTTGACGTAATAACCTCTCATATGAATCTGTGAGAAATTGCGATGCGGAAAAGAATCTGCGACGCTGACGATTAACCTGCGCCGCTGACGATTAACCTCTCATATGAATCTAACAGAAATTGCGATGTGGAAAAGAATCTGCGATGGTGAAATCTGCGACGCTGGCGATGGTGAT
Source organism: Euura lappo (assembly GCA_018257835.1). Lineage (NCBI taxonomy): Eukaryota > Metazoa > Arthropoda > Insecta > Hymenoptera > Tenthredinidae > Euura > Euura lappo. The sequence continues at coordinate 66,833 of JAEUYN010002065.1, read as the reverse complement.
ATCCGCGACGCTGACGATTAACCTCTCATATGAATCTGTGAGAAATTGCGATGCGGAAAAGGATCTGCGACGCTGACGATTAACCTGCGACGCTGACGATTAACCTCTCATATGAATCTAACAGAAATTGCGGTGCGGAAAAGAATCTGCGATGGTGAAATCTGCGACGATAAAATAAAAAACCATATTTACAGGGAATTGTACATGAATTAGATGAGGCAACTCCTAATTTACAATGCCCTCAATTGTTAGTTCATTATTATTAGTAATTAGCAATTCATATTTAATGAAGTTATTAATTGAATTTCAAAAACAGGAATATATTTTCGTAACGGAATATATTTTATAGTGCAAAGTGATGCTTTATCACTGGTGCACTTTTGTAAAATTTGTCGCAATCGTAGCTACGCATAAAATCTAAAAGAAAACAGATGTCTAACAAGAATTTAGACGTTACATTAGATCAGTTTGAAACACTACGTAGATCTACCGATCTACGTGGCGATCCGTATAAAACTGCGATTTACAAAAATTTAGATCTACGTAGATGTCAGAACTGATCGTGCGACTGAAGCTGTCAGCTGTCGGAAATAAGTCTGAAGTGAGCTGAGATTTACATGATCGATGTGAGATGGGCTGTGAGCTGCGAACCGTCGACTGCCAGAGTTGATTGTAAATGAACTGCGAACAATAATAATGTTAGAATGATAAATTAAACGTGTATATTAGGGCAATTAACGTGGAATGAGGCGCGCGCGAAGCGCGCGCGTGCGATGCTAGTCCAATCTTAAAAGAGCCAGGACCGCTCGAACTCGAAAACTCGCACTCATTGTTGACTTTTTATTCGCGCGCCGATTGGTCGGTTCGTTTCGAGACTCGAGGTCGTGTCGAGATATTGCTGGTCGTTTCCCGCGCGTCATTTGTACTTTCGTTGACTCGCCTGTCATCATTTTGGATGTCAGTGGCGATCAAGCAAAGGGTTATACGAGGTTTCGTGTTCGGGATGTTCATTCAAAATTGCAGGACGTTCGGATAGATAAGGATTCAATTCGCATCGTGTTATGTTCATGATCTTCGTATTACGGTATTGATTGCTGAAATATATTGGCTTTCTTGATTTTTTAAGTCAACGAAAGAAGTTGGCTCTCGTGTACGACTGACAGATTCGAGGGTTAAAGTGCATTCATTCGTGATTAAGGTTCGATTCTTCATCGAACACGGGAAATAACGGTCGGTTTCGTATCATTATCAAGGCCTGAGACGTTAATTCGTAATCAGATTCTTCAGCACGGAAAAATTAACCCTGTGAAATTAGTAATTTTTCGATTTTTAGGTTCGAATTGAAAACGATTTCTGCATCGTCGTTCGTGGTTCGTGCGAATTACCTCCATAAGTGCCCAGAGGAAGTCAACAAGCAATTCGTAACAGAAAAATAGTAGGGCTGTGCAAATTTTCGATTTTTTAAATTATTCGTTGCGAATCAAATAGTAAAATTCAATTTGAAGATCGAATCAAATTATTCGAAACTTTCAGTGATTAGAGGAGTTCGAATATTCGAATAATTTGATTCTACTGACGAATAATTCAAAGCTTCCAGAAAATGAGGATGTTCCGGCGACTCTTTAGAGACAATCGTATATATTTTCTACAAATGATTCTGAGTTTTCAGGCTCTTTGTATTTCACTCGGATAATGGATATATGAGGAATATTCTTCATCACTCATAAACATTGGTGATAACGATTATGACGACGAATTCATTTCATGAATTCAAAACTTACGTCAATTAAACAACACGACGTTCAGATGAATAAATAAATATTCATATTCGCAACGATTTGTTGGCCTTCTTGATTCTTCAGGTCAACGGAAGAAGTTAGCTCTCGCGTACGACTGACAGATTCGAGGGTTAAAAGTGCATTCGTCCCTGATTGAAGTTTCATTCTTCATCGAAAACGGGGAAAATAGGTCGGTTACGTATCATATTCAAGGCCTGAGACGTAAATTTGTGAGCATAGGTATTCTTTAGCACGGAAAAATTAACGTTGTGAAATGAGCGATTTTTAGATTTTTTAGGTTTGAATTGAAAATGATTTCTGGATCGTCGTTCGTGGTTCGTGCGAATGACCTACAGCAATGGCCACGACAAGTCGTATCAGAAAAATAGCAGGGCTCTGCGAATGTTCAATTATTCGTCGCGAATCTGATAGTGAAATTCAATTTGAAGATCTATTCAAATTATTAGAAACTTTGAATGATTTGAATAGTTCCAATATGCGAAATATTTTACTCTCAGATTCGAAGAATAACATCGCATTCGTTCGTGATTATTGATTCTACATCGAACACGGGGAATAAAGGTCGGTTTCATATCATTATTAAAGCCGCCGAGAGGTCAATTCGTGATCAGATTCTTAAGCACGGAAAAATCAACGTCGTGAAATGGGTGATTTTTCGATTTTTAGGTTTGAATTGAAAGTGATTTCTGGATCGTCTTTTGTGGTACGTTCGACTGATTCACAGAAGTGGCCAGAGGAAGCCAACAAGCGAGTCGTAACAGAAAAATAGTAGGGCTGTGCAAATGTTCGATTTTTCAAATAATTCGTTGCGAATTCAATAGGAAAATTCAATTTGAAGATCGAATCGAATTATTCGAAACTTTGAATGATTCGAACTGTCCAAATTTCGAATAATTTGATTCTACTGAAGAATAATTCAAAGCTTCCAGGAAATGAGGATGTTCCGGATAATTGCGACTCTTTAGAGACAGTCGTATATGTATATTTTTTGACAAAGGATCTGAAGTTTTCAAGCTATTCGTATTTAACTGGGACTTTTGACATCGCCCAACTAAATACCTTACGATTCTTTGCGTTCTATATATTCATTCCAAGGAGGATCCAACCAGGAAACGTACTTCGCACTCAAACAACGACTACTACAAACCAGGCAGGAGACATAAATCATTTTTGGCCCAAATTCGAATTTCGCAAAAATCTTACACTGGCTCTTTCTCAACTGTTTCCTGGACGTGCACATCAATTTTTAAGGTATTATATTAATCAATGTGGGAGCCAGTCCATTTTCGAGAAAGATGAGGGAGATTTCTTGTTCACGTGAAGTTCGAATTTCATTGTTAGTCATTTTTGATAGGGTACATGAATACCTCTTGTCATATCCAAGCTGCGTAGAAAGATCGATCATTCAATTCAGAAATTGATCTTCGTTAACAGATTTTCTTCCCATAATACATTTTCTCACCTCTAAAATCTTTGAGAAAGATGGGTTCAAAAAAATAAAACCATAGAGCTCTTGAGCAGTTTGGGTTTGACCGGTAAAATTGAGATGCAAAAAGTTCGAAGACTTAAAAAGAAGGAAGGTTTTTGAGAAAATTAAAAATTGATGAACAACAATTGGGTACATATTTTTGTCATCAATTTTCAACTGAAGTAATTCTAATTTGTCCGAAAATTATTCTCCTCAAAATGGATTAACTCCTACATCAATCGACATAGGATCTTGAAAATTGGTGTGCGGGTTGAGAAAATACAAGTATTTTTGTAAGATTCATTCGGATTTCAGCGAAATTGGAACTGATGAGACCAAAGCTGATTTTCATCTTTGCAAATGTTCGTGGTAGATCGTTGATGGAGCGCGGATATGTTTCTTGGTTCGAAACTACACGTACGAAATTTTTCAGATTTGTAGCAACGGCCCATGGGAAAAAAACTCAACTTAGTGAGTGAGCGTAGAAAGTGTTCTCGATTCGAACAACAATAAAATGTTCTGAATTCGGCCCGAATAATGCCCATCCTCGACTAACTCAAATTATTTCCTCGATTATTTCAATCTTTGAAAGTGTCAAATTTTAGAAGGATCCAAATCTTCAAATAATTCGAAGAGTTCGAAAATTACGAATAGTTCGAATAGTGCGGTTAGTTCGGAATGTTCGAGTTATTCGAAATCTCGAATTATTCAAAAATTCAAATTATTTGAAATCTCTAACTATTCGAAAATTCGAGTTAATCGGAAAATCGAATTATTCGAAATCTTGAACTAAATATACGATTCAATTCGATTCGAATACTATATTTGCACAGTTCTAAAAATAGTCCATTTTAATGCTAACGAAGACAAACCACGATAAAAGTTATGAGACAATCATCATCATTTCGAGAATCTGAGAATTCGAGAAATCGTCGGCCCGCGCGGAGCGCGGGCTTCGCATCGGCTAGTCAATAAAAATGTACGAACGCACCTGTCAGATAGTGGCATAGTTACCGGCTCGTGAAATCAACAACCGACCACAGTTACGTGACGAACGTATGTACATACGTACGAACGAAAAACTTTATTATATGTATATACAGAGAGATAGAGAGATAACTAGGGGCTCTGCCCCTCCGCGCTTCGCGCGGCAACCCCGCTCGGCGCTACGCGCCTCACTTTTCCTAGGAATGGCTGGCCTAACTTTTTCTAACCTTCAGTGGAAGTTCTAACCTTTTCTAGCCCTTTTTGGAACACTCATTTTTCCTAGGATGTCCGAAAAAATTCACCTAGATAGATAGATAGATAGATAGATATGTTTATTTATCCATGACGATGTTGGATAATCTTGTGGTGCATTTACAAAATAATATGCACCACAAGCAAAAAGAAAAAGGAAAATACAAGTGCCGGTAAAGGCGAAAGAATAATACAAATAAAATGCTTAAAAATAATGAAAAAGAAAAGAAAAAGGAAGGAGATACAGAGAATCAATGGTATTTATAGACTATTTAACTATATACAGACTAGATTACAGCTAGACGAGACAGACTACCTTACAGATTCCGTGGCAAAAAGAAACCGATTAAGTCGTGAGCGAAAAATCGGGAGTGAAGGGGAGCCGCGCACCTCAGGGGGGAGAGACTCCAAGAGATAAAGACCGGAGACCGTGAAGGACCTTCTATAGGTCTCGGTGGCGAAGTGGGGAATGACGAAGTCACCCCTTACACGCCTACTGGGCCCAGAAACAGCCGCAACAGGACGATTTAAGAATAGGGCCCGAAGGTAGTCTGGAGAGTTAGAACGGAGGACTGAGAAAAGCAGAGTGCCAAGGAAATACAACCTACGGTCCCGCGCGAAAAGCCAGTTTAGCTCACGGCGATATGGGGCGATATGGGGTGATAGATGCTTGCATAGTTACCGGCTCGTGAAATCAACAACCGACCATAGTTACGTGACGAACGTACGAACGAAAAACTTTATTATATATATACACATATACAGAGATAATAAATAATATATAGAGAGATATGATGAAGCTGTAGTCCATATTTTATGTTTTATGTCCGAATTAATGTTAGGGTATCCGCTTTGCCCCGGTCTCTCGTATTTGTTCATTTTCGTACCTTCAAAGCGTATCCCTCCCACAATTTTCACTATACAGGGCTGTTGATTTTCTTACATGTTCAATAGACTAGCCTGAACAACCATAAGCATGGGATTTTTGATATCCTCAATTTCTTCGAAAATCGCATTTTCGAAAACCACGAAGATGTAGTCTCAAAATGTTTAGGCTCTTTAAGGTCAATCTTTGATGAAAATAGTACGTGACAAAAAATCAGTAACTTTATGGTATCATTACTTCAGAGGGCTGGTCTGAGAGGTATCCGACCCCCTTAACTCTTAACGGTTCAAGTTATACGCTAGAAATTCGCTTGAAAAATCCCTGAATAAATCTTGGACGAATCTAAATATAATTGTCAAGGAGTTGTTGGAATCTCGTCAGCAAAAGCCTCGAGAAATAGCGGAAATATCCCAGAGCTGACTTTATCGTGGAAGTGGCGAAGTTGCGTGGGAAGCAATGAATTGCGAACCACATACAGTGAGCTACACTACAAAAAAATACACAAAAATCAACCGGATCCAAAAGATAGCATCGAAATCTCGAAGGATGCTACATTTATCTAGCGCGAGCTACTTCCTTGGAATTTTTGTGATAACTTTGTTACCATTTGATGAACCGCTGGAATTTAGTGGACGGAAGGGGAAAAACAATAAGACAAGACGTATGTGCGGTCATATGGAAACCTTGTTTTCTGATCTTGCACCCATTTTTTTTCCGAATGCGTGATCAATTCCTCGCTACACCTTGAATGATATCAGGGTGGATAAGCTCGTCAAATATATGATGAACGAAGAGAATGATTTCTTTGAGATTATCCATCGTCCACCCTGTATACAGATATCTGTATATATGTATCTGTACATGTATGAATCAATTGTCGAGCAAAACCACGTCCGAACGGTCAGGCAGCCTTGGTTATATAGTAAGACCCCCGGTGCTGGAGGGGGCGTCGAGACAGAAGCAAAACACTAATTATCTTACAGCAAACACTGCAGCGATTTGACCGTCCAGAGAAGAGAAGAGACAAGAAGCTTTGGCGTCGGCGTCAGAGTCACACTCTGGATCGCGCAGAAGCTCCGGTTGTGGCAAAAACGCGGTTGTTCTGACGTTTATGAAAATGAAACTGTAATCGTAAAAGGTTTACGGCACAGCAGACACCACCGCCGCCAACGACCTCAGCCGCATCCGTCTCACAACGGGAAATTCTTCTGATATAATTCTGACGTAGTCACTCTGGAGGGTAGAGAGAAGGAGAATACACTTGGCCCGCGATGCCGAAATCTTTCAAAAAATACCGACGACCGAGGTCTCCGCTAGGCAACGTCTGTAGCTCCTATTCTAGCGCAGTACTACATCCAGATTGTACGTGCATTTCCAATAGATATATGCAATGTTGGCTAGAATTAGCTGCACGAACGCCACGAGTAGTGAGAGTTGGCCGAATCCGCGTGGATTCGCCCAGATTTTCCAGCCATGTTTTTTGTGGAGGCTGAAACTTTTTTAAGGGGTTCTTTGGCGTATTTTAGGGGACCCGTGTCCGAGGGTTTTGCCCGCAAATTTTTTTAGGGACCGTATTTATTCATTTTAAATTTGGCGAGAAAATCAGTCTTTTTAAAACGAATTTCAGAACAACTGCTGTAAAATTGAGCCAAATGGACTGATTTTGACGATTTTTTTTCAAAATGTTCAGAATTTCCTCACCCTTCAGGTCGCACCTATAGTTTTTGATTTTATTGTGATGCGAGTCCACAATTTTGAAAAAACTGAAAAGCTTCGAAAATTTTCAAGTTAAAATATCTCAAAACAGCACATCTTTTTTTGCTCGTTTTTTAATATGTTTTTGTACATGAACAGTACTAACTTCTCCCAAAGCGGGATCCCCAGTACTTTTTTTAAACCCAAGATATAGCAGATTTTCGAAAATAACAGTTTTTTTTTGGCGTTTTTCGCCGTTTTCACGTGTTGTATCGAGTTTGAATATTGAATACGCTTCAAAATTCATAGCTGTGATACCTACATTACATTTTAACATTTTATAAATATGAAACACGAATTTTTATTAACCACAACCCACTACCAGAGTCCTACAGCTCTCGGCTCACCTCAGACCAATACCGACTCGCACAGCCAATCGCAGCGCGAATAAAGCGATGTCATCGTGAATTCGCTACCATCGACCATCAGCCGTGTTCAGGGTGGGACATGAACTTTTTTCTAAGGGGTCTAACATTACACGCGCGCGCCTCATTCCACGTTAATTGCCCTTGATAATAGCAATTCAATAATAGTTTTGTAACATAAAAACCGAGGATATTAAAAATAATGAGCTACCCATGTAAGATTGATATGTTGTTACTGAGTCTTTTCAAGCAGAGAGGTGGTTAACGAGGAGCGGGTTTTATATAGGAGAAAAGAGCAATAATAAGCTACAGATATATGCGGATTTATTATACAGGTAGATCGATGTAACGATCATTACAGACAGACTGACTGGACAGAGAATACTGACTGGGACGCCCCACAGTGGTTCAGAACTACTCAAAACGCGCGCATAATGTTGAAACGGTGATATCTCCGGAACTAGAAGTGCTACAGGAATATAAAAAAGTGGTAATTAAAGCTATGAGTCCATGCTTGAATTTGGGACTTTGAATCAGTTAATGTGATACTTCGTTATATCCTTCCGAATGTGTAATGAAAGTTCGACAATAAATTCAACTTTCATTTTGAATTCAATCAATGAATAATCACGTACATTCATGTGTGGGCGATTCCACGTCAACTGTGACACTCCTGTCCCTCATAGTCAGCGATTTCGATGAAATTTGGTGAACACGTAGGTTTTGGAGGGAAACAACTTTTGGCCGAAGGATTTTCGGAAATTCGGAAAACTATAGGAATTGCGGAGCCTGAAAATTTTCGGACGTCGATTTCTTGATAAAACATATCCCTGACACGAGTTATCGTAATCCAAATCCGTTTTAACGACTTGGCGTGGAAAACTATAAAGTTTCAAGGAAAAAATACGTCACTCATGACAAACAAATAAATTAATGTTTATTATGCAGAAAAACATTAAAAATCGATTTTCAATCGTGTTCTCTCACTTTGTAAATTATGAAAAAAAATCAAGGTATTCCTTTTGGTTTTCTCTTGGATTTCGCCCATCGAAAAGTATGGTGTCTCTTTTCGTTTGCCTATCAATAAAGGTCGAAGTCGGTCAGACGCGCGCTCTTGCCGTGCAGTGCTAGCCAGTGTTGGGCGAATTTGTAATTAATTGACTACAAATTAAAAATTACAATTCGTAACGATTTCCAATTTGTAATCAAACCAAAATCCATTACTCATTACAATTGCAATTCGTAATCAAACCGAAATAAATTGCCCATTTCGATTGTAATTTGTAATTAAACTCAAATCCATCAACCATCACAATTTGAAAATGTAATCAAACCGAAATGCATCAAGCATTACAAATTAAAAATGAATGGTAATTGTATTTCAGTTCAATCACAAATAAAAATTGTAATTGTTATTGTATTTCGGTTTAATTACAGTTTGCAATTGTAATGGGTAACGTATTTCGGATTGATTACAAATTACAATTGTAATGGGTAATGTATTTCAGATTAAGGGGGCAGGTCAGTGTAGGCGTACCTAAATAAGGACACAAATTATAATTTTTTTTTTTCGGTCGAAATTCTTTTTTGTCACCAACGGTTTCCACCATTGTGTTATATACTTGATGCACACTTCATATTTAAGAAAAAATCAGATTATTCAAAACTGGATAAATGGCGGCAGCGTTCCTCTCGAAACGCTGTCTTCAAAGTCTGTGGACATTGTCACTTGCACACTGTTAATGTGATGTAGAAGAAATTTGAACCGGATCATCTGCAATGTCTAAACCAGTGTTTGAAGAGCCGTTTTTTGGATACAATTTTTTTTTAGGATATTGTTAACATTTGAAGTAGAAGAAAAAACAAATTTTAGTACATTTCTTGACCTTTTAGGTAGCGTAACATGAAGGGAAATCAAAAATGTAAAAAACCGGCTCGTCAAGGACTGGTTAAATTATTGGAGATAGACCTGTGAAAATTTGATTCCAATCAGATCAACAGTGTACAAGTGACAGTGTCCACAGACTTGGAAGACAGCGTTTCGAGAACAATGCAGCCATTCTTCCAGTTTTGAATAATCAGACTTAAAAAAAATACGAATTGTACATCAAAGGTTGTACTGAACCATAGTTCTAACCGTTTGTGAGAAAAAAAAATTTGACCACAGAAAAAAATTCATGAATTTTGAATTTTGACCTTATTTAGGTGCTCCTACAAGGACCTGCTTCCTTAATTACGAATTACAATTGTAATGAGTAATGGATTTTGGTTTGATTACAAATAAGAAATCGTTACGAATTGTAATTTGTAGTTTGTAGTCTATTAATTCAAATTCGCCCAACACTGGCTTGCACTGCACGGCAAGAGCGCGCGTCTGACCGACTTCGACCTTTATTGATAGGCAAACGAAAAGAGACACCATACTTTTCGATGGGCGAAATCCAAGAGAAAACCAAAAGGAATACCTTGATTTTTTTTCATAATTTACAAAGTGAGAGAACACGATTAAAAAACGATTCTCAATGTTTTTCTGCATAATAAACATTAATTTATTTGTTTGTCATGAGTGACGTATTTTTTCCTTGGAACTTCATAGTTTTCCACGCCAAGTCGTTAAAACGGATTTGGATTACGATAACTCGTGTCAGGGATATGTTTTATCAAGAAATCGACGTCCGAAAATTCTCAGGCTCCGCAATTCCTATAGTTTTCCGAATTTCCGAAAATCCTTCGGCCAAAAGTTGTTTCTCCAAAACCTACGTGTTCACCAAATTTCATCGAAATCGCTGACTATGAGGGACAGGAGTGTCACAGTTGACGTGGAATCGCCCGTGTATGTCTTATAAATATGTTGAATGCATATGAGGATAAATAACACTACAATATCTGATTGTTGAAAATGATTGATTCACAATTTATTATCATTGTAATTATCATTCCGCCCAATTATTATCAATTCTATTGAATATATATATACAGGTCTTTTCGTCGATGCGCACCATGTAGACGCCTGGGTATATGCAACTGAGAAGACACTGATTGTTGGTGACCAATCATGTTTATCCAGCAACAATTAATGTCATGTCAGTTGCATATACCCAGGCGTCTACATGGTGCGCATCGACGAAAAGACCCGGTATATATATATTAGGGTGTCCTGTTTTTTATTTTTATTTTTTTATTCCACCGGCCACCAGTCATAACTTTAGTAGTTGGTCTGAAACGAACCCACACCAAAGATCAGCTTCGTAGCTCAAGTCTAAGAGGTGCCTCAATCAACATTTTCATTTTTTATTTTAATAAAGTTAAAAAAATTATACATCACGATCTGAGGGAATGGATAAACATTAAATTTGATGAATTTTTGTGTGTTAGCCATGAATAAAAACATAAGTGCCTTTTAAATACAATTTATTATGGAATCGCTAATTAAGCCGTCTAGGAAAATAATTTGTGGCACTTTTTGGAAATTATTTGCGACGATTTCTTACGATTCCGCACAGGTTGGAGTATTTTCGAAATGTCAGAACAACATTGGACACAAGTAGGTACGCCTCTATTAAATCACAGTTACGAGAAAGATAGAATGTCTTGGATTTTCAACCAGCTCAATTTTTTGCAAAAAGCATGAAATAAAATATGTTTGTATGTGTTTCGATGTCTTCTTTAGCTGTGATTTTTGTCGGTCCGATATTTTTTCATAAATACCAAGAAAAAAATTCAAAACGTGAAAACGCCATAATTGACAAAAAAAGGTCGAATAATGGGGCTAGGAGATTGAAACTTTGTCGAAATTTTGTTTTCATGACAATAAATGTTTGCCTAAATTTTTGTGTTGAAAAAAAAAATAAAAAAAATTTACGAGCTTTTCAGGCTAAACCCGGTCTGAATAAGCCAAAGGCCCAATAAGTACGTTTTATGCAGAAAGTTGGTCAGCATGAAGCCCAGACTACACATTTAATCCATTCCAAAAAATATTATTGGAGCGTGCAGCCGATTATCGATATGGCGCTTTAAAATGAAAAAAATTATTGAGGCACCTCTTAGACTTGAGCTACAATGCTCATCTTTGGTGTGGGTTCGTTTCAGACCAACTACCAAAGTTATGACTGGTGGCCGGTGGAATAAAAAAATAAAAATAAAAAACAGGACACCCTAATATATATATATTATATATATATACAGGGTGTCCCAAAATTAGGGGCACAAAATGATAGGGGTGATAAGAGGGGTTGAGCTGAGTAAATTGACCCCAATAACATGTGGTCTGCGAAGTCGCGTTCGCGAGATACGGCCGTTTAAAAAATTTCGCCGAGCGCCTGAATTTAGGCAACCGAGTACACACCAGGCAGCTGTTAGCAGTAGTGTTGATAAGCGCGCTCAAACGCTCATGCACACCATCACACTTCAAAATCCACAAATCTCAAACGACAACACTCTTAGCATTGAATTTTCGCCGAACATAACAACAAGGATGGATGGAACAACAGCGATGGAAATGGCCTGTTATCATTCATCCATGGTAGACTGTGTCGACAGTCAATCGTTATCATTCAGTTTGATTGTTAGTCATTCAGTTTTGCCGTCTGTTCCGATTGTGTTATTAAATTGTGTTATAAAAATGCCACAATTCACGTTTATTGAGAAAGCGGATATGCACCTTGCCTATGGAGCTGCGGGAGGAAATGCACGGGAAGCCCAACGCATTTATGCAGAGCGTTTTCGATTGACTGTCGACACAGTCTACCATGGATGAATGATAACAGGCCATTTCCATCGCTGTTGTTCCATCCATCCTTGTTGTTATGTTCGGCGAAAATTCAATGCTAAGAGTGTTGTCGTTTGAGATTTGTGGATTTTGAAGTGTGATGGTGTGCATGAGCGTTTGAGCGCGCTTATCAACACTACTGCTAACAGCTGCCTGGTGTGTACTCGGTTGCCTAAATTCAGGCGCTCGGCGAAATTTTTTAAACGGCCGTATCTCGCGAACGCGACTTCGCAGACCACATGTTATTGGGGTCAATTTACTCAGCTCAACCCCTCTTATCACCCCTATCATTTTGTGCCCCTAATTTTGGGACACCCTGTATATATATCGCTCTATATTATATAAAGATATCGCCGCCGCCGCCGCCACCGCCGCCGCCGCCACGCCGCCGCCGCCACCGCCGTGTCAAGATTTCGAAGATCCCCTACCCCCCCCCCCCTACCCCCCCCTACCAACCCCCACCCCCTACCCCCACCCTACCCCTACCCCCTACCCCCACCCCCTACCCCTACCCACCACCAACCCCTACCCCTACCCCCACCCCTACCCCCCTACCCCTACCCCTACCCCTACCCCTACCCCCACCCCTACCCCACCCCCACCCCCTACCCCCACCCCCCACCCCTACCCCCCATCACCCCCTAACCCCTCCCGAGGCGGACCCCTGTAGGTTACCCAGAATCCGTTCTATATTATATAAAGATATCGCCGCCGCCGCCGCCGCCGCCGCCGCCGCCGCCGCCGTGTCAAGATTTCGAAGGTCGACGACGACCTAACCTAACCTAACCTAATCCCCCAGAGATTACCCAGAATCCCCCACGAACACCCGAAGTCTTCCGGAAAGACCCGAAGTCTTCCGGAAATACCCAAAGTCTTCCGGAAAGATCCGAAGTCGTCCGGAAATACCCGAGGTCTTCCGGAAAGACCCGAAGTCTTCCGGAAAGACCCGAAGTCGTCCGGAAAGACCCGAAGTCTTCCGGAAAGAACCGAACCGAAATCGTCATGACAGGTCATGTCATGACGTGTCAGGTCATGACAGGTCATGTCATGACGTGTCAGGTCATGACAGGTCATGTCAGGACGTGTCAGGTCATAACAGGACATGTCAGGTCACAACAAGTCATGTCAGGACAGGACTGTTAAAAACGGTAAAAAAACCACTCACAATTAGTATATGAATCATGGGATCCCAATCTTTCAGTAATCCGTGCGGAAACCTCATGTCAGGCGTAACAGGTCATGTCGGGTCATGTCAGGTCATAACAGGTCATGTCAGGACATGTCAAGTCATGATACAGAAAACTGTTAAAAATTGTAAAAAACCACTCACACTTAGTATATGAATCATGGGATCCCAATCTCCCAGTAATCCGTGCAGAAACCTTTCGCGCGAAACCACTATAACCGAGATCACACTTTTCCATTCCATACAGAATTTTCAATTTCTTCTTTTTGACTTTTTTCACCATGTACAAAATATTACTGAATACAACCCGAATCGGGGGGTTGGCGCGCGAAGCGCGCAGGGGGGCGAAGCCCCCTAGTATATATATATATATATATACATATATATATATTTAATAGTTTAATAATAAAATAATAAATTTAAATAATAAAATAATAAATTTAATAATATATATATACTGAGCCTTTCTGAGGAAGCGAAACAAACCCGCCCCCCTCCACAGGCCTGCGTTAGGCATACCTGGGTGAGGGAGAGAGAGGGTCTGTTTCGCTTCCTCAGAACGGCTCGGTATATATATATATATATATATATATAAAATAAAATGTATTATTATATAATATAAAATATATTATTATTTTATTATTTATTTTTATAATTTGAATAATTATTTTATTATTAAACTATTAAATATATATATGTATATATATATACCTATGTATCTAATAGAGTTTAATAGAGTCCCGATTGATGAAAAGTTGATCGCAGTAGTGAAATAGTTCAACTTTGTTCATCGTGGATTAGCAATTAGAACACTACCTGATCATTGCAATCCACGACAGAATATATGATAGTATGACATAATAATATGATAGTATGATATAATAATATGATATATATAATATGATATGGAAAATAAATTGAAAAAAAAAAATGTGCGGAGACGCGAACCGTGAACCTTCAGCGTTCCAGTACGTCGTCTTACCGCCTCAGCTACGCCAGCTCTTGGTTCCAGCGTGCACGCTCAACGGAGTAGACGCGCGAGCCCCACTCCGCCCGAAAATCTCTAAATTTCAAATCGCGATATCTCAGCAACCAAGGCCTATTCAATCAAAAATCAAAAATCACGTTAATTCGGAGGTCTTAAACTTTCACCACGTGAAACGGGAACCCGATCCGCGACATCGAGGTTCCCTAGTCTCCTTGTTAGTTTAATTGAACATTCGACGCTCGACGATTAGTCTTTTTTATAATGATCAATACTATTTTAACTTGATAAGGTTACGTATCATAAAAAGTTTTTCCTACATATGAATATTATAACGTTAATCCTCACTGTGATCCGTGTACACTATATGGCACGATCACTCCGATTAAACTAATATTAAACGAGTTTCATTACTATCACTTTAGGTTTAACCACTTATCAATATTCCAGAAATTCTTACATTGGTAGTACTCGTGCTGATAGAAAATTTTGTTTTTCGTTGAGAAAGACTCTCTCAGGGCTTCGATAAGGTACCTAGATCAATCAACACCTGCTCTCGTGGTTTTTGTGCAATGAGGTAACGAATTACCTCAAGGAAAGGAATTTTCTATCTGAGCTAATAACGAGAGGACTCAGTGTCGAAGCTGCAGCGTTGGTACTTCCCTTTCTCGAAAGTCCGGGCGTTACTACTAACCGCACTCTTCACTGAGGACTAAACCAATTTTTCAGAGGATAATTGAGGAACGGAGCAATTAACTGAGGAGTGAATGTTGTATAGGTGTAAATGATTAGCAGTTAGGCAGATTTATATTGATAGTGAAGATGATGCGCAAGCAAAAGAACAGAAAATTAGTATGACTGATACGTTAAATTAAATAAATTTGTATTTTGAAATAACAAATAAAATTAAATTGTTCGAGACGATTATATTTTAATATTTACCTGATATTCAAATGAACTTTCTCCGTATAGCGGAAGGCTGTCGCCTTAAATGGAATTTTATTGGAAATTCTTCTAAGTCAGAAATAGTACATTATGCTACAAGGGAGGAAAGAGCGCGATTTTCGCCGAGTGCGAGGTTTGCTGCCCGAGGCACGAGCGAAGCGAGTGCAGCGAGGGCAGCACGAACACGAGGTGGAAATTGCGCTCCTCCCGTGTGACATATGCTATTTTTCACCCGACTTCGATAAAATGACCTTATTCCGTCGCTGTAACGCGAGTGGAAAGTAGGTAGTCAATTTTTGACCAGAAGGAAGAGAAGTGATTAACCGGGCAGAAAAGTGAATTGCCGGGCAAAAAAATCCACTTTTTTGCCCGGCAATTTACTTTTTTGCCCGGCTATTTACTTTTTTGCCCGGCAATCTACTTTTTTGCCCGGCAATCTACTTTTTCGCCCGGCAATCGACTTTTCTTCCCTCTGGTCCAAAATTGACGACTTTCTACCCGCGTTTCAGGGGCGAAATACGGTCATTTTGTCGTAGTCGGGTGAAAATGAATTTAAATTCGTAATTCATGGATAGCTCCCATGAATTACGTACCAATGAGACCAATTGGCCGGACCGAAGTTAATACGCAAAATTCGACACGTCTGACAGGCTTGTCAGGCCGGACCGAAGTGACTCTGCTCGCATTCTGATTTACCATTACGGCTCGGTTTGCGCACTATTTCTTGGTGCGCGTAGTCATATTTCTTCAAATTTTAGGAGAGGGGACTGACCCACGAACTCCTCAGTTTTTCTATATGTCGCGCATTGATTCTATGTACGCTTTTCTGTTCTCTTCTATCCGTGTTAATCTCCTTTTATTGTAAGTATCACATGTATGGTTTGGTTGAGTTGTATGTACAAAAAGTATCCTCAATTCTAATAGAACATAATATTGAGAGTTTACGTGTGTGTGTAAAACAAAATTTTGTGTGTGTAACTGTTGTTGCGAGAGTGGCGATGTTCGATGTGTCTGTTTGTCTTCTAACGATTGTGTATGTGTGTGTGTGTGAGGTTTTTCATTCTAAGTTCTAATACTGGTTATTGAATTCTCTGATTTTAATTTTGAACGTAATATATTAAGAACTGATTTGTTGAATACGTTACAATATATTATATACCTATACCGTATATTTTCATACCATAGACAAAATTCATAATTCTTGGACTTTGAATTTTTTTATAATCTCGAGAGAGTGGGAGACATTCAGACGCATGCCTTCACAGCATTGTATGAAATACGATGGAAACCGATCATGTATATGACCATAAAATATTGTCCAATATTGATGAATGTTGATATTTGTTATCATTTTGACAAATAGGAAAGAATCATCAGCCATGTACAAGTTCGAATATTGTTCTTGTATTCTCAACTATTTACTAACGTGAGATGAACTAACATTTTCATTAAAAAGCGCTGAATATGATTCGCAATTGACCAATTCTCAATGATTTGCTAATCCATCATGACAAGCTAAAGTCAATTTGCGATGTCCGAATGTGCCCCATCGGTTATGGGGCAGATTCCGTCAAATGCAGTACTTTTGAAATACGTGTGGTGTACTTCTCCGTAGACAAAAGTCAATCGTACACTCCACAGGCCACTATAGGATGCACATAAGTACTGATATATTCACCATATAACTCAATCTGATGAAAACCTCCGAATGCGCCCCACTCTGCCCTATACAGTAAATTACGTCAGAGATTGGATATATTCAATGCATTATCCCCTGATCCTTGATTCCTGTATATTTTTTCCGGAGCTTTGTTATTGTTCTCCTTTTTCTCCAACATTTACATTTATTCTTTGCGTTTACAGCGCCTGGATATTAGGGGTCGAGTCAAGGTGCTTCACGGTCAGAACCGAAAAACGGAGGACCCACCGTTGGCGTTGTTTGCTTTGTGTACACCGTTTGGACCTCCTTCGTTATTGGAAGTCCCTCAGAAAGAGGTGATGTTCAAGAGCAAGCACAAACTTGATCTAGCCCTGGTATCTATGGATCAGAGAGGAAAAATGCTGCTTGGGTATTCTGACGCAGAATTGGCAAACCTCGGCGGTTACGATCTCGTCCACTACGATGATCTTGCCTACGTTGCCAGTGCCCATCAAGAACGTGAGTATTTAGAATAGAACGGAAGATGAATTAGCATGAAAAATGCTCCCGTTTCCGGAGTAATAGTGCACCATTAGTTTAGTAAAGGGGTCCAGATAACCAATGTCACGAAAACGCATCAGTCGAAAGGATTACGCTGGTTGAGCACCACTGGGTTAGTGTGACCTGATAGCCATGAATTCTGAGGTTCAACGGTTGCGGAACAAATGGAAAAATATTGGAGACGTAAACGTAAAGTTCCCGATTTTGTACAGCAAGAACATGAATTGATGAATAATAAATGTCCAAATATATCGCACATCTCATGGCATAAGGTCGTAAGCGCCAAAAACGCGATTAAGCCAAAAAAAAACGTATAGATCAATTGAAATTACGGGATCAAAAAATGTGAGTGCAAAAGGTCGTATACAATATGTATCTCGTATATGGGGCATTCCATGTCAACTCGACCAATGATTTTCCCTCACCATTTTTGATTCGCTTCATAATTTTTTATACTATTCTCCGAACACAAAAAAGCTCTTCTGAATTTTTTCAAATTTTTCCCGCCAACACTTATTTTTTATGATTATTCAAACCTATCTCAAAAATGCATTTTTTTTTAAATCTCAAAAAATTCTCAAAAATTTCATTTTCCATCTGAATCATTTTGACACCTGTCCAATGATGGGCCGATTTTTTTTCCTCTTCTTTTTAGCACTTTAAACATTTTGGACGAACAAAACGCCATATTTCAACGTTACGAAAATTCTAAAAAAATTCCCAAATACCCCGTGATCGATTCTGAATGCATGAATATTTGACAGTTGGAAAAAATAATCGAGAGGTATTAGATTCAGAATCGACCACGGGGTATTTGGGATTTTTTTTAGAATTTTCGTAACGTTGAAATATGGCGTTTTGTTCGTTCAAAATGTTCAAAGTGCTCAAAAGAAGGGAAAAAAAAATCGGCCCATCATCGGACGGGTGTCAAAATGATCGGGATGGAAAATTAAATTTTTGAGAATTTTCTTAGATTTAAAAAAAACCGCGTTTTTGAGATAGGTTTGAATAATCATAAAAAAATAAGGGTTGGCGGGAAAAATCTGAAAAAATTCAGAAGAGCTTTTTTGTGTTCGGAGAATAGTATGAAAAATTATGAAGCGAATCAAAAATGGTGAGGGAAAATCATTGGTCGAGTTGACATGGAATGCCCCATATATCGTTCTATATTATATAAATATATCGCCGCCGTCGTCGTCGCCGTCGCCGTCGCCGCCGTGTCAAGATTTCGAAGGTCGACGACGAATACGACGACCCCCCCCGAGGCGGACCCCTGTAGGTTACCCAGAATCCCCCCACCCCCTCCCTTCCCCTCCACTCTGTATATATCAAGATTTCAAAGGTCGACGACGACGACCCCCCCATGAAAGATTCCCCGTTCCGCCGTTCCCCTGTCCAAAGTGTTCCTAAACCTAACCTAACCTAACCTAGCCTAACCTAACCTAACCCAGAATATTACCCAGAATCCCCCACGAATTCCCCCACCTAACCTAACCTAACCTAACCTAACCTAACCTAACCTAACCCAATCCCCCAGAGATTACCCAGAATCCCCCACGAACACCCGAAGTCTTCCGGAAAGACCCGAACCGAAATCGTCATAACAGGTCATGTCAGGACGTTTCAGGTCATGACAGGTCATGTCAGGACATGTCAGGTCATAACAGGACATGCCAGGTCACAACAAGTCATGTCAGGACAGGACTGTTAAAAACGGTAAAAAAAAACCACTCACAATTAGTATATGAATCATGGGATCCCAATCTTTCAGTAATCCGTGCAGAAACCTCATGTCAGGCGTAACAGGTCATGTCGGGTCATGTCAGGTCATAACAGGTCATGTCAGGACATGTCAAGTCATAATACAGAAAACTGTTGAAAACTGTAAAAAACCACTCACACTTAGTATATGAATCATGGGATCCCAATCTCCCAGTAATCCGTGCAGAAACCTTTCGCGCGAAACCACTATAACCGAGATCACACTTTTTCATTCCATACAGAATTTTCAATTTCTTCTTTTTGACTTTTTTCACCATGTACAAAATATTACTGAATAAACCTGAATCGGGGGGTTGGCGCGCGAAGCGCTCAGGGGGGCGACACTTTTTCATTCCATACAGAATTTTCAATTTCTTCTTTTTGACTTTTTTCACCATGTACAAAATATTACTGAATACAACCCGAATCGGGGGGTTGGCGCGCGAAGCGCGCAGGGGGGTGAAGCCCCCCTAGTATATATATATCGCTCTATATTATACATATAAAGATATCGCCGCCGCCGTGTCAAGATTACCCAGAATCCCCCACGAATTCTGGGAAAACCCCAGATATTACCCAGAATCCCCCACGAATACCCGAAGTCGTCCGGAAATACACCCGAAGTCTTCCGGAAAGAACCGAACCGAAGTCGTCATAACAGGACATGTCAGGTCACAACAGGTCATGTCAGGACAGGACTGTTAAAAACGGTAAAAAACCACTCACAATTAGTATATGAATCATGGGATCCCAATCTCCCAGTAATCCGTGCAGAAACCTCATTCGGGGGTTGGCGCGCGAAGCGCGCAGGGGGGCGAAGCCCCCCTAGTAATTGGGACCGTCACTAATTGTTTTCACTGATATTACCGACTACGCATCACAATGGTGGAAACGAATTAGTGAGCGTCCTCATAAATATAATTCCACTCACATATGTCGCAAAACTTGTTTATTTCACTCAACGATGAAGACGAAAAATTGTTTCCATAAAAAGACTGTAATTGTCGGTATAAAGCAGTGGCCGCGGCCATGTTGGATCGTTTCGCCAACCACGAACCGCCGTTCCTTGTTCAGCGCTATGACACCTGAGCGTGAATTCAAAATTTCGGAAATAATTCGGAATAATAATAGTTATAACAATGCATTATTATTATTATTTTCATTATTATTATCATTAGAATTACAATAATAATTTCCGAAATAATAAAAATAACAATTATTAAAATGATAATAATTATTATTATCATTGAAAAAAATCGTCTCGAACGTGGTGAAATTTGTGAATAAAAATGAAAACGTATGCGCCATTTTTCATTGTCATTGTCATTGTCATTGTCATTGTCATTGTCATTGCCATTGTCATTGTCATTGTCATTGTCATTGTCATTGTCATTGTCATTGTCATTGTCATTCTCATTCTCATTCTCATTATCATTATCATCATCATCATCGTCATCATTATCATTATCATTATCATTATCATTATCATTATTATTATTATTATTATTATTATCATTATCATTATCATTATCATTATCATTATTATTATTATTATTATTATTATTATTATCATTATCATTATCATTATTATTATTATTATTATTATTATTATTATTATTATTATTTTTTTTTTGTTTTCTTTTTGCATATACTGCTTTTAAAAGGGCCAGGGTGCCCCTTATAGCAGTTACAGGTGTCTATTATCGTACAGAAGGCATTTCTTAGTACTAATCTAATTTCTAGCTTACAGTAGTTTGTTTGGTATCGTTCACAGTCCCATCCAGTTCTCTCCCGGGCGCCACGTCTATTCGTTTAGGGCGAACGCTCTGAGCATAAGGCTGTAGCTCGCGTAGTGGAATATCGCCCTAAGCTCACCGGGTGAGCCAGTGGATAGGAGCGCTGTCAGCTGAGCGTGCTGGCCCCCCTCCAGGAGAAGGGGTGCCAGGTATTTCTCCCTGTAGGGTTGGTAGATGGGCCACCCGAGAAGGAAGTGGGAGACTGACTCCGGCTCTTCACTGTTGCAGACCATGCAGATCTGGTTTGGGTCCAGTCTGCCCAGGCATTTTTTGTATGATACGAGGCAGCCCCGACGGTTAGCCAGCCTCAGTTGTGCAATTGCACGTTTGATCGGTAACGCGATTCTGAGAGTGAGGTAGCCTGCGGTGGCTCCGGAGAGCAGGTAGGGGAACTTGAGCTGTTCCGCTTCTGAAGCACGGTATTTTTCAAGGTCTGCTGTCCGTAGATTGCTTGCGTAGGTGGCAAATACTGTTTCTCTCCTGTCGCGCCAGACCGCGGGGTCCCAGTTGCCCCATAGGTCTAGACAGCCCAGCTCTTCTAAAAGTTCTCTAAATTGAGAGGCCCAGTTGTATTTATTGGCCGTCTCCAGAGCCGCCGCAAGACCTACCTGCCTCATCAGACACTGTCTGGGCAGGCTGGACTCGGGTTGGCTCAACAGCTTCGTGAACCAGCCCCAAGTCTGTCTTAGTGCCCTGTGGTGGATTTTTGTGGTACCCGTTTCGAGTCTAAGCGCACAGCTAGATGTATTTCTGGGGAGGTTTAAAAGGCGTTTATAGAAGTTCGACTGTGCAGATTCGAGTTCGTCGAGGTATCTGAGTCCCCACGCGGGGACAGCATATAGCAGCGTCGATGTGACCATACTTTCGAAGAGTTTGGAAGAGGCTTGCCAGGAGTCGCATTTGGCTTTGGACAGGATTGAGAGGGATGCACCAGTTGCTAGAGCAGCCTTTTTCGTGGCGCTTTGCGTTGCCAGGAGGCCAAGGGAGGAGGACGAAATCTGGACCCCTAGATACCTGGGAAAATCGAGTAGATCTATGTAGATCTAAATGCTTTGGATCTACGTAGATCTAAATTTTGGAATAGATCTAATGAGATCTACGTAGATCTTATGAGATCTCAAGAGATCTACGTAGATCTAATTTTTACGTCATTGTCAATTCCGGAAATGAATTGAAAAAACATTGATTAATTGCATAACTATAATGAAAAATACTCACTATCGTCATAAAATAAGAAATCGTGAATACGAGTAAGGAAAAAAAATGAAAAAAAAAAAAATTGTGAAAATCGAACAAATCGGAATCGAACCCTGGAACTTCGGATTACCAAACCTGTACCGTACTAGATGAGCTAAGGCGCCTTCTGAAAGTACGTGCGTTTCTGGCATACTTATGGTCCAATCAGTCCAGACAGACTTGAAATATTTCCAAATACGGTACCAGAACTACTCAGATCCGAGTAGATCTACTTGGCTTCAATGAGCAACAACGTTTTGCTGCAATTATTCCATCTACTCATCTCAGATCTACCTAGATCGAAAGTAGATCTACCTAGATCGAAAGTAGATCTACCTAGATCTAAAGTAGATCTAACGATATCTGGGTGGATATACATAGATCTAAGAAGCATGGGCATTCGAACATGACAGTATATCAATTCGAAGCTACGTAGATCTACGAAAATCTTTGGAGATCTAGGTAGATCTAGGTAGATCTACGATTTCCCAAAATTTAGATCTACTTAGATCTACTTAGATCTAAATTCGATCTCCGGAGATGCGAATTAGATCTAAACCATTTTTTCCCGGGTATGTATAAGATTGTACGACCTCTAGGTCGCTGCCCTTGTATCTGGGGATGTGGGGGCTCATAGTCTTGGGTTTGCCTCTGTTTTTGAATATCATTATTTTCGTCTTGCTTTCGTTCACTGTAAGCCCGTTTGCGTCGCAGTATTCGCTTAGTGCGTCGAGTTTCCTACGAAGATCAATGTGCGAGTGCGCCAGAATCACCGTATCGTCCGCGTATAGAAGCATGATTATGTCGTTGTGCCCGTCGATATTGATTTCCTCTAGTCCCTTGTCCCTAAAAAATTTTTCGAAGTCGGCAACGTACAGCAGGAACAGGGTTGGACTGAGTGACTCACCCTGGAGGTCGCCCTCTGTCACGTCGAATACGTTGGAGGATTCTCCCTGGGAAATGACTCGGACTGTGGTGCAGTCGTACAGAGATTTAACAATTTTTATCATCTTGGGGCTTACCCCCATCTTATCGAGCTTGACCCAGAGTTTAGGATGAGGTATGGAGTCAAAGGTGCGTTTGAAGTCAACGAAAACAGCGTACACCTCCCGATTCCCAAGTCCCAGCTGCAGTTGAACCAGCTTTTCCCCAGGTCTTAGGAACCTTCTCCTCGACCAGGACCAGATTGTAAATTTCTAGAAGGCACGCTTGCAATACAGGTGGAGAGCGCTTATTTCGCTGTCTAGTAAGGGCTGGTTCAGTCCCGTCAGCAGTCCAACACCCGCGGGGGGTACACATTAGAGTAGAATTCGTTCCAGGTGACTATTGGGAGGGTACCGCCAGCGTTGAAGGAATACCTTGCGCTCCGTACCGCTCTCCAGAATTCAGCTGGTTGAGCAATATTTGCAAAGCTATCTTTTACGCTCTTGTCGTGTTCTTTTCTTTTTTGCTTGGTAATCGCTTCGTAGCTTTTCTTACCCAATAAACATACAGTGGTTGATATGTAGTGGAATCAACGTGTCTTATCAACGTGTATTTGACTAGGAATTTGTGGGTACGATGTCCGCCTGAGACACGTGGTTCCGGTGGATACCAAACTTTTGGTTTTAGCGTCCATCTCTACACCGAATACGTGTAAACCACGTGTAAACCACGGGTAAACCACTCGTATATTTCTCGTGTATTCCGTGGTCCGGAAAGATGGGTATAAAATTGCAAAATTACATTGAAATGTATTTCCCGTTAGTTGAAAATGTGTTTTAGCATTATGAGTCTACGATTAGCATATAAAAATACGAATATTAAAAAAAAAAAATTGCACGTCAATGGGATTGAACCTAGGATTCCTTGGATCTGAGACTATATTAAACACACAGTGGTTGATGTGTGGTATAATAAACGTATCTCGACACGTTAAGAAAACGTTGGTAATAAACGAGTTACATCGAATCTATGGGAAATACTCGTATATTATACCGTAAAGTTTTAGGTACGAAGTCCGCCTGTTATACCAATTTTTCGATACGCATTACTTATACGGGAAATATACGTGTATTATACCATCAATTTTTGATCACTGTCCGCGATAATATTTATTCTTAATATGTCAACCAAATGTTGTTTTTAACATAATAATGTATTATTAATAATAAAAAACCGTTATTAATGAAAGACAATTAAAAATTGAAGAATTAAAAAAAAAAAAAGTGACTTCATGGGGATTCGATCCGGGAACCTCTCGTGTGTGAAACCAATCTCTTATCCTCGCGCTGCTGCCAGCTCTTACGATGAATACGAAGTTTGAGGTACATAATATCTGCTGTACTATGGGACTTGTTCAACAGCATTTTTGAGAGGTGAAAATTAGGTAGGGCACGCGGACATCGAGACCAAAAATATACCATGGATTACACGTGTAAAAAACGCTTTTTATTCGGTGGAAAACATGTGGAATATACCAGCACACAGAAACGTGTTTTCCACGTGTTTTCCACGGGTTTTCCTGGTATACAAGATACGTTGATTGAATGATGTGTGGTCCACGTATAATTTTTCCACTTATGCCGACTTTCCACATTGGACACGTTTAATATACGTATATTCGACGTACCTGTGTTTATTGAGACTACAGTCTTGTCCCCGCGGCTGCCGCCGCTCTTACAAAAGATACAAGATTCAAGGTACATACGATGTACGCTAGCCTTTGAAAGTTACGCACAGTGATTGACCATTCGATAATTGAAGTTGGGAGTTTGTTAATGTTATCCGATCATCACCTAAACTTTACACACGTCTATATCACGCGGAAAGATCGTTAAGAACGCTTATTAGGAACGTGTATTCCTCGTGTATTGTCCGTGTATTCCACGGTGATGGTGGATTATACGTTTCTAAAAAGATCGGATCCACGTGTCTCCAGCGGACATCGTACCATAAAAATCCACGAGTTGAATCCACGTGTAGTCCATCCACGTCCACCATATTTCCACTTTTGCCACGTTTTTTCCACGTCTTTTCAAGGTACCTGTGTTTATTGGGTAAGTTCTAGATAGGATCTCGTTTGTTCATGGGATTCGAAGTTGTTTGTCTTACAGGCTAAGAGCGCCCGGCGCATTGCTCTCTTGGCTGCATAGCATTCATTATCGTACCAGGGTTTCTTCGTGTTTACTTGAGGTGCGCCGCCGCGCGGGAGAGGGAGGCGTTTGGTCATGCCGACGGTTCGGGCCGCTTCTATGATCGCATCGAGGAGGTTTTTGTGGTGGTGTTCTGCATTGGAGTTTCTTCGTTGCAGGTGCCCTCGACGATCTCCTCTGGTAAGGCGTCAGGTTTTCCCACTCTTGCATTCAGGTCGCCGCCGATGAAGAACGCGTCGTTGGGGTATGTCCGTCATCTGCCGCTGTGATGTCCAGTTCGCACTACAGATGCCACCAGCAATTGCTTGTTTGGGTTTCCGTCCTCTTACCCCTCGGCGTTGGCGGGGTTTCTAACCTCAAATCAGGTTCCGATAAGCTGCTAGCCTGCCTAAACTGGGGCCACGGTCGTATACACAGGTCTGTCAACGGGGTACCCATCGCTGTGATGCCAGGAGTCTCCGTTACAGGCATGGTTTTTCTTTCTGCTCTCCGCCACATGCGTCGCTGCTATCGAGGGATCGTGGGCACGATCGTGTGGTAGGTTTAACGGCGCATGCGCTTCTCGCACATCCCTCGATAGCAGTGGCCCGTAGTGGCTGAAAATGTAAATACTCGTGACTCCTCTAACGGGGGCTACCCCCACCACGTCCGTTGCTCGACCTGTGTATACGACCGTGACTGGGGCTGATGCAGTCTTCGGTCTTTTATCCAAGCTCGTGGGGCTCACTCACAGACACTTTGGCTGCGGCTGCTGGCTGGGGGTCTGTGCCACAGGGGGATGTTAATGAAATACCGGACCGACACTTTCCCGCGACTCTCCTGCTTCAACCAACCCATCGGCCCTCAATAATATGATGATGATGATGATGATGATGATGAACAATAACAATAATAATAACAAGAACAACAACAAGAACAACAACAACAACAAGAACAATAATAATAATAATAATAATAATAAGGCGTTGTTATAACTATAATCATTCCGAATTATTTCCGTTTGAATTCACGCTCAGCTGTCATAGCGCTGAACAAGGAACGGCGGTTCGTGAAACGCAGGACCGCGAGACGAAGGTCGGCGAAACGATCCAACATGGCCGCGGCCACTGCTTTATACCGACAATTACAGTCTTTTATTGGAAACAATTTTTCGTCTTCATCATTGAGTGAAATGAACAAGTTTTGCGATATATGTGAGTGGAATTATATTTATCAGGGCGCTCACTAATTCGTTTCCACCCTTGTGATGCGTAGTCGGTGAAAAAAAGTGATGGTCCCAAGCTTCGCGACACAGAAAAGCCTTATTTTACTCGATTTTGGTGAGATACACGTTCATGCAGCTACCAATTTAATGCAAATCGTCTAAGGAACCCATTAAACACCCCCCCGTTCATGTTAGGCTTCACTTTTTTTTTTAAATACGGAAAAGACTGAGTCCAGCATGCTCTTAAATAATATATTGAATTCATATGAATATTTGATGTACTAGAAGCGGCCATAATAATATATTTTTGATACATAATTCCGATACCTGTGCGGAGTAATCGGCGTCCTGTTGAAAAAGCGTCTATCTGACAGCCGCGATTTTTTCGCCGTGAATTAAGTTGGCACCCTGTCCAGCAAAACTTAAACCTCGATGCAGTAATTTATGATGCCATTTCAAGTTGTACAGGTGACTAAAATATTATTGGAATGAAAAAAAAATAAAATTGTATGGACTGTAACGAGTTACTGTACATTGAGACAGTGTCGATGCAAAATTCGAACTCGACGCAGTAATTATGCGTTATCTGAATATATAGATAGATAGATAGATAGATAGATTTTATTTTTATTTCCATGACAATGTTGGAAAATCCTGTGGTGCATTTACAATTAGGATGCACGACAGGCGAGAGTACAGTTCTTAGTTACTAAATATTATAACCTAATAACTGGAGAGAGAGAGTGGAGAGAAAGCAGGGAGCTTTGGGAGATAGAAACACTCGCATTCGCACGAGGGACAAGGGAAAAGACAGACGAAAAACCTTGTCCGAGTGTAGCCGGCCTGAGTCCATACCCCCAGCTTGCCAGTGCGCCTAAACGGCGTGACCCGTCTTACGTTTTTGCGGGTTGACGCTCAGGTCGACACTGACACACTGGGGATTTGAACACAAGCCTCCCGCTCGGCAGTCCCGAATGCTAGCACTGCGCTACTACCGTCGGTATAGCTATATATACATGAGAGATTATTTAATGAAAATTCGTCGGAGAAAGTCAAAACATTTTATTGTAGTGGGCGACGTTTCGACCGGGCCCGGCCGGCCATCTTCAGGCTATAACAAATTAGTTTAATTTCTAGCAGATAAATACTTTACATTGATTAATTTATAAGTGAGGTACGGATTATTTTTAATGACGATATACTTAAATTAGAGAGAAAACTTACTCTGGACACCCAACTGCGATGCTTATACCATGACGCTTACATAGGAAGTGATTTGAACTCGGTCAACGGACAATCGATAGATAATTGATAAGATCAATACAGATAGACAGTTCAATCGATAATATCGAAGAGGCGGTTAATTCAAATTCAAAATGCCTGAGTACAGGTGACTTGGATTCTGTATGTCTGTGCGTTTATCAACAGAATAGTTTTTGGAGATGTGTATCATTTTCTTTATCAATCTCTTTTTGAGGTTGTTTTTTGAATCAACAACCTGAATATTTTCGAAATCGAAAACATGTCCTTTTATGAGAGAATGGTACGCCAAAGCGGATTTTTCAGTGTCCTGGATTTTTACATCGTATTTATGACCTCTCAAGCGATTTTTAAGGTGTTGTTTGGATTGGCCTATGTAGCACTGTGGACATGTTTACAGTTGACTTTGTATATGGTGTTGATTCGGTCCATGGTAGGTACCTTAGATTGAAGATGTGTAAAGAGACGTCAAGTGTTGTGAAACACATTGCAAGTAAATATCCCTTCCTTCCTGAGGATGTGTTGGATGCGTGATGTTAGACCTTTGACAAACGGAATAGCACATAGAATTTTGTTGTTATTATTGTTATCTCCACTTCTCCAGTTGATTCTGTTGTAGTGTTTTCGAACTCCTTCATTTTTAACCCGATTGATCAGTGATAGCGGATATCCATTATTTTGCAAGGTGTTTACAAGAAGCTTGATGTCTTCTTTTCTGAATTTCGGATGAAAAAGTCCAATACATCCATCAAATAGCCCTATTATTACACTTTTTTCATATTGTAAGG
The DNA here is from genome assembly GCA_018257835.1 of Euura lappo. Lineage (NCBI taxonomy): Eukaryota > Metazoa > Arthropoda > Insecta > Hymenoptera > Tenthredinidae > Euura > Euura lappo. The sequence continues at coordinate 38,058 of JAEUYN010002065.1, read as the reverse complement.
GATGACTCGAAGTGAAATGTAGGTATCTTCCCGACCACGTATCCTTTCTATACCAGGGCAATTCCATATCAAGTGATCAAGGCTTTTGGGACAAATTTTTCCGATCTTGACGTCGATCTCAGAAAAAGTAGGTCATAGGGAGATCAACTTGAGCTCATTTTCTTCGCAAAAGAATATAGTTTTTAGAAAAAAATAGGGCATTGGGATTTTCGATCGCTGAACATTAAATTGTCTCCTTTCCCGAAACAATTAGAGATTGCGGAAAAATGCATTTTTTTTTTTCAATTTGAAAAAAATCACAGACGTAGATATATGTATCCTCTCAGTGCTGTGTAATTTTCAGAGTGGGAGAGCCAGGCGTTATTTTTTTATGGCCCAAAATGTGTATTACGTTGATAAATACCTTTTATCGTGTAATATTTTCGGCAGACTACTTAAGTATTTAGAATTCAAGAATGGGTTTTTCGGTTCAAATAACATCTTTAATCATGTATTTTGGGCCAAATTATGTTGCTTCAACTTCAAGTTTACTAATTATTTCAACCAACATTGAAAATTCTGCAACTATAGGTCTAACGAATACTCATAACTTCGCCCCCCTGCGCGCTTCGCGCGCCAACCTCCCGTTCGGTGTTTATACATATGTGTGGTCATTCTTTTATCTATCCATGTAGAAAGTGATATAGATTTTTGTTAAATTCGTGAAGTTGAAATTGTGTTATACCTACATCAACAAATTTTGTAGACTCATTAGTAATATTAAATTTTTATCGATTTCGATATATCCTCGGATATATCCATATGATACATATGGGGCATTTCGCGTCAACTTGTCCAGTGTTATACCCTGACTGGATTTCTGAGAATTGTTTCAGATTTTTGAAAAGGGGCATTCTCAATCAATTTCAAAAATTTATAACAAATTAACGATTTGATCGGAAAATCTAAAAAAAAAGTCAGACGCGTTTTTACTGGGTAGAATGTTAGAAAAAAACATGGAATGATTTTGAGACCGTCGGGGTTTAACACTGGTCGAGTTGGCGTGGAATGCCCCATATGTATATCAATGTATCGGATTCGATATCGATGTAAATCAATGTATCGGATTCGTTATTCATCGATACATCGAATATATATATAGAGGTCTTGGATTCAATATCGATATATTGATCTCGATCTTGATGTATCGATATATCGTTCGTTAATAATATATCTATCCGATATCGATATCGAATCCGATACATCGATGTATCGATATATATATATATATATATATACTAGGGGGGCTTTGCCCCCCTGCGCGCTTCGCGCGCCAACCCCCCGAATGAGGTTTCTGCACGGATTACTGGGAGATTGGGATCCCATGATTCATATACTTATAAGTTTGAGTGGTTTTTTTTTTACAGTTTTTAACAGTTTTCTGTATCATGACTTGACATGTCCTGACATGACCTGTTATAACCTGACATGACCCGACATGACCTGTTACGCCTCACATGAGGTTTCTGCACGGATTACTGAGAGATTGGGATCCCATGATTCATATACTAACTATGAGTGGTTTTTTACCGTTTTTAACAGTCCTGTCCTGACATGACCTGTTGTGACCTGACTTGTCCTTTTATGACCTGACATGTTCTGACATGACCTGTCATGACCTGACACGTCCTGACATGACCTGTAATGACGACTTCGGTTCGGTTCTTTCCGGAAGACTTCGGGTCTTTCCGGAAGACTTCGGGTGTATTTCCGGACGACTTCGGGTGTTCGTGGGGGATTCTGGGTAATCTCTGGGGTTTTTATATATATATTGTTCTATATTATATAAATATATCGCCGCCGTCGCCGTCGCCGCCGTGTTAAGATTTCGAAGGTCGACGGCGGATTGGGATCTTATGATTCATATACTAAGTGTGAGTGGTTTTTTACAGTTTTTAACAGTTTTCTGTATTATGACTTGACATGTTCTGACATGACCTGTTATGACCTGACATGACCCGTCATGACCTGTTACGCCTGACATGAGGTTTCTGCACGGATTACTGAAAGATTAGGATCCCATGATTCATATACTAATTGTAAGTGGTTTTTTTTACCGTTTTTAACAGTCCTGTCCTGACATGACTTGTTGTGACCTGACATGTCCTGTTATGACCTGACATGTCCTGACATGACCTGTCATGACCTGACACGTCCTGACATGACCTCTGGGGGGGTAGGGTGGTAGGGAGAGTAGGAGTAGGGGGGTAGGGGGGGTAGGGGGGGTCGACCTTCCAAATCTTGACACGGCGGCGGCGGCGGCGGTGGCGGCGGCGGCGGCGGCGGCGGCGGCGGCGGCGGCGATATCTTTATATAATATAGAGCGATATATACTAGGGGGGCTTCGCCCCCCTGCGCGCTTCGCGCGCCAACCCCCCGAATGAGGTTTCTGCACGGATTACTGGGAGATTGGGATCCCATGATTCATATACTTATAAGTGTGAGTGGTTTTTTTACAGTTTTTAACAGTTTTCTGTATCATGACTTGACATGTCCTGACATGACCTGTTATGACCTGACATGACCCGACATGACCTGTTACGCCTCACATGAGGTTTCTGCACGGATTACTGAGAGATTGGGATCCCATGATTCATATACTAATTGTGAGTGGTTTTTTTTACCGTTTTTAACAGTCCTGTCCTGACATGACCTGTTGTGACCTGACATGTCCTGTTATGACCTGACATGTCCTGACATGACCTGTCATGACCTGACACGTCCTGACATGACCTGTTATGACGACTTCGGTTCGGTTCTTTCCGGAAGACTTCGGGTCTTTCCGGAAGACTTCGGGTATTTCCGGAAGACTTCGGGTCTTTCCGGAAGACTTCGGGTGTATTTCCGGACGACTTCGGGTGTTCGGGGGGGATTCTGGGTAATCTCTGGGGTTTTCCGGGAATTCGTGGGGGATGAGGTTAGGTTAGGTTAGGTTAGGTTAGGTTAGGTGGGGGATTTCGTGGGGGATTCTGGGTAATCTTGACACGGCGGCGGCGATATCTTTATATAATATAGAGCGATATATAGTACCGGGTGTCCCATTTTAATCTTACACCTGATTGATCTCGGAAAGTACTGCTCGGATCGAGTAATAAGTAATATTAAACTTTGAGGATTTGGAGGGGGACGTTCAAAAATAATTTTTTCAATTTTTTCTAATAACAGATGGTGGCGTAAAAATGGAAAACATGTTTTTTTTAAATGGGAACATGACTTGTTTTGTTTAACAAAAAATTTGTTAGGTCAAAACTAACAACTTTTGTAGGAAACATTTTTCAATTGTTATTAACAATTGTCCATGTTTGGCGTGTGTGTGTGTGTGTGCATTTATGCATACATGCATGCGTGCATGCCAAACATGTACAATTGTTAATAACAATTGAAAAATGTTTTCTTCAGAAGATGTTAGTTTTGACCTAACAAATTTTTAGTTGATAATAAGTCTTGTTCCCATTTAGAAAAACATGTTGTCGTAAAAATGACGCACATGTTTCTTTTTCAATGGGAGCATGACTTATTTTCAACTATAAATTTGTTAGGTCAAAACTAACATCTTCTGTAGAAAACATTTTTCAATTGTTATTAACAATTGTACATGTTTGGCACGCACGCACGCATGCACGCATGCATGTATGCATACATGTACACACACACACACACGCCAAACATTGACAATTGTTAATAACAATTGAAAAATGTTTCCTACAAAAGTTGTTAGTTTTGACCTAACACATTTTTTTGTTGGACTAAACAAGTCATGTTCCCATTTAAAAAAAACACGTTTTCCATTTTTACGCCACCATTTGTTATTAGAAAAAATTGAAAAAATTATTTTTGAACGTCCCCCTCCAAATCCTAAAAGTTTAATATTACTTAATACTGGATCCGAGCAGTACTTTCCGAGATAAATCAGGTGTAAGATTAAAATGGGACACCCGGTATATATACAGAGTGGAGGGGAGGGGGGGAGGGGGATTCTGGGTAACCTACAGGGGTCCGCTTTGGAGGGGGGGGGATCGTCGTCGTCGTCGACCTTCGATATCTTGACACGGCGACGGCGACGGCGACGGCGGCGATATATTTATATAATATAGAACGATATATATATACACTAGGCGCGCCAACCCCCCGATTCAGGTTGTATTCAGTAATATTTTGTACATGCAGGTGAAAAAAGTCAAGAAAAAAAAATTGAAAATTCTGTATGAAATGAAAAAGTGTGATCTCACTTATTGGGATCCTTAGTCGGGGCGTGGCCTAATTTCTCGCCACCTGGTGGAAGAGTCACAAACTACGGCGGGTAGGTCGCTTATAGCTGAGCATATGGTAGATACACGGGACACACGTTCACTTGCCAATTTTTAATCGATGAAAGCAATATATACAGAGAAAAGAATTGTTTCAAATATGAAAATTACACTTCAAGAACTTTGTACATTTGCTACTTCAACGCCAAGCAGCAAATCTTTGATCGAAGGTGAAAATATCATGAAAATAACAATGGACACGTTTGTGGTAAAGCATCGAGCGATACCAGCAGTAACGACTTTATTGAAATTATTTCTTTCTGCCCGAGAAACGTCACAATTATACGGAGTTAGCCCCACGGAATAAACGGGAAAGTTTTGAATCAAATGAAGGCCGAATTATTGAAATTCGGTGCACAGTCAAAGTGGAGTAATATACAGAGTGAATTCCTAACGACTCGTTGATCTGAAGTTGGCTAGAATCGAATAAATGAGCAATCGGACACTTTCATTGGTTCAGAAATGTCTGAAAGCTTGTTTCACGATTCTAGTCAAATTCAGATCAACGAGTCGTTAGGAATTCACCCTGTATACTTATTACAATAATACAGTGAAACAGAGGTTATCTGTCACTTGGTTGATGGTGTGAAATCTCTTTCGTGAAATGGAGTCAGCATTCTCTCATTGTTGTAGTAAATTTTTTCCCCTATTTTTAAAGCCCTAATCCACGCTGCTAGCCGATCAAGTTCTTCTTTGATGCCAAATTTGTTCGTGATTCTGACTACAGTGCTTCGCCGAAATAAAATTATGAAATCGCTTGTCGTCGTCACGACACACTTTAAAGCAATTATAAACACAACAGAATCTTCTACATTTGTTTTTACGCAAAGGGAATGCCATTTTTTGGGTTTATCAATAATTTCACGACCATATAATTAAAAATCAAACGAACTTACCTGTATGTGAAGTTCGATTGTAATTATACAAGAGTCTCGTTCGAAATGATTACAAGGTAGTACCGCTACTTCACGCACGATGTCGCCACAATCTTCAGAGTCTAAAATTCATAACCCACTCTCCCTTTCTACCCCCATCCTCCCGTTCATGCTTCATTATGTTTAAAGTATAGTATTTTTACAATAAAATTGTCAGGGTAGGGTGAGAGAATTCTTGCTGAAAGGAGAATTGTCTCATTGGGTGGGATGTAATCATTTCGAACGAGACTCTTGTATAATTACAATCGAACTTCACATACAGGTAAGTTCGTTTGATTTTTAATTATACTGCGAGTCTCGTTCTCCAGATTACAAGGTAGATGTTTAGAGAATCCTTTTATTTATATATTTTTTTTTTTTTTAATTTTATTGTATACGGCCTCTGGTAAGCCCGCTCTGTTATATATTTAACACAATAACCTTTTTTTTTTTTGATTAACATATAGGTAGGCGTAAGTATATTTATTGTAAGTAGGAAGCAAAACCGTCTTTTGACTAGCAATAGGTCTGTTATAATATTTGGCAAATACCTGGGATTCTTTTGACCATCCCGCTGCAGACTTAATTATGTTAATATCAATGCCCTTTTTTAAGGCTGCCGAAGTGGATGCGTGCCTAGTACTGTGCGCAGAGTATTCTTCGCCAATACCACTGAAAGTGAGCATGCTTCTAATCCACCGGCTAATAGTTTGCGACGAAGCCGCTTTGTACGGTTTTTTGCATGTGATTAGTAAATGATCACAATCGCCTCTTAGAGGCTTGGTCCTCTCGATATACGACTCTAATGCACTTGCTATGCATAGCTTAGGCTGTTGCTCAAATCGGGGCAACAGCAAAAGAGGTTGACTAGACCTTGGTCTTGAAGTTTTCAGAATATCTGTGATTTTTATCTCGAAACCCCCCAGAGTTTCTTTTATATTTCGTAGTTTAATGCAGGACAGAGTCTGTACTCTTTGAGCCGTTACAAGGGCTAACAGCGTGACTAGCCTGACCGTAAGATCCTGTAAACCCAACTTCTCTAACGGAAACATTTCCGAAATTTTGTTTAATACTGGGGTTATGTCCCACGTTTTCTCGTACTTGGGTTTACAAGGTCTTGTTTTGAAAACACCTTTGAAAAAACGACTAAGGGTCTGACTTTTACCGATATTCTCATCAGATATTAATGAAATCGCCGCTCTGCACGAATTAAGCGTACCATATGAGGCACCTGCTTCATAACGTATAGTTAGAAATTCCATTACATGGTTTTCATGTCCCGTAAATGGATCGATTTTGGATTTTTCACAAAACTCTATCCAGGCTTTTATTGGTCCACTATACTGCTTAATAGTATTATCTGCCAAAGAAGCGATGAGAAGATCTATGGTTGCCTCTGGCACCTGTTTTCGTCGGTAGGCCTCGCTGATAACTTTCCTGCAACTAAAGCCAACTTCCTGGCCAGAGGATGTACCTGGGACCTACAGGGGGATAGCAACAAATTAGCCGAGGGTTGGAAAATAATCGGTTCATCGACTAAAATTGACCTAAACAGAGGGTACCAGGGCTGTGTTGTCCAATATGGGACGACAACTATACCCTCCGCTTTATCGTCAATTATTTTTCTTAGCATCCTCAGAATAAGGGCAAACGGGGGAAATGCATAAAATTGCTGCCCCGCCCAGTCTAAGGTAAACGCGTCAATTGAGTGGGCCTCTGGGTCCCTCTGCCAAGCACAGAACCTTAAGCATTTTGTGTTACTCCTAGATGCAAACAGGTCGATCTCTGGTACTCCAAAGGTATTTTCAATTCTTTTGAAAGCGTACTCTGCCAGCTCCCATTCCGTGTCAATATTTTTAATTCTTGAACCCCGATCTGCCTCAATATTTTCCTTGGAGGGGATATACGATGCAAAGAGCCATATATTTCTTTCCTCACACCAACGCCAGATGTCCTTGGAAACCTTGTTTAAGCCTGGGTATTGCACCCCCCCCATTCTGTTTACGTAAGCAATTGCAGTTGTATTATCGATACGGAGTAGAATTTCACAATTGCATAAATCCCCTGCGAAACATTTCAAGGCCATAAAAGCTGCTATGAGTTCAAGCTGGTTGATATGGATGTTACTTTCAGAGTTCTTCCAAAAACCATGAGCTGTATTCCCCTCGCAAAAGGCACCCCATCCCGTGGTAGACGCATCAGAAAAAATTTCCTTATGGAATTGAAATTTTCTAATTGGATTGACTGAATGTGCTATATTGGCCCTCCACCAGTCAAAATCCTCTTGCAACCACTCGGGTAAAGCCATCTGAGCTTCATAATTTCCTTCATTTACTGAGAGAGATAAGTATTTCGCTCTTTCGAAGTTTTTTGAGTATAGCCAGCCATATTTTATGGCCGCACAGCAAGATATTATGATGCCGATGAAGTGAGCAAAGTCTCGAATTTTGCAAACTTTCTTAGAACTGAAGAGCTCTATAAGTTTTCGAGTTTTATCTCGTTTTTCCTCAGGTAGGCTTAATGTCAGGTTATTTGAGTTGATTATAAAGCCCAGAAACTTACACTGAGTACTGGGTATGAGGTTACTCTTTTTTATATTTATAATGAATCCAAGGGATTCCAATGTATCTAACGTGGCTTTCACATTGTCAAGACAAGATTGATAATTGCCCCCGATACACAGGATATCATCCAAGTAGGCAACCGACAAGAATCCCCTGCCCCGCAGCTCATTAAGCACAGGCTTAAGGACCTTAGTAAAAACTCTAGGAGCTAAAGAAAGCCCAAACGGTAAGCACGTGAACTCAAACAATTGCCCATTGAACGAAAATCTGAGGTATTTTCGAAATTTTTTAGCAACTGGAATTAAAAAATATGCATCCTGCAAGTCTAAATTGGCCATAAAGGCTCCCAAGGAAACCAAACGTGTGGCTGAGCGTATATCCTCCATTTTGAAATGCTCGGTGTGCATAAAGGTATTTAACTTTTTCAAGTTTAAGACAAACCTATCAGAACCATTCGGTTTTGGGACCAAAAAATACCTGGATATAAATTGACCTGAGCAGTATGAGCATTTTTCAATTGCGCCTAACTTTTGGAGATGGTTGACCTGTTCCCTATATCTAACCAATTCTTCATTACTAAACGTGGGTTCCGGAGGAATAACCGTTTGCTTCGGGGCACTATCAAACTCTATCTCGTAGCCCTCTACGCAAGCCAAAACAAATCTATCTGACGTAATATTCTCCCAGTTTTGACAATAATCTGCGAGCCGCCCCGCAATTTTTCTTACCGCTAAGATTTCTGATGAGGCTTGGGCTGACTGCTCTGGGGCCGAGGCTGTGTCTGGTTTTGAGGCTGACCCTGGAACGGCTTGCTTGCCTGATATTTCCAAGTTTTCTGCGGAAAACGTTGTTTGTTGCTCGATTGCTGGTTGTTTGGTTGATAGCTGCCCGCCTGAGAGTTGCCTTGGAACTTCGCAGACGGGCCCTTCCAGTTTACCGAAGGCGATTGACGTAGCACAGGTTTCTTGGCCACTGGTTGGGGTTTTAAATCCAATCCCACCTTCTCAATAGCCTTTGCGGACTTTATCTTGTCCACCAGGTTCTCACCGAACAAAAATTCATCTATACATGAATTCTCCAGCACGGACTTAGCCTTTTTATCCAAAAAGGGTAAAATATAAGCCCTTCGAGCTACAGCCTCTTGATGATGTACCTCCGTGAGCAGCTTGCCTGCGTCCAGGAGCAATTCTAGAATCTGCATTCTGTCGAGGCCTTCATTTTCTTTGTCATTCATAACTAGCGTAGCTGCCGCTCCTATGGCTGACAAGGCTGAGCCAATCGTGCATTGAGAGTCTGCGAAATGTTTATCTCTCCTCTTTGACGTGTCGTTCAAAGAAGCTGCGACCTCTGGATTCAGACGTTGCGATTCCAGTATGCAGTTCCCAGTTCTGGGGTACTTATCCAGGAGTTCCTTCTTACTCTCCTTGCCTATACCACCGCAGATCCATTTTTTCCATCTCAAAGCCAACTCCGGGTGAAATTGCACTTCATTTCCCGCAGCCGAAGCCGCGTCGTCCCCCAAGAGTTTTAGTGTTTCTTCATCCAGTTCTTGGATTTCAGGCAAACCCTGATTCATTTCAAGCAGAGCCAACGGCGAGTTAGAAGAAACATCTTCTATATTTTCTTTTTGTGACGAATTTTCTTCGTCTCTGACCGGAGGTTCTGCAAGAACGAAAATGCATCTAGGTTATGTTCGATCCCTTCGGACTGTACATGACACTAGACCAAAATGCACGGATACTGATTCAGTACCGCCAAAGACGATGGAAATACCCTGGATCTGGGTGTTCTAATCTCTTACCTTTGAAAGGGGCTGGATCCTGCTGTTGTTGACCAGCTTCCCGCTGCCTGTTTTCCGACGCCGCTGGTGGACGCTCAGTACGACGCTCGATTTTTTCCTCGAGCTTTTTGATTTTCCGCCAAAGTCTGTCTGTGTCGTCTTCCCGGTCCTCCCGGGATCTTTTCTTGTACTTTGGCATCTTCTTTTTGAAGTATTTTCCCGATTTTTGTTCCGATCCTTTTCCGAAGATGTGACGCCGCCACGCACAAAGAACGTAATGAAGCATGAACGGGAGGATGGGGGTAGAAAGGGAGAGTGGGTTATGAATTTTAGACTCTGAAGATTGTGGCGACATCGTGCGTGAAGTAGCGGTACTACCTTGTAATCTGGAGAACGAGACTCGCAGTATAATGCCGTTTCTCGCGTATCTGACAGCCACACGGCATGAGAACGACCTACCCGCGGTAGTTTCCAGTTTGACCACTAGTTGGCGTATCTACCTACTCAGGTTCCCAATAGTGGTGTGGAAACGATAATATTCGGATTGAAATCGTGTCATATCTCGAGACCCAAGTCCGTAAGAACATTAAAATGATCCATCAAACTCTCAAAAATGTTTGTAATATATTTGGAGTGCAAATGTTTATGAAATCTCTTCCCAAACAATACTTTTCACATCTGCGAGTTCTGCGGTATCAATTTATACAACTAATTTTCCCGGATTTTTGCATCGCGTAAGAGTCACATAGGCCATGAGAAAATAATGGTTTTGAGAAATGTATCCCTATTCTCTCAAAACTCTGTCCTTGAGATTTATTCACGGTCGCTAATGGAATGCTAACGTAATCGAGAATTGTTTGCGAGATAAGATGACAGTTAGGTACAAACATTCTCCTGTGTCTTATGTGACTTTGGGAATAAACGGAGTAGCAGGGGGAAGGGGGAGGAATTCTGGGTAATGTACGGGGGTTTCGGGGAGTTCTTTAGGAAGGGGCGGAGAGAGGGGAAGGGGGGCAGGGAGAAGGGGGAGGGATTCTGGGTAATCTACAGGGGCCCGCCTGGGGGCAGAGGGGGAGGGGGTCATCGTCGTCGACCTTCGAAATCTCGACACGGCGGTGGCGGTGGCGGTGGCGGCGGTGGCGGCGATATCTTTATATAATATAGAACGAAATATATACATATGTACATATGTATACAGTATACACGCGTATATAATCCCTTATTCGTATCATATTCACTGTTTCCTGTAAAAAAATGAAATCTAATTGTAACATAACTATGTGTTGCCGTGTCAAGAAAGGTCACCTTAGTGCCGCTTATAGGCACAAGAAACGCAGAAATCAATACATGCGTTACAAAATATGGTGTGCACCTAGGGCTAAGTGGGCTTTTTTACCTCGTGTGGTTGCAGTACTCGTCTTCGGCTCGTGCGAGCTCACCCTCGACTCGTGCTAGCTCACCTTTGACTCGTACTGCAAATTCCAAACTCGGTCTAAAAAAGCCCACTTTACGCCCTAGGTGCACAATATACTATATTGTCATTGATTACCCAGGTGTCGAGGAAGCTGATACGATTGTCCTTCTCTAATTCGTAAGTGAAGTTCAATCTTGGGTGGTAGTTATTGAATTTGTGTAGTAACGTAGCAACGTTATCTCTATGGACACAAGTGAGATGTATTGGACTTTCTCATCCGAAATTAAAAAAAGAAAACATCAAGCTTGTTGTAGACACCTTGCAAAATAATGGATATCCGCTATCACTAATCAATCAGGTTAGAAATAAAGAGTTCGAAAACACTACAACAGCATCAACTGGAGTCTGGAGAAGTGGAGACAACAATAATAACAACAAAATTCTGTGTACTATTCCATTTGTCGAAGGTCCAACATCACGCATCCAACACATCCTCGGGAAGGAAGGGATATTTACTACTTGCAAGGTCTTTCACAACACTTCACGTCTCTTTACACATCTTCAATCTAAGATACCTACCATGGACCGAATCAACACCATATACAAAGTCAACTGTAAAACATGTCCACAATGTAGATAGGCCAATCCAAACAACACCTTAAAAATCGCTTGAAAAGTCATAAATGCGATGTAAAAATCCAGGACACTGAAAAATCCGCTTTGGCGTACCATTCTCTCATAAAAAGACATGTCTTCGATTTCGAAAATATTCAGGTTGTTGATTCAAAAAACAACTTGAAAAAGAGATTGATAAAGAAAATGATACACATCTCCGAAAACTATTCTGTTGATAAACGCACAGACATACAGAATCCAAGTCACCTGTACTCAGGCATTTTGAATTTGAATTAACCGCCTCTTCGATATTATCGATTGAACTGTCTATCTGTATTGATCTTATCAATTATCTATCGATTGTCCGTTGACCGAGTTCAAATCACTTCTACGTAAGCGTCATGGTATAAGCATCGCAGTTGGGTGTCCAGAGTAAGTTTTCTCTCTAATTTAAGTATATCGCCATTAAAAATAATCCGTACCTTACTTATAAATTAATCCATGTAAAGTATTTATTTGCTACAAATTAGACTAATTTTTTATAGCCTGAAGATGGCCGGTCGGGCCCGGTCGAAACGTCGCCCACTACAATAAAATGTTTTGACCTTTTCCGACAAATTTCCATTAATTAATAATCCAATGGTCAAAATTACGAATCTACATTATTATAATGAGAGAGTAAGTCATTTTTTTCAACATTGTCATGATGATATGATTGACAGTAAGACATGAAGTCACCTACGACACATCACTCTTATTTCTCTTATTTTTTTCCATTATTTTTTTTTTTGTAAATATACTTGCGACGTACTGGCCAACAAAGCGATCATGCATACTGAGAAGATTGTGAGCATAAACTGAACAAAATATTCAATATGATGTGTCGTAGGTACCTTCCTGTTTTACTGTCATTCATATCATCCTGGCTATGTTGAAAAAAACAGTTTTAATGACTTCCTCCCCCATTATATGATTTATCATACGCAAGACAATAATCTATTACAGCATCGCAATATATAATTACGATGCTACTAGTAAATGTTATTACGTTCACAATTTATTTACTAACCTTGCAAGACATAATTGAAATATACCGAATGAAGTTGATTTTTCTGTGTTCGGAGCGATCCTAAGGTGACAACAAAAATTGAATTTACATAATAGTCGCGTTCGAATTTTGCATCTACAGTGTCTCAATGAACAGTAGCTCGTTACAATCCGTTCGATTATACTTCGGGTCTCGTCCTCAAGATTACAATGTAGTACCGCTACTCCGACCTACTAATGCCAGGTTTGCAGTTTTTGAGGTGGCGCCACCGTCCCCATACCTCCTCATAATGTTTCTTCGTGCCGAAGGTGCCACACGCCGGAGCGTCCCCCGTAAGTATTTTATAGTAATTTGCGATTTAGATCACGGGAGACCGCAGAAAAAGCGATCACTGAGTCCTAGGAGCCCCGTCAAAGAACACTGGTGAGTCAGAAGAAGGATGGAAAAGCTGGAGGTGTCAAAATATAACGGTTCAGTGCAACGTAACCTTACTTTCAACACTTCGAGCCAACAATACCTATGAAGTATAACATGATGACCGTTCTTTAATCACGGTTGGGCTTACACGAGGGGTAGGGCAAAACCGGTGCTCTTGACAGTCGAGGTTATACGAGAGATAACACATGTACTGATCGTTCAATACGGCCAAGGTTATGCGAGACATAACCTCTATTCACGATTGGGCTTACATAAGGGCTAAGACAAAACTGGTGCTGTTGACAGTCGAGGTTATACGAGAGATCACACGTGTACTGATCGTTCAATACGGTCAAGGTTATGCGAGACATAATCTCTGAACTGATTATCCCAAGCAACGTCATCCATTGACAGTTGCGTCGACAACAACTACCAGCTGGTCAGACAATTCCAATGCAGGACTGGAAGCAAAGCAATGTGGATCCTTTATTGAAGGAAGTTTCTGCTTCGGAGAGTGACAATATTTGTATATTCTTGATGCATTCGGGATTCTCGAGGCGACGCGCCCATTCCCTTCGGGAATTTCGGATTGCTGTCTATGACAAGGCCTATCGGTCGAAGGCTTGCTATCATGAGCGCTACGATACAGATGATGCTCTGATGCCTGAGGGAAGTCCTTTTTTGTTGGTCTACAGCACTGATCGGTTCAGGCTGTGTTCTCAGGAGCGAGGGCAGAGACGAGGCTCTCTTTTCTCCAGGCAGGTCCTTCATTGTTGTTACACATGACCTATCGATTTTTAGCGCTGCGTTCGGCTGAGCGCTAAGACAGAGGCGACACTCTCATTCCTGAGCAGAAGTCGTCGACCCTTGGTCAACAGGACCTATCCATTTTAACGCTGCGTACTCAGCAGCGCCAGGGGAGAGACGAATATCTCACTCCCAAAGTGAAGTCAAGGACTGCTGTCTAATTAGCACTAGGACAGAGTCGATGCTCAGATTAAGAAAAATAAAAATAAGGACAACCCTGATCACTGATCCACACGCTCAATCGATTTCAAAGCTGTGCTAGTGCAAGTGCTAAGAGATGATGACGCTCTCACACCCAATCAGGGGATCCCCAAGTGACGGTCAACATGACCAATCTATATTCATATTAGAGCTTACAGTATTAAAAACCAAAGTGAAGCTTTCAATTCTTATCAGGAAAACCAAAGTAACTATCGTGGGCTGGTGCGACAGACTCACAATTTTATTGACTAAATGGTCAACCTTGAAGAGAGAAAATTCAATCGCTAGCTTCTACCCATGTTATAGAACTGGTGGTTTTGAAGCAAGGAAGAAGAACCTGTTTTACTAAAGCATCCGAGAGATTCCGAGCCATACCCGAAGGGTAGAACAAGCTAATCAAACTCTGAAGGTGGGGATAACAGCAGGAACCACCTGGTTGGACTAGTGTCAACCGAGCAAGCTATCTCGAGAATGGAAAACAAGAATTGATTTCAGTAGTCAATTTAATTACGACAGCTCCTATCGAGGGTGACGAACTGGAAGCCAATATGTTGAAAACCTAGAGTACTCTCAGTTTACTCAGGCCCTTGAGTCGACCCATATTCATCGTCACCCCAATATCAACTGGTCGAGGCATAGATTGGTACATTATTGATTAATTAGATCTTGGTATATTGCAAGAAGCTCAAATCTTTATGTTGAGACCTTTTTCTGAAGGACAGAGAAAATAATTCTCAAAAACCAGTATTAGAACGTTTTTCAGCCCTGCGATAACCTCAATTCTAGACCGTAGATACCATAGACATAGAAAATACCGGGACGGAGTATAACATCGCGGGGGGAAAGCCATTGCGGGGAGGGTGACGAAGTAGTAGTAAACGATCTTTATTTTTCCATTTTGGAGTAGTGGCTCTCCAGCTTACATTTATTTCTATTTCTGTGGGTTTGTACTTATTGAATGGATGCAACCATCCTTCTATAAACATCAAACTACATATAGGGTGGCTGATCACTGCTTGATCGCAGTTCCAAGAGAGTATTGGCAGCCAAGTCTTCATTTTGTCTGTTGGCTTATTTTTATTGAGTTGTTATTTTCATTTTTGTTATTCTTTGTGCGTGGTTGACATACATTGGCTAAAATTTGGTTAAAACAAAAGCAAAATAATAAAAAATAAATAAAGTAAATGTAAATTTGAAATAAATATTCTGTCTAAAGCTTTTAGAATCTTTTAGAATCTTTTTGTCGGAAGTAGCGGATTATACCTGTTATAATTGTTGAAGGCAGTAGCTTGTGGGCCTTCCTTCTTGACGTAGGGATCGAGGTGGTAGGCTAGTCCTTTAATTGTGTGTTTGTGTGTATATCCTTGAGTCTCTTTTTGTATGGTATTTCCCTGGTCATTTGGAGTAGGTCTTCGGTTGGAAAAGATATTGGTAGTCCAGCAGCTCTTTTGAGAATCACCTTGTACGTGGATTCCAGTTTTTGTTAGGTTGGAATTGGATATGTATGGGAGTAACGAGGTGATTCCGTAGTCCAGTATTGGTAGGATGCAGGCTCTGATGACTTTATATTTGATGTTGATGTCGACATTACTGTGCCATCCGATGATAGAGGCAAGACACATTGCCTATGTGTTGGGTCAGTTTGAGTTGTTTATTGATTGTAACTCCAAGGTATTTTATTTGCGATGAGAGGTGGATTTCTATGTTCCCTATTGTCATTGATTGGTCATGTTTGCGTTTTTTCGAGAATACAATGGCCTGCATTTTTTCAGGGTTGCATTTCAGTCCCCATTTGTGATAGTAGCTGAAGATTACTTCTGTAGCTAGAGCCGCTGCGTGCATGGCAATGTCAGGATTTTTGGCCGCTGTGATTATGCAGAGGTCATCCGCGTATTGTGACTCAAATTTGCCTACACTAGGTGTATCAGCAATATAGAGGTTGAAGAGAATAGGCCCCAACACAGAGCCCTGCGGTACTCCATGGGGTACCGGTGTCAGTGCACCCAGTGTGTTCTGGTATTTGCCACAAATTTGTCTGCCCGTCAGGTAACTGCCTATGATTTTTATTAGGTTTGCATCAGTGTTTGCTTGCTCCAGTTTATAGAGTAATGCGCTATGATTAATGCTGTCAAATGCATTAGACAGATCAGTGACTACCATGCAGGCAGATCAATGTTCTTCTAGTTGCTTTTCCAGTATATGGGTGGTTCTGAGGAGTTGAGACTGTGTGCCTTTACCAGCTGTGAAGCCGTGCTGCGAGTCCGGAATATTCTGGAGTAATGGCTTGAGTCTGTTGAGAATGACTTTTTCAAGTACTTTGCCAGGGATATCTAATAAGGTGACTGGCCTGTATGAGGAGGCTTGGTTAATATGTTTCCCCGGTTTGTGTAGGAATATACAGGTTCCTGTTTTGAAGCTGTCCGGAAACAGGTTGTGGCATAAGCAGTAGTTGATTATTTTCACAAATTTGATTTGGAGGCTTGGATGCATTGCCTTCAGTGGTTTGGCAGTAATTTGGGCAGGGCCTGGTGCCTTGTTGTTTTTGAATTTTTTCAATACTTCTCGTAGCTCTTTGATCGTACAGACTTCGATAGATTTCGCCGGGACTTGTGAGAAGTCGGCCTGCAAATGGGGTTCTACCGGAGAATTTTTTACTATCGCTGCTTCGACTAGTTTATCTGCTGTTTCTCTTGGTGATAGGGTGTTCAGGATTGGTGTTTGTGCTTGAGGTCTTTTTAGTGATTTTCACACCTGCCAGAGCTATTGGTAATGGTGCTGGTCGCTTTCCAGAATACCTAGCCATTCTTTTTCTCTATTCTGTTTGATCAATTCTGTGAGTTCTTTGTTTACTTGATTTTTGATTCTGCAGGCAATTGGGTTCAGATGTCTTAGTTGTTGTTTCTGCCAATATCTGCGTTTTTTAATTAGTTTAATTATTTGAGGATTCCACTTATTTTCGTTTTGACAGGTTTTAGTGGTGCTAATTTGTCCAATGCTCGGTAAATTATTCCCCTTAGTTCTGATATTTCAGTTTCCAGTTCTCGATCTGAAGATATTGGGTTTGTGGCAGAGAGCTTGCTACAGCTGGTCAATTCAGAGTATTTTTCCAAATCAACTTTTTTCAGATTTCTCCCTAGTTTCACTGTATGTTCGGCTGCAATGTTAATTTTGAAGAGTAATGGGAGGTGGTCGCTCATAGGAGTGAGTGTTTGCACCTTTGCAGTTATACCGGGTATATTAGAGATGCCAAAGTCTAAAGTATTATTTCCTCTGTGCAGAGGTCGGCTGCTTTGTCCGGGTGGCAAGCCAATATACATATGGGTTGTGTTGATTTGGTTCACTATGAGATTTCCTCTTTTCGAGACTCTACTGGCTCCAAAAAGCGGATGAGCTACGTTCCGATCTCCGATTGCTATACAGTTTGGGATATTTAAGAGGGATTCTACGTCTGTGTACATTTTTTGTTGGTTGTTTGTGGCTGCGTATATGCCTGCCACGTGCACGAATCCTGTTCTTGTTTGGAGTTTAATAATGCGTGATTCTAGGTGATCGAGGCTCGGCTGCGGGGTCCAGTTGAGTGATTGGGCCATGTACATGTAAGTGCCCAGTTTAGGGTGTGTTGTATGTGATATTTTAGTATAACCTGGTATATTCCCTTTTAATTACGGTTTGGCTAGTACTTCGTTGATAATTATGATGTCTGGGTTGCTTTGGTTCACTAAAGTTTTTAGTTCGATCTGCTTTTTTAAGCTTGATTCGCGTTGCTCACGAAATGAAAAGTGCCACGCGGCAGTAACAAGAACGAGTCAAAAGAGTCCCCTGTCGAACTCCGTATACTAAAGCATGGGAAATCGTGCTCAGTCAAACACCAGTATTTGAAATAATTGTCTGTGACAGTGTTTGAAAATATCCTTTCTCACATATTTTTAGTATGTTACACAGTTTTTTATCTCGCGCAGTGGGATCTCGTTCTAAAAATGTGTCACAATTCAGATTATTTGAAAGTGACTTCCTCATTGGTTTTTGGGGACTCTTTTCAGACCACGTGACGGCCCGATGCTAGCGCTGCCATCGGTCGTGAGCAGCGCGAATAGCCTCCACTACCTCTAATTGTGTCTTTGCTATTTGGATCGCCGCGGTCGTCGATACCATGTTGTTAAAGATGTCCTTTTGGATCTCGATTGGCGCGTGTCTCAGAATTATTTCTACTGTTACGCTAATGTTTTGCATTGCTATGAGTTTACTCTCCCCCTAGTGGGCTGAATTTCATTCGATTACCTTGAGCGCTAGCTGCTGATATGTTGTTTCCCTGATCGCTGGTACTTGCATGTTGCTCTCTCGGTGCTTGTTCTTTTTGGAACGCGAATGCTTCTCCAGATTCGTTTTCCATGATTTCCGGCGTCTTACTGTTCCTTTTGCCCCTCGGTCGCGCGGGTATGTCTCTCATTGGTGTAGGTTGAGGCCAGTCTTTCAGTTGTGGCCAGGGTGGGTTTGATTTTAGCGACTGCGTGCTGTTTTCTTCCTTCTTTTTTGTCTTGGCATTGTTTGTTTGAGGGGGGGTCGATTCGTTTATACATTTTTTAGATTGATCCACTAGTGCAGTCTTCCGGCGACTTTGAACCTCTTGATGTTTGGGGCATTTTGAGCTGGTGGCTACGTGATCTTCAGCACTGCATAGAGTACATTTTTTTTCCTCCGTTTGAATCGGGGTTCGATCTCTGTTGCAATACTCTTCGCTGTGGTTGAATTCCAGGCAATTTTCGCACTGGGTGATTTTCAGGTTTGTTGGTTGGTATTTCACCATTTTCACTCTTTGGTAGGTTAATGTATGGATTGTATAGATTTGTGTTAGGTCCGCCTCTTTATTGAAGATGAGCATGGCATTTCTACGTGACTTGAAGATGATTACTTCCTCTAGGATATGGCCCTGGTCTAGGAGCTCTTGTTTCAGGTCCGTTTTCCATTCCAGTACGTCAGGAGATTGCATTTCGTTAGGACTGATGTCAAGATTCAATGTGCAAAGTCCCTTGGCCATTACCCTTGTATTGGGTTTCTCGACTGGTGCCGAGTGAAATTTGGAGTCGAGCTTTTTTAGCCACTCTATGATTTTTGATGTTCAGCCAAGGCGTTAGCTTTAATCATTATTGAGTTTGTATTGTTGGTTTGCAGTGTTGCGTTAAATTTGCGGCATCCATCTGTCAGTGTTTTCAAGCATTGTCGTGTGCAGTATTGGGCCCTTTTTATGATTATCAGCGGTCCTTTTCTTTGAGATTGTTGCTTAGGCTCCTGTTGGGTTTGGGGAGGTTGTTTAGAAGTTAATATTTGAGTGTCTACGGCTTCTTTGCTGGTGCTGGGTGTTGGATCCAGTTTCTTTTTCTTATTTCTTAATTTGGGTTTGACAACTTTTTTCCATTCATCTGTACTTTGAGGAGTGTCAGTAGAGTTAGGGCCTGTGGTGTTATCAAGACTGTTGATGTTTTCGTTCGTTTTGTCCATATCAGACTCTTCCATATTCATTTATCTCCCGTAGGTCGCTTTCTGCTCACTTGTGTTTGTGGTTGAATGTTTGTCTCCATATTCAGTTGTGCCATTATTATGGCGAATGTTATGATACAACGGCGCAGCTATCCGCCGGCGCGTATACGGTCACACTTGGGTTATCGGGCACTGGTTTAACGGTGGTCTTAATATCTTGTCAACGCTAGATTTGTACTTACGTGCTCGCAAGACGTGCGTACGTTACGGCGTCTCAAGCAAGACTCAGGGTGACGAGGTAAATGATGCCTGTTTTCGCTCCTAAACTGCCCAAGCGCAGTACCATAATATACGCATAAAGTGAGATAACCTGGAAAAAATCAGTGTCAATGTCAGTCGGAAAACTGCCAATGGAAAACCACGCTATGCACTTGATACGTGCTATTGTTAAAAATACATAAAAATTAGATTACATTACATAGCTTTAAGTGCATTGGATAAGTCCAAAAGCAAACGACAATTATATAACAAACGTATATTATTTAAAGGACAATAAAAAAAATGTGCACAACCTAATTCAATGAATGTAATCATTTTTATAAACCTGAAAGCTTCATTACATTTTTTGGATTCGCGAAGCGCATAATTTACACAATCGCTGAATTCATTAGCATTTCCATTGCCTAAGATAACCTAGAAGAGCGAACGGCTCTGGTCATACATCATACTCGATACGCTCCTTTGGCCTTAGTCTACCGGTATGGTGATTGACGTTTATAACTACTTCAGCGTGAAATGCGCATATCGATACCTGCGCGGAATAACCGGCTATCTCAGAGTCCGGTTGAAAAAGCGGCTATCTCAGAGCCAACATTTTTTCGCCGCGAATTAAGATGGTACCACTGTCCAGCAAAATTCAAACCCCGATGCAGTATTTTATGATTCTATTTCAAGTTGTATAGGTGAGTAAAATGTTATTGAAATAAAAACAAATAGGCGTTTACGAGGGGGTAAAAAATATCGTTATGAATTAGATTACGTGTTATGCTATATGCTGAATATATTATGCGAATGAGGTAGCAACCATACGAAGTGGCGAATATTATTTAGCATGTGATAACACGATTGCATATAATGTGATAACACGATTGCATATAATGTTATTCTTTGATGCCGGAAAATTCTTCACTTTTAATCGAATAAATAAATGATTATTCGTTAATATAATACCTATAGTACGAGAGCCAGTTACCAAAATTTTTGTGTCATCGCTACGAGAGCGAAACCATATAAAATCGCTAGTTTAGATGACCCTGAACCCAAAAACCCGATTTTCAGACATTTTCCGCGCTGCGTCTAACCTGAGCGAATTTTCAAAAATGCAAAAAAAAAAAGCCACCATGTGTCATCGCTAAATGTCTGATCTACGGAATGTAGTTAGATGATAGCCCTGAGATACCGTAAACACGGTTTTTCAGACAAAAATACCCCTGCGCCTGCCTAGGAAACCATTTCCAAAAAAAAATAATGACACATCCATGATCGTGTCATAGCCACGCGTCTGAAAATCATGTTTATAGGTAATTTTGGTTCCATTGATGCTAGAAAATCGATTTTCAGACAAAAATCTCGCTGCGGTAATTTTTTATAGCATTTCGAAAATGTAAAAAAAAATTGCCGATCGGTGTCATCGCAAAATGTCTGAAAACGATTCGACATGATAGAATCGATGTCCCAGATGTAGTATTAAACAATATCAGATAAATTGAGTGTTGCACGGGCTCTATCAGACAACTTTTTTCAAATTTTCTGCAGTGAATTTTTTTTCTTGACACACGAGCGTACCAAACGGAGGGGCATTTGCCGGGCGCCCCGAGAGGTTCTTATCGATTTCAACGTAATACGCAGGGCACAAAATGTCTGAAAACGGGATTTTGGTAATCTCGGTAGTCATACAAAAGATTTGAAACCAGTTTGAACCTAATAGCTATGACACATGGTGGCTATTTTTTCTTACATTTTTGAAAATTCGCTCAGGCTAAACGCAGGGCGAAAAATGTCTGAAAATCGGGTTTTTAGCAATCGAATAACAAAAACTACGTACATTTTCGAAATCAGACATTTAGCGATGACACAGGGTGGCTTTTTTTTTTGCACAGCAGAAATCACCCCCCGCGGCTGTGCAGGAGTTCTGGAGTCTACTACTCCCTAGACGGGTTCAGGGTCATCTAAGCTAGCGATTCTATATGGTTTCATTCTCGTAGCTATGACACATGGTTTTGGTAACTGGCTCTCGTACTACTAGTCCCGAATACGAAAAGTATTCTGTTTCACTCGGAATGAATAACATTATTCCGAAAAACGGAAGAATTTTCCGGCATCAAAGAATAACATTATATGCAATTGTGTTATCACATGCTAAATAATATTCGTGACTATAGTCTTATTAATGCAGCTCAAGAAATTTCTGCCACTTCGCATGGTTGCTACCTCATTCGCATAATATATTCAGCAGATAGCATAACACGTAATCTAATTCATAATGATATTTTTTACCCCCTCGTAAACGCCTATTTGTTTTTATTTCAATAACATTTTACTCACCTATACAACTTGAAATGAAATGATAAAATACTGCATCGGGGTTTGGATTTTGCTGGACAGTGGTACCAACTTAATTC
This sequence comes from Euura lappo, assembly GCA_018257835.1. Classification (NCBI taxonomy): domain Eukaryota; kingdom Metazoa; phylum Arthropoda; class Insecta; order Hymenoptera; family Tenthredinidae; genus Euura; species Euura lappo. Next base: position 15,796 of record JAEUYN010002065.1, on the reverse strand, counting down.
GCGGCGAAAAAAATGTTGGCTGTGAGATAGCCGCTTTTTCGAATGGAGTCTGGGATAACCGCTTTTCCGAACGGACTCTGGGATAACCGCTTTTTCAACCGGACTCTGAGATAGCCGGTTATTCCGCGCAGGCATCGATATTATGTAATATTTCATCAATAGAAATTGTATATGGTACGGGTATTGAGGCCACTTATAAACTCATCATCCCTCATGAATTCGTGAAATAAGGAATCTAATAATTATAACCTGTTTTGTAATACGCGGTACTAAGCATGCGCATGATCGGGCCAATCGAAAGTAGGCAGCAACTACCATGGCGGACCCCCCCTCATTCGGACTTTACACCCCTCGCCTATAAATCGAGTTTATGCTCCGTCCCGGTATTTCCTATGTCTATGGTAGATACCCAATAAGGCCTTAAAAGATATTGAAAATTACTGTATTTTCGAAAGACCAGCCGAGGAGGAGAAAATGACCTGTAGAGGTTATGTGAACAGATTCGAACTTGAGAAGGATGACGGTAGGCTTATGAGAGGCTTCGCAGCTCCTCTCAGAGCTACTCTGTGGTCAATTTTCGTCTTATTAACAAAAAAACTTGGATAACTAGCATGATCCGAGTATAGTTACCCTAATAGGTAGCTAATTCAAGTAAAATATCACTTTGGCGAAACCTCTGTACACATATGGCTGAAAGCTAATATACAGTTGTTGAGAAACAGGCCTATAGGTATATGTATACTATGTGTATTGTTCCAGCAGTCAAGTGGAGGAAGATAATTGAAATGGCGACACTAGATGAGCCGATAGCAATGTGAAGTTTTTTCCTGGGTCCAAAACTAGACAATAGTAACAGATTCACCACCAATGTGAAGAGTCTGATTAATGCCTTGTACTTGAGGGTAGCCTGGTAGTCCAGATTCTCTAGTTACGTTTGGTTACTGTAGAACTCAAAGAAGATGAGCTTGTCCCCACAGGTGAAAAAGAGTAGAAGATACTCAGTTGACTCTTCACATTAAAACCTATGCACAGATTACACGCCTAGAATTTAGGCTGCGAACTTGTTCGATTTCACAAACAAAATGAGCTGATTGATGAAAGCTTGAAAATGAAATACTGGCTGTTTCTCCAAGCAAATATCGAAAATAACTCAGAATTTCACTGAGTATGGTATTTACAATACCAGACCATGAATGTTCGAATTCGATTGAAAACATGTAGGGAGACCGGGGCTAGTTGATACGGGGGCAAGTTGATACAAATTGAATTTTGCGCAAGTGCGACTGTACACAATGGCGTTCTTCGAGTTGAGGGACTGTTTCCTAACCCACTTCAGTCTACACGTGTGTATGACCACGTGTGAACAATGGCGTTGAAGTTATTTGAGTAAAATGGTTTTCGGTAGAGCAAAGTAAATTTTATTGATGTGATTCAAAGTCAGTTAGCACCTGGAAACAAAATTTTGAGCGATTCTTCTGATCCTGGCTCTATTTGGTAATAAAAAGGTGAGGAAATTCCGTTGTCGTCGGAGGTATATCTCTACTCTTGTTCTCTGGACTCCTGAGAGACGCCAACAGCGTCGCCGGGGGCAAGTTGATACGTTTCAAATGGGGCAGGTTGATACAGTACACACGTTGTATCAACTTGCCTCAACTATGTTCAAGTTCCTTTTTTCTTTCGTTTCACAGAAAAATGGTCCGGCAATATATTAAGAAAACAAAACGGGGCGAGATACCTTTGGAACTTACCTTTTTACTCGTCATTATCATTTGTAGCTCTGTCTTATTTGATACGTACTTTCAATTTCTTATTGCATATTTTGAGCAATAGTATTATTAGCGGTAGATATACCATTCGCATACTCATTCGTCTTGTCATGATTATTAGTCTAACTTCGAAGGAAGTCATTCGTAACTCTTCCATCTGTCGTTACTTCATGTAAAAGCTCCGTATTGTACTATCTAATTTGTTACCTACTAAAATATTTTGTGATAATCTTGTGCCTCATGTATATCGTTATCGAAACTGCAAAATATGAGGTAGATTGATTAAACAAATATTTTCATAATTTTTTCGGATTTTTTAACAGTTTTTCATATTAGTATCAACACTTGCCCCGGGGTGGGGCGGCTTGATACGTTTTGCACGCGTCTACTCAACAGGCTGTCACAGGCTCACAATTTCAATCATAAAATTTTCCTTCGGTACACTAATGGAGGAAGGACTAGGGTATATTACCATATTTTTGTCAAATTTTTATCACAAAAATTGGAGGAGTTAAAAATTAGAAACCAAATTTTGTATCAACTAGCCCCGGTCTCCCTACACGTACTCAGAATTACTGGAATGTACTCCGCGGGTCAAAAATGCCAGGCATCAGACTATTGCATATGAGGTGTTCAGTTAGAGATGACAACTTGACAATAATTGTGTCCACATTAGGGTGGTTGTTATGTGGGGTCAAAATTAATTTGACTCTTTTCGCGCCTTAAATCGGTTCGAAAAACGTAGAAAGTAACGCTGTAATTTTTTCAGATTAAAAAAATGTCAACCCTTGATCACGGGGCTTGAAGTTTTCCATTTAAAATACATGTGGTTTTTCTGCGTTTGCAGTCACTTTTTTACTGTGGGCCTAAATATGTTTGTAAAATCTTGAAATTTTTAGAAATTAGTTTACAAGCATGCTGCTACATGGAAAAAATTTCCCAAACCCCTACCCTCAAAATGTTGTATAACATCACCATAATAATTATTATTTTCTTTATAATTATTTTTATAATTTTTTTTTCTCGTTTTTTTTATAAATGTATTTAAAATAGAATAATTTCCTGAACGAGTTATAAATTCTTAAGTATTTTCTCCTGTTTGCGTCTGGATTATTTTTTCGACATAGGGTAGGGGTTTGGAAAATTTTTTCCATGTAGCAGCATGCTTGTGAACTAATTTCTGAAAATTTCAAGATTTTACAGACATATTTAGGCTCACAGTGAAATAGTGACTGCAAACGCAGGAAAACCGCATGTATTTCAAATGGAAAACTTTAACCCCCATGGTCAATGGATAAACATTTTTGTTCTTAATCTGAAAAAATTACAGCGTTACTTTTACGTATTTCGAACCGATTTAGGGGGCGGAAAGGATAAAATTAATTTTGACCTCAAATAACGACCACCCTAGTCTGCATACATGTAGTGATAAAATCAATTAGGGTAAAGTCGGGATAGATGCCCCAGTGGGAGAGATGGCCGAAATTCGATATTTCATAAACTATTGGTCAGATCGCGGCACTGATTTTTTTAATTGTTGTTTTCATCCAAAATAACAAAAGGCATGCTTAATCGCACAAAGGAAAGAATTCATTTTCACAAAATTTGGCTTTGACTGATCAGAACTCGGACTATTTTCGCTGCTGTAGCGTTGGCTGTTATTCATTGCATAGGGCCAACTATTTATCAATGCGAGCAAAGCGGATTGAGAGCATGGGTACATTCTCGTAGATACACTCGAACTCCCTCAGGTTGACCGTCCGCTATTTGACGAACTCCCGTGTTTGACCGAACTCGCTTCCGCTATCTGACGGGCTCTACCCCCACTCTCTATAGCGTTCCCCAACCTCAGGGCCGTGACATAATGTCACCGGGCCCCCAATATTATAATTGCGTATAAAGTACAAAGTAGACTCATTTTGTGTTTGTTGTATTTTATATGCTAATGAATAATGTTTTCATAAAGAAGCAGATCTATAATAATTGATCGAAAACCGTAATACTTTTATGGCAATTGATGATGGTAGCAATTGAAATTCTTGACATTCGCCTACTACTCATTTGGATATTTTCTGATTCATTTATTGACCTGAATCCTAATTTTTTACAACTAGAAGGATAACATTTTAAATATACGATGAAATTGTACAAGCTAAGGTTAGTTTATATATGTAGTCCAGTCGAGGTACTACGCGATTTTGCTACAACAGTAAGTGTTAGAACTTATTGTTAGAACTTTTCATATAGTTTCCGACCTCCTGAATTGAATGGTGGTAGATTTTTTCGCGCTAAGGGTTGAGCAAAAGGGTGAAAAAGGGGCAATATCGCGTGAACGACGTAGAAACCGATAAAAAGTTTCAGACAAAAATTGTAGAGAAAAAAAAGCTATATAAACGACATGTTGACATTTTTTCTCTGAATCGAATAGGCGAGCTAGTGGAACGAATTAAAGATTTTCAATGGGGTTACACAAAAGTGAAGGAGTGGGGGCCGACGCCAGCGAAGGAAAAGCATCGCGGGTCGGCGGTGGGAGTACCCGTCGGCTCGCGCGCTGCCTCTCCTCTCGCCAAGATGTGAGTGAGAGCAGGCATTCTCCAACGGGTGCGAGTGAGTGCGCGATGTATAGCGCCGGCAAGTGGCGCCGTCGCGCGGCTGTTCTCCACTTCTACCCTAGCCCTATTGAAAATCTTAAACACGTTTTACTGGCTCACCTATTCGATTCAGAGAAAAAATGTAAACATGTTTTGTACGCAGCTTTTTTTTCTCTACAACTTTTGTCTGAAAATTTTCTTCGGTTTCTACGTTGTTGACGCGATATTCTAATTTTAATGTTTAAAAAATTGTTTTCACCCATTTGCTCAACCCTTAGCGCAAAAAATCTACTACCATTCAATTCAGGAGGTCGGAAACTAAGAAAAGTTCTAACACTCACTGTTATGGTAAAATCGCACCTGTAAGCAGGTACGTCGACTGGACTACAAATTTATATGAGGGATAAAAAACAGGATATTTACAGTTATGAAATAATAGGGTATCGATCGCCAGATCGATGTGTTCGTATGGTAATTACCATACGCTAATGGCGGGTTATCGACCTCGGCTGTACATCCCGTCACAAATCTTGTCACCCTAATTGGTACAAACAATTGGTACCAACAAACAATTTTCAAAGGATACTTCAAACGTATCAGGAGAAATGGGGACGGTGGCGCCACCTCAAGAAGGACGCACTTTTTAAAAAACTCTGAAAACGTGGCATTAGTAGGTCAGAGTAGCGGTACTACGTTGTAATCACCTCGGACGAGACCCTCGTATAATTACGATCGAACTTCACTTACAGCTAAGTTCGTTTAATCGGTTAATTTTATGTCAATCCAACAATATTTTACTCACCTATACAACTTGAAATGGCACGATAAATTACTGCAGCGGGGTTTAAGCTTTGCTGGACAGGGTACCAACTATTAATTCGCGGCAAAAAAAGGGTCTAGACGGGGTTCCATATAAAATGTGCCCCTAAACCGATTTGGATTCACTATGCCCCAAATTGAAGCGCTTCGTAAAAAACTAGGTTCCCTCAAATTTCAAGCTCATATCTGCACTATTACGCTTGGAACTTGAGAAAACGTCATTTATCGTTGTTTTTTTTTTTTTTTTTTTGGCGTTTTTTGCGCCATTTCCATTCCGAAAAATCTAAAAAAAAAAATCGACATCTGACGGACATTGATCCGCATGTCACCGAATTTTTTCAGATTTTTTTGTGGTAAACTCGACCTGTTTAAAATCTTTGAAGGTGTAAATTGTCGGCTTCCCATCGAATTCTAAGAGTGACTGACGTCTTTTTTTCATAGTATGATCATCTGATTGTGCTTGATTTTTTGTTATTGTGGGATCTCCAACCTGGGAGCTCAGCCTATTTCTGACAGAGCGACTGACCCCAACGAATGCTCGGACAATACTGATCACAACTAGCCCTTTTCTCGAGCCATCTGGCTATTTACCCTATTCTCTGGCCGTTCTTGCCGCCTCGGTACGTACCACTTGCTCCAGCTGGGTGTCTTATCCCACTCATACACCCGTGACAACCCTTGTACCTGTGCTCTCCCACACACGAGTGGCGCACTGGCTACATGAGACCTACGACCACACGTGACGACCCATGTACCTGTGCTCTCCCACACATGTGTGGCGCACTGGCTACATGAGACCCACTACCACACGTGACGACTCGTGTACCTGTGCTCTCCCACACATGTGTGGCGCACTGGCTACACGAGACTCACTACCACAAGTGACGAGGAAATAAGGGCTCACCTCGACACATCAACAAAACTCCTTCCTCTATTTATTGCAAATAATAACATAAGCAGGATTTTGATACACATGGTCAAAACACACCGTCAAATCCGTTTTTATCAGTTCGGTCGGTCATTTTCCTCTTTCTGTCGGCGACAGTTATCTTTTCAAATTTTTCGCAAGAGTGCGCCATTGTCGAAAAAATCTAAAACCGATTTTGCAATCTTTTCTCGTGGAAAAGGTAACTTATTCATCCGGACTGCATATTTTCGTGATTTTTGATGTCCCGATACAATTGCAAATACTTGTTTATCTGCTAAACCAGTGAACGTTCTGGTTTTACTATAACGTATCAGCTTTGATAACTTCTCTCATAGTTTATAATGAATATACGAATATTGTAAGGCAAAACACAAAATAATCTTACATAGTTTCATCGCGGGTGCTGGTCAAAATTCCGAATGACCAAAAGACAGAACGGCCGACATTTCGAAAAGTGAAATTAACGACGGTTCGAAATGTAGAATGGGTCATAAAAAGAATAGGCCAAAAAAAAAAATTACGAATTCGAAGAGTTCGAAACTGATGTATAGCGAAATAGTATATTATGCGGCATGTCCGTAAAGTAACCGTTTTCGGGCGAGGTTATGTTTTCCGTACGAGCCGTTGGTTTTACCCGGCGAGCCGAAGGCGAGTACTAAAAACATAACCTCGCCGAACAGTTACTTTACGGACGCGCCCCATACGATATTTTTTCCGGCAAAGGCATGAAGAGTCACTTTGACGCCAGTTGAGGTCCACACTACGGTCCTCATCAACTGTCGTTTAATACTTTTGTGTGGCAGCTCTGAGATGCGCAGCTCGTACCGCGTAACAGAAGTCAGGAACTGCGCATGACAACTACGCGACAAAATTTTTTTTCGGCTAGCCATATAAAGTGCCACTGTATGGGCCGAAAACAGGCGTCAAAAAGTGACTTGTTCATGCCTGTGCCGGAAAAATGAATTTTCCCCACACCTGTACGGAAAGTACGACTTTCGGCCCGCTGCATGAACGGGAAGTCGTGCTTTCCGATGCAGGGGGTGGTGAAAAATAGTTTACTACCCACGGAAGTGAAAAAGGCCACCCCAAACTGCGTTCTTGCCACCCTCGCCTTCGGCTCGGGTGTCAATCTCACATGCAGTTTGGAATAGCCTACGTTCCCTCCCTAGGTGTGTAATATACTATCTCACATCGGGGCAAAACTGCGAACCAGCAAAATATCAAATGTGTCAGAATATCGACGGTTCAAAAGCCATACAAAGTCAAATCTACGAAAGGTCAATAAAACGAAAGTTCAGAAGCCCGATTTTTTTTCAAGCGAAACATCCAAAAAGTAAAATAGTTAAAACCTAGAATAGGTCATAACCCCGGAAGGTCAAAATAGCGAAAGTTAAGCAAATGCCTGAAACGTCCATCGTGTTTTGGCGATCCTTTTATGATTTCCTATCGAGATTTTCAGCGAGGGCTGCCTCCCTGATCACCCAGGCCGTTATTCGATCGAAGGAAAGGCGAATTTGCTTGATTTTGAAAGATCAACTACAGTTTCGCAGAGGATCACGATTTTCGCTATATTTTCAGCTTTCGATATTTTGTATTTCCAAGTTTTTACTCTTCGAATATTTTTAATTCATTATACTTTCTTTCAGAGTTACTGACTGTTCGAAGTTATGACCTTTCTCGATTTTCGAATTCGGAAATACGATCTGATCGTTATTTTCGAAATCGATATTTCGATTTCTCGGAATATTAATTATCGTATAATGAATTTTCCGAAGAAATTGGGGTTTACGCATATAACCCTTTCGCTGAAATAGAGGGGCGATTTCTTGGGCACGTCGATACGAAAAAAATCGTTCATCTGATCAAATTTTTTGACACCTCATCGAAAAAGTCATAAAAACACCCAAAACGCGCAGATAACTGGAAAAAACAACCTTTTCGGAAAATTTTATGAAAACTATTCATGGATGAAAGAAGAAGATCGTAAGCTTTTTTTTTTTTTTAATGTACGACCTTACGTATTTCATGTAAACCATTGTTTTCGCGATGTTAGGACTGAAAGGCTTATCCACCCGCACATACAACCTTCTGCTATTAATTGACCGCATAATTAATCTCAATGTTTGAATCAATGAATGAATCTCCCGGTCTTGCACGTGAATACGACTGAACAAAACAAGCAGGTTTGGGCTGACTATCAGCCAGCCTTTGAACTTCCAGTTATTTGTTTTGTTTTCAGCTATTTTGAATTTCGCAAATCTAGGGTCAGGTTCGTGATTAGGGTCTTAAAAACGTTCGATTACCAATTTTTATCAAAATCCAAATGTTTTTAGTTTTCTTTCGCTGCAATATCGAATACGCCAAGTTGAAATTTTGCAAAATTGACTTCAGATTCGTGATCAGCGATACAAAAGGCCACACAGTCCCCCAATTTCATTCAAATTCGTTAATCCGTTCTCAAGCTATCGTCATTTTCATCGTATTTTTTAGAATCTGGTTATTTAAATGATTCAAAAAGTACTGAACCGATCAAAGCTAAAATCTACCATTACGAAAAAAAGTATTGAGAAGCACTGGTGGTTCTGCAGCACTCAGGTACAGCTGTATTAATTTCGCGAGAACAGGGCAGTCCTTCGAGTGCAGGCAATACTAGGAGTATAAGCAGTCCGGCCGAGAGTCCGGCAGTTCTCGTACTACTAGTACTAGATACCAGTACTAGTATTAGGTACGAAGTACTAGGTATGGGGTATTCCATGCGAAGCGGGACAGGTTTCGGCCGAGGGGCGGTGAATTCGCCGCCCGTCCAGAATCTCGTTCCTCACTACCTTCCAACGAGTTTTCCAGCGTTTCAGACCCTGATTGATTTTTGATTTTCCATGAGGCACGATTAGAAGAATTAGCTTAGGTTAGGGTCTACTCAATTCACTTGAAAATTTTACTGAACATAGTTAGGGTATCACACAAGTATGGTGAAATTTTCAACCACTCCTTTTTTTTGTTCGCCGGCAATAAGTGATCGAAAAAAAATTTCAGACCAATAAAATTATTCTATGTCATAATGACTGTTTTTGAACTGTTTCGTATTAGTATTCCGCGTACGTACTTCATTTCAATGAAGTCCCGGTACCGAAAAATGTTATTGAAGGCAAAGATCTTATGGGCACCACACTCAAATTTTAACTTTGCAGGCAGAGTCGTGTATACTCAAATATTGGTACCCGTGTGGCAATTCGCCACTTCGACGATAACATATAGTATATCATCATACACTTGTTTGTTTGCAAATTAATCAACATACAAAGTGGGAATTAGGTGTTAGTTAGTTATACTCTCAAGCCTCATGCGGTTTAATTGAAATTTTTCTGATAGAAAAATTTACTGCGACGGGCGGGAATCGAATTTACCTGCAAAATTAAAATTTGAGTGTGGTGCCCATAAGATCCTACCCTTCAATTACAAGAAGCGCACTGATAGAGTCTATGATCAGAAGAATTTGCGGGCGAGCATGGTGGTCTCGCGGTGCAAGTCTCCGGATAGGCAGCGGGAGACCCGGATTCGATTCCCGGCCGTCGCAGTAAATTTTTCTGATCAAAAAGGTTCGGAAAATTGTATTGTTACTAAAAAAATTTCAATAATTTATTGCCGACGAACAAAAAAAAAGGGTGGTTTAAAATTTTACCATACTTTTATGATACCTTTAACAATGTTCAGTAAAATTTTCAAGTGAATCGAGTAGACCCTAAGACAATTCCTTTATCGTGGCTCACAGATAATAAAAAATCTATCAGGGTCTGAAACTCCGGAAAACTCGTTGCAACGTTGTAAGGAACGAGATTCTGAACGGGCGTCAAATTCGCCGACCTTCGGCCGAAACCTGTCTCATTTCGCATGGAATACCCCGTATTCAGTACTAATATCAGGTACTCATGTATAAGATCAAAAATGGTGAGGGAAAATCATCCGCCGTTTTCCCGTGGAATACCTCATGTACAATTGGCACACATGCTGCATGTTATAGCTGATGATAAAAATATTTAGAGGTTTCACATGTAATGAAGGAATGCAGGACATTAAAAATGAACCTGTGTTTCGCGATTTGATCTCTGCTCTCAATCGATGTATTCGTGTTCGCTCTACGAGCACTTTTGCGCTCAGAAGGAGAGTAGGGACCTTCGATGTCACGGATCGGGTTCCCGTTTCACGTGGTGAAAGTTTAAGACCTCCGAATTAACGTGGTTTTTGATTTTTGATCTAATACGCCTTGGTTGCTGAGATATCGCGATTTGAAATTTAGAGATTTTCGGGCGGAGTGGGGCTCGCGCGTCTACTCCGTTGAGCGTGCACACTGGAACCAAGAGCTGGCGTGGCTGGGGCGGTAAGACGACGGACTAGAACGCTGAAGGTTCGCGGTTCGCGTCCCCGCACATTTTTTTTTTTTTTCAATTTATTTTCCATATATCTTTTCAATCTCTCATAAGACTTTGCATGCGCATGCTAAGATTCGCAAGATTAAATGTGGTTGCGATGGTATAGGATTCATCTTATGTTCGTGGTGTCGTAAGCCTTTGTGCTTCGCTTGCTTTTATGATGGTTTCCACCCCCCAATTTGTCGACATATCAGTAGTAGTGAAGAAGAGTCAGAATGATTGCGTGGCACAAAATTTGCATGTATGTCCAATACATTAATTATTTTTTAAACAATTATATTTTTTACGTAATCTTATGTTTTGTTATATAAGTGTCTGTGTTATTAGAATAACCATTCTATCATATTATTATATATATATATATATATATATATATATATATATCTACATCTATCGGCTATTTCCGTGACGGACCGCCATGTTATTAGAGTATGAATCGCACACTTTGATGACACCTGGTCATTACGATGACTGTCATTAATGTGAAATTGAATCAATCGGTCATTTTGGTGACTCGGGTTCATTGACCCGAACCTGAAATTTACGAAATTTCAAATTTTGTGGCAGCCAAGTGTACAGTTGCAGACTTGTAGCTGCATAGTTTTGGCTAGGTGGAGAGTTTTTAGTAACCCCGGGGAGTGCGCGAAGCGCACGAGGCCGCGCACAACAGGAAAAAATTTTCAATTTGCAAAAAAAATATCGTGCCTAGGTGCCCAAATAGGGTGCGTCATCAATATACTCGATAGTTTCATTTATATATATATATATATATATCGAAATCGAAAATATGTATTACCAGTTCTATTTTCAAATATTATACACTGCATGAACGTCAATATGCTCTAATCTATATATATATATATATATATATATATATATATGTATGCGAAAAGTATGCTTTGGGGACTCAGGAGTGGGGGAGGATATTATTTCGGAAATTCCTCCAGGAAGGTAATACCGACTATATACAACTATTTTCAGAAAAATTGTGACATTTTTCTTAGTTTTATCGCAATCTTTCTAAACAGTGGCTTTTTCAAGGTCGGACCCTCGAATTGGCTAGTATAAAGACAAAATCACGTATTTAACGACTTGTATAGGGACAAAATGACGTATTTAACGACTCATATGAGGACAATTGAATATATTAAACCGCGCATTCGAGGACTTTATTTCCGGATGATTGTATGCTATAGGGACGCAATTCTACAAAGTACAGTATACTTTGAAGACACAGTGATAAATGCATAGTGTACTTTGAGGACATGATTTTAGATGTCAAAGTATATGATTTGGGATGATGATTTTGCATAGAAGGTGTGCTTCAAGTACTTTGTGCTGACTCATTACTGCACGTGGTAACTGTTGAAAATATGTGTAATAACTAAATCACACGACTCGTGATTGAGTTTGCCGTATTTTCAAGGTCAAGTCCTGACAAACTGGATTCGGTGCTAACTTATCACATAGGGTTCACGGATATCTTTTTCGGAAATAAAGTGTGCTTCGAGGCCACGGTTTCCGACTTCAAACCGAGGACTCAGCTGTCAAGGTATAGGATGCTTTGAGGACCCTACTGCCGAAGTATGAGATACTTTGAGTAGTCGGCTTCCGAAGAATAGTATACTTCCAGGACGCGGTTACTCAGGAGTCAACTCTCTAAATTTGAATCAGTGACAATCAGTGAATATACACTGATTCGCAGTGAGTGTCACTGATTCAAATTTAGAGAGAATTGAATTTCATTCTGTTGCGTTTAAGTTTCACTCAATGATTTTCGTTTTCACACTTTGCGTCCAGTTCATGGTTTGTGCTCGGTAAAAAATACGCAATATAGTGGATTCACACGACGCATGGCGATTATCTGGCGTATTTTTTCTTAATCGCAGTCTCGAAAAAACAATATCCCTCGAAAACCCAGTCCTCGAAGTAACTTTAGATGGTGGTTGAACTGCAAGGTCCAGGACTTCAGGATCTAATCGAAAAGTATGGAAAGTCTGAGGTACGTACGGTGTACTTGAGAAAATGTCTTCGCGACAGATAGTGTGTATCCTTCTAATGGAATTCCGGCAAGACCCCTTTGAAAACGGAGGAGTGATTCAGCAGCCTACTGGCACAAGGATATAAGCAACACATATTTTTCTTCAAAATACTCATTTATGTTCATGACATAGTCGGAGCTTCAGTAGTTTAAAAATCTATCACGTATACTCTTTTTGTACAGCTTCCTCAGCTCTTCAGATCCACTGACGAATCGCTGTTCCCAAGGCATAACCTGAGAATATGTCGTTCATTCGACATCAAGGTCTCAGTCACTGATATACGGGGTGAGTTTTTTCCGGTCCGGATGAGGCAGTGGCTCAACACTGCTGATGCTCCGCCCCTTGCTCCGTCAAACTGTTATCAAAATGTGACTTCACATGAAGTCGTCAATACTGAGGCTAGTCGACTAAGGTATTGCGACGAAGCAAATGGCGGAGCATCAGCAGCGATAAGTCGCTCCCTCATTCGGAATCGGAGCAAACTCACCCTGTATATGTCAGTGGTCTCAGTATGCGGTAGATCTTTCGGAATCAGGTGAAATTTCATGAAATTGGCTATTGATCGAATCCATCTCAAATCGGGCAGGCAAGGCTAAAATAGAAATCGTGATGTCACGGAATTTTAAAAAATTGAAATATGTTGTTGTTCGACGAAAAAAAAGCGACACGTATTTTTTCATTTTGGAAAAAAATCGGCTACAAAGTTACGGCTATTTGAACATTTAATCGCGCGCTACCGAAGTTCTTGAAAGAGGAACACTTTTTTTCTAAGAAACGCTTCGTCTTTGCAACGAATCATCGTCAAATCATCATCAAATATTTCATCTTGGTCTCATTTTGTAGACTTTTTCGCACTCTTTCGGAATTCGAAGAAAAATTTCAATATTTTAGAAAATTGACGGAATGACGTTCATTTTTCGAAAATGAGCGAAACCCGATTTTTTCGAAAAGTGATTTTTTTAAATTCTTCTTATAACGATCATCAGAGCTTCTTTGTTCACGTGAATTCACGATTACGGATTTTCATCGAAAATAAGGCTTGAGTTAGGATAAAAGAGTAGAAGAGAGAATAATAAAGTAATACTTGAACGAAACTGAATCAAATTCGAGAATGTGTCTCGTAATTAAATACACTATTTCCGGGATCCTGTCCTCGAAGAATATTCTTCACTCTAAAACCGTGTCTTCGAAGTATACTATGCTTAAAAGGCCTGGTCTTCGGAGTATACTATACCTACTATACCTGTGAAACCAAGTCCTCGGAGTATACTATTGTAACGTTTGGCCGTTACCACCAGGGTTCGTCGGTACGAAATCAGACGAGACAAGGGAAAATATGGAGAAATGCGGTTTATTGAAGCACGTGTTTACAGCATCAGATCTCCTAAGAGACTGTTAGTTGAAAAGTAGAGGCTGGTTGTCGTAGCAACCAGCCTGCACCTCTTTCATGTTATGTAAAGGGTGTAAGGCTGCAGCAGCCTTCGTAACACTATACTGAGGCATCCAAGTCCTTTGAGTATCCTATACCTCGACAGCAGAGTCCTCGAAGTGTACTGTATATTATACTTCGTGAACCGAGTCCCTGAAGTATACTATACTTCGGAACCGAGTCCTTGAAGTATGCTTTACCTCGGAGACCGAGTCCTCGAAATATACTTTGTATGACGTGCGAGCTGCGAAGTTCAGTATTTTAGGGATTGATGTCAAGATACGGGAAGTTTTCAGATATACTAAGTTCGGGGGAATTTCTTGACAAAGATAGGGGAAGGTGGGGCGGAATGGCCAGGTGGGGCTAAACGGCCAACCAAAAAAATGACTTACTCGCATTTTCGCATCAAGGGGGACCGTACGAAACGGTACGCAATGTGACTTCGCTGACAGTCATCAAAAATTTTCAGGGTGGGCCTAAACGGCCAACTCAAAGAAAAGTGACGCAACGGCATTTTCACGTCGAGGTGAGTGAGATAACACTATATATGCAACGTGGTGTTACTGAAAACGATGCCAAACCGAAAGGGTGGGGCAAAATTGCCCACTCCCTTTTGATAAAGTAACTATTCCTGGACGGCATATTCACCACTTGAAGAATAGATAAGAGAGTTTACGCTATAGATATCAATCGTATATCGTTTTATATAATATAATATTCCTGTTCGAACGAACAACATTGGATTTTATTGTGTCTTACACCCCCGAGAGAGAACTGGTTCAACATTTGACTGGCACGCTACATTTTTGAGTTGAATAAATTTATATTAATTTGGCTAAGAATTTTTTCATTCAATTTCTATCTTTAGAATTTTATTTAATTTCTTAATAATCTCATCCATTCAATTCAAATGATTTTTTTCAATCGAACTCAATTCTCTTTCTCTTTCATCCACACTATAGTTTATGCTAATATTCGGAAGTTCTGATTGATTTTTCATGTCAGAAATTTTTGTTGTTGTGTATTTACCCAGTTGGTTTTCATAATTTATTTGAGTTTCAGTAATCCGATTAATTCACGTTGAAAAAGAATTTACAAACTTAGTTACTCGTCAATTAAACGGAAATGCCAGTTAGCAATTTTTCTATTTCGACGGCGGGCGATTTTGCCTCACCCTTCTGGATTTGCATCGTTTTCAGTAAAACCACGTTGCATATAGTGTTATCTCACTCACCTTGACGTGAAAATGCCGTTGCGTCACTTTTCTTCGAGTTGGCCGTTTAGCCCCACCCTGAAAATTTTTGATGACTGTCAGCGAAGTCACATTGCGTACCGTTTCGTACGGTCCCCCTTGATGCGAAAATGCGAGTAAGTCATTTTTTTTGGGGGGTTGGCCGCTCAGCCCCACCTGGCCATTCCGCCCCACCTTCCCCTATCTTTGTCAAGAAATTCCCCCGAACTTAGTATATCAGATATATACTATATCTGAAAACATTCCGTATCTTGACATCAATCCCTGAAATACTGAACTTCGCAGCTCGCACGTCATACAAAGTATACTTCGAGGACTCGGTCTTCGAGGTACAGTATACTTTGGGGTCTCGGTTTCGAAGTATAGTATACTTCAGGGACTCGGTTCATGAAGTATAACATACAGTACACTTCGAGGACTCTGCTGTCGAGGTATGGGATACTCAAAGGACTTGGATGCCCCAGTATAGTATACTCCGAGGACTTGGTTTCACAGATATAGTAGGTATAGTATACTCCGAGGACTTGGTTTCACAGATATAG
>JAEUYN010002064.1:0-138415 GCA_018257835.1 Euura lappo | reverse complement strand
AATGGATCACTACCGTGTTCTTGAATTTCACCGACAATTTGGAGTTTCTGTCCCTGTTTGAAAGCCATTTTTGTTGGCACGTTCGAAATGAAAATTTCAACCCTCCATGTCCCGTCTGTGACTGACCCTGTATAATCCCGATCCCTGTTCCTATTTGTCGTACAAAACTCATCTCGCAAAAATCCCAGAATTTCTACAAAACATGAACATTATTATACCAACGTTAGGGTCGATCTTGGTAATATTTGAGTTGACCTTACTTATCCAGCCATTGTATTGCGGTATTTTCTCGAAATCTTGAATGTCTTCGATTTTTTTTGCATTTGCTAGATGGTCAAATGTGCCAATACTCGCTACTTTCGTGTTCTGTATTAAAAGCACCTCGAATGGCAAATTTCCCTCGGTACGAAAAGTGGATTTTTCCCGTGACATTGCGTTTTGAATCAAGAGTATCTGATGGGAAAATACTGTCAGGCGTTGATGAAAAAGATTGTACGTATTTTGACATACAGCGAACAACTCACATCATGGATTTTTATTTGATTTGACAATCTAACTGCGTCCTCATTCCACGCGAAACAGGAAATTTTGATTCCGTCGTTGTTGTTCATCAGGAATTTGAAAAGGTTCAATTTCTTTTTGTCTTTATTTTCAACTTCCCTAATTTCGTCAATGCTGGAAACGTAGCCCACGAGCGAACTAAAAGTATTTACAATACATACATATCGTAAAAAAAATATCCATGAGGAGTACTCACACAAATTTGTCGTTGACTGAAATATTTCTTAAAAAACTCGATGGCGTGAAAGGGAGAATATTTGAATCACTGTCCTCTTTGGATTTCTTAGGCGGGACTTCATTTCGCGATTCTGTATCAGAAACAGTTTTCCTCCGGGACATGGTAACGAACGATTTAAGATTGTCTAAAGTCAATTGAGAATTATATAAACTCCTAAAACTAAATTATATAACAAAATTATGAATTTTAATTTTCACATCGTTTGACTGATTGCAGACACGTGATTTTGTTTTAATTGAAACGAAAACGCGTATTCACATTTTCCACGAAGCGTACTTCATCCTTTCGGTTTGCAGTTGTCACTTTCTGACATTCAGCTTCTGACGTTTTGTCTGTGACATTGACATTTTGTCCGATTGAATTGAACGTAATTTTGTGAGAAACAGAGAAAGATTACTGGAACGATTATAAGTACAGACAAAACTACATTCCCTACCCAGTTGCCAGAGAAATATTGGATTGGGGACAACCGAGTATTGCTCAGATAAGTGGAATTTCGTATTCTATAAATACGATGGAAGATAGTCGTACTATTTAAGTCCGAATAATCGGAGACGGTAATTGCCTTTTTCGATCATTCGCATATTTTCTGTACAACGACCAGGAGAAACACAGGCCCGTTAGGTTGAAAATTGTTTCCAATGTTATTGAAAATTGGTCTCTCTTTGAATCGTTTATCATCGGCGACGAGTCATATGGGGAAAGACTTATAAATCAAAGTTCATACAAATCACACATGTCTAAAAATGGTGTATACGGCGGAGAAGTAGAATTGCAGGCATTTGTTAATCTGTATCATATTCACGTCTCGGTTTATGTAGACAATTTTGAGATTCCACGAGAATTTGGGCCGGATTGTCACAATAAATTAACACTTTTATTATCAGGGGTTATAGATAAGGGTCATTATGATGTGATAGAATGCTCAAACTCAACCTTCTGGAGTGATTATAAGAGCTATAGCAATCGCGCGTATTATGACAAAAATAGAAGTTCCATCAATCTAAAAAACCAAGTTAACAATCTCACAAGTACCCAAGCATCACGTAAGAGACAGATAAATAATGTTGCAAACATGAGTAAGGAACGTCTGGAGAAGAAAAGAAAATTGGATTTGGTGCAGAACATGAATGAAGAACGTGTTGAAAAGAAGAGGAAAAAAGATACGGTGAAATGTATGCAGAGCGAACAGTTGGAAAAGAAGCGACAGAAGGACGTGGTGAAGAACATGAACAACGAACGACGAGAGAAGAAGCGGCAAAAGGACGTGGCGAAGAACATGAACGACGAACGATTAGAAAAGAAGCGGCAGAAGGATGTGGTGAAGAACATCAACGATGACCGATTAGAGAAAAAGCGGCAAAAGGACGTGGTGATGAACATCAACGATGACCGATTAGAAAAGAAGCGGCAGAAAGACGTGGTAAAGAACATCAACAACGAACGATTAGAAAAGAAGCGGCAGAAGGACGTGGTGAAGAACATCAACGATGACCGATTAGAGAAAAAGCGGCAAAAGGACGTGGTGATGAACATCAACGATGACCGATTAGAAAAGAAGCGGCAGAAAGACGTGGTAAAGAACATGAACAACGAACGATTAGAAAAGAAGCGGCAGAAGGACGTGGTGAAGAACATCAACGATGACCGATTAGAGAAAAAGCGGCAAAAGGACGTGGTGATGAACATGAACATCAACGATGACCGATTAGAAAAGAAACGCCAGAAAGACGTGGTAAAGAACATGAACAACGAACGTTTAGAAAAGAAGCGGCAGAAGGACGTGGTGAAGAACATGAACGATGACCGATTAGAGAAAAAGCGGCAGAAGGAAGTGGTGATGAACCTAAACGACGTACGATTAGATAAGAAGCGGCAGAAGGACGTGGTGGAAAACATGAATAACGAACGATTAGAAAAGAAGCGGCAGAAGGATTTGATAGAGAATATGACCGACGAACAAATAAGATATAAAAGGGAGAGGAACGTTGTAATAAACATGGTTGGAGATCGATTGAAGAGAAAAAGAGAAAATGACATGGCTGAAAACATGATACATGAGAGAATTGATAGAAGGCGAAAAATACAACAAGCTATGAAGCTGTGTCCCAATAGAGTTTCTTATTGGGATCTCGGAGACATGGATTATGTTTGTGAGCATTGTTCAGCTTTATTTTGGTCAGCAGAATTTTCTAAAAAAAGTTGTTGTCATAACGGAAAAGTAAAACTCCCTCCGCTCAGTGACTACGACGAAAACTTGAAAGATTTACTGTTATCCGACAAGAAATTTAGAGAATTAATCCGCTATTATAACAGTCGCTTTTCGTTTGCAACTTTCAATGCCAATGTCATAAATGAATTTAAAAAAGGAATATACAATTTGAAAATTCAAGGACAAGTTTGTCACATGACCCCAAGTAGTATTCATCCACAAAAAGGTGATATTCCGTATTGTGGCCAAATTTACATTTACGACGATTATAGAGCGACGGAAGAAAGGTTGAGAGAAAATACAAATTTAGTTAAAGAACACATCAAAATTATATCAACAGTTATAAACAACGTTAATCCGTATGCAAAAAAATACAAGAATTTGTTTGAGTTAACCAAGGATAAGTCACTGCCGGAATATTATTTGTATTTTGTTCGTAATGTCAATATGAGTAAACATCGTTACAATGCACCTGCAACAGCAGAATGTGCAGCTTTAATAGTTTCCAAAGATGGTGAAATTCCAGCTTCTTTCGATTTATGTGTTTATCCGAAAAATCTTCCAGAAGGTATTAGTCCTATTTCATGTTTGAATAAACTATCATTCCATACTGACCCTATGATCTTTCCAATAATGTTTCCCTGTGGAGATTTAGGGTGGAGTCCATTATTGAAACAAAATCAGAACAGCGATAAAAGACTTACAGCTCTGCAATACTATTCTTATCGTTTAGCTTACAGGCAAACTGCTAAATTGAATCCTGTACTGTTCTGTCGTCGGTTAACACAACAGTACGTTATCCAAGCTTACATTATAATAGAAAATAATCGATTGAATTTTTTGAGGTATAATCAAAAGAAGTTGCGTATTGAATGTTACCAGGGATTAGTTGATCATGTAGCACGTAGCGCGATGAACGATTCAAACAATTTCGAAAATAAGGAGCGCTTAGGCAATATATTCGTGTTGCCATCGACCTATTTGGGTAGTCCGCGGAACATGCAGCAAAATTACCAGGATGCGATGGCGATTGTCAGAGCGATCGGCCGCCCTGATCTGTTCATCACAATGACCTGCAACCCGAGTTGGCCAGAATTAAGAAAAATTTTAGAAAAATTTCCAGCAGGTACGACATGCAACGACATTCCTAACATCACGGTTCGAATATTTCACACTAAATTAAGGTCTCTATTGGCTGATGTCATTAGTGGGAAAATATTCGGCAATATTTTGGCACATGTTTATACAATCGAATTTCAAAAACGTGGGTTACCGCATGCACATTTACTATTTGTTCTTGATTATAAAAATAAATTAACAACTCCAGAAGCCATTGATAAATACATTAGTGCCGAAATAAGTTCTGACGATCCCGAATTGCAAGAGTTGGTTATAAAGCATATGTTACATGGTCCTCATACGGAAAGTTCTCCATGTTATAATACAGAAACGAAGATTTGTTCAAAAAAATTTCCAAAAAAATTTTGTGAATTTACACAGTTTGAAAAAAACGGGTTCCCAATATACCGGCGTAGAGACAATAGGAACGAACGACATGAATATAACAGAAAAATTAGCGGACAAACCGTAAACGTCGATAATTCAATGGTAGTTCCTCATAACCCATGTTTGTTAAAAAAATATAAATGCCATATTAACGTAGAATATTGTGCTTCAATCATGAGTACGAAATACATATATGCCTACCTACACAAGGGAGGGGATAGAGCCTTCATCAAATTGAACAAGAAAATAGACGATACTAAGACCGAAATTCATGACGAAATATCAGAATACATTGATAGCAGATATGTTGGCCCCATGGAAGCTGCTTGGCGAATTGAGGAATTACCAATGTCTGGCAGATCACACACGATTGTCCGCTTAGCAGTACACACCCCGAACAAACAACACATAATTTTTGAGGAAAATAAAGAAGACAAAGCCTTAGTAAATCACAACACAACATTAACAGCGTGGTTTGATCTTAATAGAAGAGACGAGAGTGCACGAAACACGATTTATGCTAACACACCTTTAAATTATTTATTCGATACGTCAAAAAAAAATTGGGTAAAACGTCAAGCATATTCGAAAGTAATTGGTCGTGTCGTAAACGTTAGTCCGAAAGACATAGAACGATTTCATTTGAAATTAATACTCAGCCGAGTTAAAGGGGCAACTTGCTTTGAAGATTTAAAAAGGTACGAGGAGATAACTTATGCAACGTTCAAGGAAACAGCGATTGCAATGGGATTAGTTGAAAGTCATGTAGAAGTATTTAATATCTTTGAGGAGGCCTGTTCGATTATGATGCCTTGCCAGTTACGTAAATTCTTTGCATGGTTTTTAATTGCTGATTGTTCATCTTTTTCATATGAAATTTGGGAAAAATTCAAAACACATTTTTGCGAAGGTTTTGAGAATAACAATGAGTACAGAGCACTAAAAGATATTGACAAAATTTTGAATCTGGAAAATATGAAGTGCTCAGATTTTGGCTTGCCCGAGCCTAATGATGAATTTCCAGAAATTTTTTATGCTATCCAGGATGAGGAATTATTTAGAAATAAAAACCAGAATATTTACAATGATTTAATTGGACAACTTAACGAGGATCAACGGTTAATCTTTAACTTCGTAACTGACAAGGACAACGATCGTATGGTATTTATTGACGGCCCTGGAGGGACAGGAAAAACTTTTCTTTACAGAACATTGATTCATTATTTTTTGGGGGATGGGAAAAAAGTGTTGTCGATGGCATGGACAGGAATAGCGTCAATTTTGTTGCCGGGGGGAATGACAAGTCACCGTACATTCAAATTACCATTAGATTTAACTAACGTAGAGACATCGTTTTTAAAATTGCATTCAGATACAAAAAAAAAAAATACAGGAATGTGATGTGATAATTTGGGATGAGGCCTCAATGATTCCAAAGAAAGCTTTGGAAATAGTTGACCGTACTCTTCGGGATTGTTGCAGAATGGAAGACGTTTTATTTGCTGGAAAGTTGATTATATTAGGTGGAGATTTTCGGCAGATTCTTCCCGTAGTAAAATATGGAAATAAATTCAATATTATTAATGAAACTATTAAATTTTCTTATCTGTGGCCTAATTTAAAAATCATGAAGTTGACTCAGAATATGCGTTCATGCGACCACGATTTTTCGAAATTTTTATTGGAAGTTGGAGAAGGCTCTATTGAAAATCTAGAGATACCAGAAGAGTGGCGTACTGATGACATCTGCCAAAAAATGTATGGGTCAGTTATTGACGATGAAGATTTATCTAAACGTGCCATTCTATGTTGCCACAATGACGATATGTATAAATTGAATGATAGGATATTGAAAAAAATTATCAGCGAGGAGACAATTTATTACAGCATCGATTACGCGAAACATAAAGGAATAGATCAAACAGACAACGATGTGGAATTGAATTATCCGATAGAATATTTAAATTCGTTACGATTCCCTGGACTCCCGGTGCATAAATTAATTTTGAAAATTGGTGCAATTGTTATGTTGATCAGAAATTTGTGTATTAATGATGGACTTTGTAACGGGACGCGATTAAAAATTATTGGGCTGTTCAAATTTAATATAAAAGTCGAGATTATAACCGGTAATAACGTTGGAAACACAGCCTTTATTCCGAAGATATTATTAGATACAGGAGAATTTTCGACCTTGCCATTTCTTTTGTATCGCAGACAATTTCCAATTGTTCTGGCGTTTGCTATAACAATTAATAAATCACAAGGACAAAGTTTGGAGAGGGTGGGAGTATATTATCAGAGGCCTCTGTTTTCTCATGGTCAGTTATACGTAGCTCTTTCGCGATGTCAAAATCCGAATGAATTATTTATTGAGAACAAGTCAGAGAATCCAAACGAAATAAAGAATATTGTATGGAAAGAAGTGTTTGATTAGACAAAATTTGAAAAGTGGAGTAGGCCTACGGGGGAAACCACTTAAAAAAAAAAACGCGCCCGCGTATCTACTACACAGTGGTGAGGAAACGATACTGTTTCGACGACAGAATTCAGATTTTTTGTAACCAAGTGATTGAGTTCTCTGGCGTACTTGAGAAAAAACTATAAAAGGGTAATGAACATGAACCCCGTTCATGTCGAGAATAGTACCCCTTACAACCCCTATGTAAGCCCTGCCCTTTCGATGTGACAAAAATCGCTCTTTGTCATTCCATGCACATTTCTCTAACTTTTTTTCCTCTATCATAAAACAAAAACGAAAGATCAACCTATCAACCTAAAGCGGGGGGTTGGCGCGCGAAGCGCGCAGGGGGGCGAAGCCCCCCTAGTATATATATATACAACCCCCCGTCGGCGCGCGAATCCCCCCTAGTGTATATACACATATATCGTTCTATATTATATAAAGATAATCGCCGCCGCCACCGCCGTCACCGCCGTGTCAAGATTTCGAGGGTCGACGACGACGACCCCCCTCCCCCCCAGGCGAACCCCCTTAGATTTTCCAGAATCCCCCGTCCCACGGAGGACCCCAGACTCCCCCTTTGTACATATGCACGGACAGAGCTCCACCCTTTCGAAGGTCAACGACGACGACGACGACCCCCCTCCGAGGCGGACCCCGTAGATGCCCCAGAATCATGTCAGGTCATGACAGGTGGTAACACAGGTAACAGGTCACAGGTCAGGTAACAGGTCATTTCAGGTCATGTCAGGACATAAAAGGTCATAACAGGTCATGTCACGTCATGTCGGGTCATGACAGGTCATGACAGGTCATGTCACGTCATGTCAGGACATAAAAGGTTGTAACAGGTCATGTCAGGTCATGTCAGGACATATCAGGTCATAACAGCTCATGACAGATCATGCCAGGACATTTCGGGACATGCCATGACATCTTAAACGGATGTATTCTATAATATGTTTAAAATGGTCAGGTGATGTCAGGTCATAACAGGTCATGATAGGTCACGACAGGTCATATTAGGAAATGTTAGGTCATGTCACGTCATGTCAGGTCATGACAGGTCATGCCAGGAATTATGCCTTAAATTGAAGTTAACACTCTTAAGTACTGAACTATACATATATACATTTGTTCGTTTCTTCTACTATTTTTTCTACTTAATATGAGAAATGATATAATATAAACCAGATTCGGGGGGTTTGCGCGCAAAGCGCGCAGGGGGGCTTCGCGCGCCAACCTCCCGTTCGGTGTTTATATTTGTGGTCATTTTTTTATGTATTCATGTAGAAAGTAATATAGATTTTTGTTAAGGAAGTACCTCCACGACAGTCTCAATAAAATAAAGTTCAAGTTCGTGTAATCAGTCAGTGCGCATAAGTTCGAATGATTTTATCCTCAAAACTTATCATTTACTTCAAAACGCGTAATATACACTGAAGTGTTTGAGATCGTAAATAATATTTGTTAATATATAAAAGTAGGACTCTTCTCCAATCTGCGGGACAACAGTTTCGGTTAGGACTGTCCGCAGACCGGCATTTGAATGGGTTAACGTAACAGAACGCAGTTGCGCATGCGTGAGGCAAGACCGACTATGCGAGGGAAGGAGACATCAAACAGTCGGTCTCGCTGCAACTCGACGATATTTCGAACTTTCCACGTCTATATTTTCGAAAATAAACGGTAAATAATTGCGAAATTTTCAGAGAATATCTGGGTAGTAGCCCTTTGTACCTGCGTGGTTTTTTTGTGAAATTCCTGACTTTGGTTTGAGCACCAGAAAAGAAAACGTGGCATTTACGTGCGTTGGTTATGGGGTTTACGTGTGAGGATTGCTGATTTTGATTGCAATTATCTCACGTATGGAACGGTCAGTCCCATTAGAATTGCACAGACATTTAGATAGCATCTGAATCAATACTACCACTGAGGTACTACCTTAATTTCGAGAAGTTGAAATTGTGCTATACCTATGTTTGAAAATTTTGTAGACTCATTAGTAATTTGAAATTTTTATCGATATTGACATATCCACATAATACATATGGGGCATTCCACGCCAACTCGACCAGTGTTCAACCCCGACCATCTCAAAATCATTCCATGTTTTTTTTTAACATTCAACTGAGTAAAAAACGCGTCTTACATTTTTTTCAGATTTTTTTAGCAAACCGTTAATTTGTTATGAATTTTTGAAGTTGATTGAAAATGCCCCTTTTTAAAAATCTGAAAAAATTCTAAAAATCCAGTGGATGACACAAAACAGCCCCTGTTTAGGAAAACGTGGGCCGAATTTTTTCTCTTTTTTTTATTCCACTCAATTCGGAATTTTCTAATTTTTGGACCTAAAATTGTCTAACACAGGATCAAATTTCAAGCGTCAAATAAGGTTCAATTTACTCGGAAACGTTCGGTTTCACCATTTATGACCCTTATTTGACGCTTACATCGTAATATATCGATGTATCAAATTCGGAATCGATATATATTGATACATGGAATTGTATATATAGATGTCTCAGATTCGATATCCATATTAATATCTTGATTCGATGTCGACCTCGGAATATCGATATCGATCTCGATGACTCGACCCTACTGAAAAAGATATTGTAAAATATTACACGAAAAATTACATAATGAATTACATAAAGTTATGATTGGATTCATGATATGAATTATCATGTAAATTGAGAATGTTGTAGATTATTATGTACTTTATCACATGATTTTTATTCTGACCATTGTTGTACAAATACACATAATTTATTATCTAATTTATATTGTGATGTTTTACATGATCAGATTTTACGATAGAAAAGAAAAAAAGTAAAATTTAGACCGGGGGATTTACGAGTTCCAACTTCTCCGAAGAAACTGGAAATCAATCACAATTATATCAAAGCTTATGAAGCTGAAACCTCGCTATACTACTGTGAAGTACCGTAGCTCAGACGGTAGCGTCACTGCTTGCGAATTCAAAGGACGGCGGTTCGATCCCGACTCAGGGATCCGTTTTTTTTTCTTTTTCTATCATAAAATCTGACCATGACGTAAAACATCCTACGATAAATTAGGTAATAAATTATGTGTATTTGTACAAAATGATGTTTAGAACAAAAATCTTATGATAAAGTACATAATAATTCGTATCGTGAATCCAATCATAACTTTATAAAATTTATCATGTAATTTATTATGTACTTTTTCATGTAATATTTTACAGGATCTTTTTCAGTAGGGGATACATATCGATCTTGATATATTCTCTGTGTGTAGACTAAACAACTTGTGTCCTGTTTGGCGTGACGCATAACGTACGTGTGAGCAGTGAGTTGAAAGTCAAATGTGTATTCTTGGAACTTTTATTATGATTTCTGTGAATTCACATGGGGGAATTCACATTTCTATGCGGTTTTGATTTGAAGGTGGTCATATTCATAGGGGTTTCACGGGAATTTCTATGGGTTTCTTTTTTGGGGGGGTTCTATGGGCTTCTATGGATATTTTTATGGGGTTTCTATGTGGTTTTTATGGGGGTTGATGGGTTTTTCATTAGGTCTCATAGGTATTTTCTATGGGGTTTTCATGGGGTTGCTTATACTTTACCTCAAAATTGGGGACGTGTTTTACCGCAGAGTGGTATCTCCTTATTACTACTTCGTGGCGAAAACCCAGGAATTCTGGGAAATCCCCGGAATTCTGGGAAAACCCAGGAATTCCGGAAAAACCCAGAATTCTGGGAAATCCCCAAGGGTCCTCAATTCTTGAAACAGCGGCGGTGGCGGCGGCGGCAGCGGTGATATATCTTTATAATATAGAACGATATATATACAGGCTGAGTTTTCTCCGACTCTGAACGAGGGAGGGGCTTATTACTGCCAATTGCTCCGCCCCTTGGCCAATCACAACTTGTTATCAAAATCTAAGTTTACATCAAGCCGTCCATACCTGGTCTAGTCGGGTAAGGTATTGATGATCGTCGAATGAAAACAATGAAGGTCCTAATCCGCTCATTGTTTTCATTCGACGATCATCAATACCTTACCCGACTAGACCAGGTATGGACGGCTTGATGTAAACTTAGATTTTGATAACAAGTTGTGATTGGCCAAGGGGCGGAGCAATTTGCAGTAATAAGCCCCTCCCTCGTTCAGAGTCGGAGAAAACTCACCCTGTATATATACCTGGGGTAGTCCGAATGAAAGTGAACAGAATTTGACCCCGACCCTCACCGAATTGGTCGGCGATTTTTTCCCGTATTCTACTCCACAAAAGGTACACTTTCCGATTTTTCTTAGATTTTTTAGACTCATGGCTCGGTCGTAGCGATTTTTTCAAGTTTTTCCATTAATCTGATACAACTCTGAAGTCTTACATTTTATCGCAAAGTCATAGAGGAAAAAAAGTTTAGTTTTCTTTTGATCTTTACAAAAATATTCTCTCACGAATTTTCAGAGCATGCTAAATCGTCGATTTCGACGAAAAACGCACAAAAATTGAGTTATTTCGGAAAACCCGTTTTCAAAAATTTTGAATTTTTTGTCAATCTTCTTTGGTAAAAAACACACAACTTTTGTATGAATATCTTGGGCACAGCCATCGTTCGGGAGCTACGCCTTGTTTTATGTGATAATATCAGTAAAGTACGTAAATAAACTTTTCGTAATATTCCGTATAAATCACTTTAGGCGGATTCGACCCGAAATTTTGTGTTCCATACCTAAAATCAAAATCACTTTATTCGTCATCAACTTCGACACACGTGTTAAAAGGTTTATTTAGAGGATTCGGTCAGGTAGATAACTCCGTACGGAAATAAATCAAACCGTGGCGATATTAGAATTACCGGTAATCGATTTATTAATATAATTAGACGAACACAACAGAAATCACGGTCCTCGGACAAAACCCGGAATGATATAAATTAATAAATATAATAAATTAGCAATGATTAGCGGACGTTTCCGATTTTCGCTAACAACAATAATTTCTATCGTATCTAGACACGTCTGTCTAGCCCCGTATATTCGTACACACTGCTCGCGTCACCTTCGTCCCGTCTGACTCGGCTCGGCTTCTAATCCACGGCTAATCCGTAGATTCACTCACATTCTTACATTCTTTCATTCTTACACAATACTTCACACACACGCAGTTTAGACAATATACAGGTTTCGGATGCTAACATTCGGCCATCCTAAGGAGTGCACGTCCTCGCGCACTAATCACTTTCATCATATTCCGCGAAGCGGTGTGGCTTTCGTCGTCGACGCTGAGGTCGTCCGGTGCTGGAGTTACCTGGGGCAGTCAGCTCGTGGCCTCGTTCGTTCTGTTCGTTATCCTCTGATTCGGGATTTTTTTCGCGATCGTTCTCTGATATTACCGTTTTTGGGGGCGTCTCGTCTTCATCGGTAACTTCATCGTCTACAGGAGGTTCTGCCTCAGCAGGGTCTTCCGCAGGTTGCCATATTTTTAGCTGGCTGGCGTGCGCTGTCGACGCGTAAGAGCGCCCTGGCTTATCCTGTTGCAGGTCGGCGATAGCGTAGGTATCGTTCGACAGCCTTTTTGTAACGACCAAGGGTCCTCGGAACTTCGGCTGCAGTTTCGTTGATTCTCCCGTCGCTACGGGGGCAACTTTCATGAATACAATATATCCTACGTTAAAGATAGCGTATTTCGCGCGATGACTGTCGTACCTTGCTTTATATTTCGCTTGTTGGCCTAGTATGCGCTCTCGTACCTCTTCTTGGAGTTTAGCGGGGAGCGTATACCTGGCAGCGTCATCTTCTACGGTCAGCTTCCGCAGTTCTCCTTCGTCGTGTCTGGGGATATATCCGTAAAGTAATTCAAACGGACTTTTTCCCGTAGTCGCGTTTATTGACTCGTTGAGATCTCGTTGGATATATTTGAGCTTTTTGTCCCAATCGCGACCGTCGTCTTCCTCTATACTCGCCTGAATGGTCGGCAGGAGGGTGCCGTTCATCCTTTCTACCAGTCCGTTCGCCTGGGGATGTCGTGGTGAGTTCAAGGAGTGGCGTATGCCATGTCGCAGGCAAAACGTTTCCATCGGTTTGGAAGTGAAGGTACTTCCTCGGTCGGAAATTAAGTGGATCGGGGCTCCGTAAGTGAGAACGAATTCCTCCAGTACCTTTAGTACGCTCGCGATTTTCGTATTCCTCGCTGCCTTCAGGATAACAAATCGAGTTAGGTTGTCTATTATCGCGAAGACTTGCTTGTTTTGACTTCGCGTGGTGATCAGTGGACCTAGGTGGTCGATATGTACCACGGCGAAGGGTCGTTTTCCGGGTGGAATCGGGTGGAGTAGG
This sequence comes from Euura lappo, assembly GCA_018257835.1. Classification (NCBI taxonomy): domain Eukaryota; kingdom Metazoa; phylum Arthropoda; class Insecta; order Hymenoptera; family Tenthredinidae; genus Euura; species Euura lappo. The sequence goes on along the minus strand of JAEUYN010002064.1, from coordinate 125,099 downwards.
CCTGCTTGTTTCCCGGTCTTCGCTTTCGTCATGATGCACTGAATACAAGAGCGTATATGCACCTTCACGTAACGTCTCAACCCCGGGAAATGATAATATTCCGATAATTTGGCAAGGGTTCTATCCATTCCTGCGTGCCCTCGTAAGTCGTGAAAGCGTATCACTAGTGCTTTACGCATCACCTTTGGCACTACACATTTTAGTTTGTCATTATCGCGTTTGTACAAGATGCCATTATGGAATTCGTAATTTAACACTTCACTCTGTTTTCGGACCGATCGCGCACTGAGGGGTTTTGACAAGATTTCACGTTTGTGGTTTAGTTCGTTATCTCCGTATTGATACATCACTATTTCATCATTCTCATTCATTATGGCCTTTTGAGGGTCACGTCTGTTTTACCAACCGAGTAGCATTTTATTTTCTCGCCGTTTCCCGTCTCGATGAAGTCACTGATTATCCTAGAATCAGTTTTAGATTATTTCTAATTTTTTTACACACCGCGCGCTGGTCCCGAGAAGATAAATCAGAGCAACCCGAATTAATAAACGATTTATTTCCAAAAAGCAGCAAAAATCAGATGTCGCCGCCATATTGACTATACACCGACACGAGAAAAGTATTATGGCATTTTCGGCATTCCCACTTGACACACGATGGTAAACGAACCAGCGCGCGGCGGCTGCTATCTTCACGAAACTTGTGATGTCACTCTCGAATTGATCTAAAAAATAATCGCGACGAGAAACGGCGAGAATATCATGAAGCGACAGCTTCGCATCGTCACTACCACACGTAACATCATCACTTCCACACGTAACCATGGACATGTAAAGTTTACTATAAACGTAGTTGCTGGTGCAGTTCAGAGGCTTCGCGCGAGAGGCGCTGAGCTCGCAATTTCGCTGTGGTCACGTGGTCCTCAAAACCCCTTATACTAAGCATTCCGTTCACTCGTTCCGCATCATATTCACATTCTGCTGGGTCAACGGGTGCCCTGCTTAAGGCGTCAACATGCGCAAGCTTCGTGCCGGGTCGGTGAATTACCTCGAAATCAAACTCACTCAGCTGATCCGACCAACGGGCAACTTGCGGCTGTCTCGGCTTATAAGCTTGTAGATATACTAAGGCTTGGCAATCCGTTACAATTGTAAATGATATATTGATCAATAAATTGCGTAAGCGTCCTACTGCCCAAACAATGGCGGTTAATTCTAGTTTGCTAGAATGATAATTTTTTTCCGTGTCGCTTGTTCGGCGACTGATCGCGTATATCAGATGCAATTGTTTGTCATAACCACGTTCGAACAAAATCGCACCTAATCCCTTCGAACTAGCGTCGGTGTGCAATTCTGTCGGGTTCTTAGCATTGAATGGTTGCAAGCTGGGTTTGTTCGTTAAGGCTACTTTCAACTCTCGTACAGCTTTGCTTTCTTTCTGACCCCATACGAAGGGTTGGTTCTGTCTTAGGAGAGCGTGCAACGGTTTAGCTATTTGCGCGAATTTCGGAACAAAACGTCTAAAGAAACTCGTTAAGCCCAGAAATCTTCTTACTTCGTGTACATCCGTCGGGGTCGGAAAATCGGTGATCGCCTTAACCTTGCGACTACCGGGTTCAATACCGTTTTTCGAAATTTCAAATCCCATATAAGTAACTTTTTCCTGGAGAAATTGACACTTCGATAGTTTGATTGTCAATCCCGCGTTTGCAAGCGCTCCCAAGACCGCAACCAATCGTCCCCTAAGATCGTTCCAGTTTTTCCCTGGTATGAAAATATCGTCAAGGTAAAACAGCACCACTTGGTCTCGAAGAGGTCCAAGTGCCTTATACATGACTTTAGAGAAGTAAAAGGGGCTATTCATAAGGACAAACATCATTCTCGTGAATTCGCCGGTTTCATCGGGGGTAATAAATGCCGTTTTCGGTCTCGCCTCTTCAGACAAAGGTACTTGCAAGTAATCATGAGCTAAATCTAACGTAATGAATAGTTCGTTATCACCTATTTGAGCCAGATGCTCGTCTAGATCAGGCAAAGGGAACTGAATGCGTTTGGTTTGCTTGTTCAAGTCACGGTAATCCATGACCACTCGAGGGTCTTTATCGGCTTGGCTCACCAATAAAGCGGGGCTGGCGTAAGGCGAGTTAGTCTCCGTAACAAGACCTGCCTCTTTCCAACCTTTAATTATTCTTTTAATCGTTTCTCTATCTTTGTCCTTCATGCGATATGGTTTTCTACTTACGGCTGTGGCTCCGGGTATTTCGTTAATTTCCATTACCACATTACGTGCGCAACCTAATTCGCTGAGGTTCATGGCAACGCATTTTCGAAACTTATTCAGTACACTTAATAAGTCCTCTATTATTTCTTCGGGTTGTTGTGATCCCACGTTGATATCTTCACGAACGATGGGTCGGTATCTCTCCGGTTGACTGTCACTTGTCGGTATTCGTGCGAGCTCGTCAGGTACACACAATTTTGATGTCGCGCACTGTTGCGTGGGCGTGCTCAGATTGAGCATCGGCATTTCATAATCACGCTCACCGTCGGACAATCGGATAAAGTTTATTGACAACGAGGGTAACTCAACGGTGTCCGATACTGGTTGTACTGCGCTACTCGCGGTCACATTCGCGTTCGTTTCGGGTATCGGATAGGGTTCATTTTTCTGGAAATACAGTTCGTCTCCGATCTTGTGGAACTCCACATATGGCGCTTCGGTAAACGATCTCTCAACTAAAACGTCCACTGCTCGCGCGTCGTCGGGTACGATTCGCAAAATCACGTCTTTAACTGTCACATCGTCCACTGTTAAGTTAGCGCGAACTATACCGGGCGATTTGACTGTAAAGTGTTTCGGTCCAAAACTTTTTAACTCCGACACTACGCGAGACACTTCGAACTGTTCTAGCAGAGCTATCGTGGCCTTAATCGTGCATTCTGAACTACCCGGGTCAATTAGCGCGGATAACTCACTGTCGTTCACCTTAATCTTTTTCGATCGAGGGGGTTACGGGACGTGATTTCCCACAAGTCGATCTAGGAGGTTGCTCATAAGCAAATCTCTCCTTCTCCCCTCTTCAATCATAGCCCACATGGCACCTTCCAGGCTGCCAAACCCGTCGCGTGATTGGCTCGATCGATTAGCCGCAGCGGCTTTGGCTCCTCGATCTCCATATCACTGGTTCTGCTTGCATCCGCCGCTCCGATAACTGCAGGTCCTGGTCGAAGGGTTCCCGCTGCGCTCCCCGGTTGCGCGTTCGACGTTTCTTCTCTAATCGAGAGGCCTCTTCCGGCTCCTCTCCCGCGACCGTTTGAAGAAACACCGCCATTACGCGACGCGTTAAATTGCGAATTATGCGACATATCCGCAGAATCGTTCAGTCTTACGGTACGAAGTATCTGCCCGTAGACATGTTCAAATTCGTCCGCAGGGATCGTTTGTCCGTTATCGTTCATTTTATACTCCTTAGAGGTATTCCCGCACTCGCGCGCGCACTTTGACCGTTCGATCGGACGGCCATTGATCGCCGCGATCACCGTTAATTACTAGTCCACGTTCTCACAGCATTTTCCGAACTTGCTATTCTCAATGTCTGTCGTTAGGCACTGAATACTTCGCTTTGACATGTTACTATCCCACTTCTGATTGTTAAAAGGTTTATTTAGAGGATTCGGTCAGGTGGATAACTCCGTACGGAAATAAATCAAACCGTGGCGATATTAGAATTACCGGTAATCGATTTATTAATATAATTAGACGAACACAACAGAAATCACGGTCCTCGGGCAAAACCCGGAATGATATAAATTAATAAATATAATAAATTAGCAATGATTAGCGGACGTTTCCGATTTTCGCTAACAACAATAATTTCTATCGTATCTATAGACACGTCTGTCTAGTTCCGTATATTCGTACACACTGCTCGCGTCACCTTCGTCCCGTCTGACTCGGCTCGGCTTCTAATCCACGGCTAATCCGTAGATTCACTCGCATTCTTACATTATTTCATTCTTACACAATACTTCACACACACGCAGTTTAGACAATATACAGGTTTCGGACGCTAACACACGATTAAGTGTTTACAAACTCAATGTTCCAAGAGTCAAAACACTTTAGTATCCTGAAATCTCTATAATAATTTGTTTTATTCGTTTTCTGATTAGCCGAAGATCAGTGGTCTTACAGTGATTACTTATGACGTTTACGAATCGTGGTTAGTGTCGACTTTACGGGAGGAAATCAATTTCAATCTTCTTATCCGACAGAATTTCAGCTTTGGCACGTAGATAAAACCCGGTAAAGTTGGATTTGCATCTATACTTCTTTTCCTTTTCGTACACCGGTCGCGAATCGCCACTTTTCATACCTCTTGAGCGGGCGCAACACAGATCTTTTCGGCCCTCGGCCCTCTCACTCGGTCTGAAAAGAGGCATTTCTGCAGACCAGGTGTTGAGAAAAAAATCGCGTCCATGATGGGCGCGAGTCTATTTTGGCGAGTATGATTGCAGCACACTCGAAAAATAGTTCTTTGTCCCCTTGATACACACTGTACTATTTCAATTATGATTTTAAATGTTCTATTTTATGTTCAAGAAAATTTTTGACCACATTCAAAACTCGCGGTTTGACCCCGAGTGATTTATACGAAATATTTAACAAGAATTGATTTACGTACTTTACTGATATTATCACATAAAACAAAGCATAGCTTCCGACCGAAGGTCGTGCCCAAAATATGTCTCCCATAACAGTTGTGTGTTTTTGACCAAAAACAATTGACATAAAATTTCAAAATTTTTGAAAACGGGTTTTCCGAGATAACTCGATTTTTGTGCGTTTTTAGTCGAAATCAACGATTGAGCATGGTCTGAAAATTCGTGAAAAAATATTTTGGTAAAGACCAAAAGAAAATTAACCTTTTTTTCCTCTATGACTTTGCGATAAAATGTAAGACTTCAGAGTTACATTAGGTTAGTGGAAAAACTAAAAAAAAAATCGCCGCGACCGAATGATGAGTCTAAAAAATCTAAGAAAAATCGGCAAGTGTATCTGTTGTAGGGTAGAATACGGAAAAAAATTGGCGACCAATTCGGTGAAGGTCGGGGTCAAACTCTGTTCACGTTCATTTGGACTACTCCACCTATATATCGTTCTATATTATATAAAGCTGTCGCCGCCGCCACCGCCGCCGTGTCAAGACACCCCCCACCTCGCGGCTCTCTCCAGCGGAAGCTCGTAGATTACCAAGAATCCCTTCCCCTTCCCTCTTCCCCGCCGCGCCTTCCCAAGGAATTCCCCGAAACCCCCGTAGATCACCCGAAATCCGCCGCCATCGCTGTTTGAAGAAATCGGTTACCATAGCAACCGATCTCCAAAGGAACGGTTATCGTAGCAACCGATCTCCAAAGGAACGGTTATCGTAGCAACCGATCTCCATAGGAACGGTTACCATAGCAACCGATCTCCATAGAAACGGTTACCGTAGCAACCGATCTCCATAGGAACGGTTACCAGACCAACCGATCTCCATAGAAACGGTTACCGTAGCAACCGATCTCCATAGAAACGGTTACCGTAGCAACCGATCTCCATAGAAACGGTTACCGTAGCAACCGATCTCCATAGAAACGATTACCATAGTAACCGATCTCCGAGCAACCGAGACAAAGAGACGAGGTTAAAGACATGACAGCAATTCAATCAAACTATTATCGTTTTCACACCACCTAAAGTTATATGTACGATGTCATAGTAATATGATTTGGATTTGATCGAAGAGACTGATTTTTCAAATAGCACAATTTTAGCATGCCACAACGAAAATGTGTCTAGATTGAGTGATAAAGTGCTCAATAAACTTGAAATTTGATTTTTTTTATATATATAGGTATATATACCTATATTATATAAAAATTATATACCCGCCGCCACCGCCACCGCCACCGCCGCCACCGCCGTGTCAAGATTTCGAAGGTCGACGATGACGACCCCCGACCCCCCTTTAGTGCCGCCACCGCCGTGTCAAGACCCCCCGAGGCGGACCCGTAGATTACCCACAATCCCTCCCCTTCCCCCTTCCCCCTTCCCCTGCCCCCCATCCCCTCCCTCCGCCCCTTCCCAAAGAACTCCCCGAAACCCCCGTAGATTACCCGGAATTAGACGCCACCGCTATTTGAAGAAACGGTTACCATAGGGCGGCATTTACTTGTGTCAATTCATTGGCAGTTAATCCAACAAAATTTTCTTGGATGAACTGCCAATGAATTGACACAACTGGATGCCGCGGTTACGGGTGGTGAAATGAATGCATTTAGTCAATTCAACGAATTTTTTTTCTCAGTGTAGCGACCGATCTCCATGGGAACGGTTACCATAGCAACCGATCTCCATAGAAACGGTTACCGTAGCAACCGATCTCCATAGAAACGGTTACCATAGTAACCGATCTCCGAGCGACCGAACAAAGAGACGAGGTTAAAGACATGATAGCAATTCAATCAAACTATTATCGTTTTCACACCACTTAAAGTTATATGTACGATGTCATATTAGTATGGTTCGGATTTGATCCAAGTCTATAAGTTTAGTTTAAATATACTATAGATATACTATCTAAAGATACTGTATACCTACACCGTCCCCAACTGTGTTTCTCTCTATCCTCTACACCAGATATTACACTTTCAATTTTTAATTAAAAATTATTTTTCAATTTTTAATTTAAAATTATCTTTCAATTTTTAATTGAGAAATTATGAATAATTTTGATTTAATGTAATCAATCCAAATCGGGGTTTCAATTAGAATAAAAATATGACAGGATTTCAATCCGAATATTATCGTTTCCACACCACTATAAGTGAGATCAGACTTTTTTCATTCCATACAGAATTTGCAATTTTTTTTTTCTTGACTTTTCACCATGCACAAAATATTACTGAATACAACCTGAATCGGAGGGTTTGCGCGCGAAGCGCGCAGGGGGGCAAATCCCCCTAGTATATATATATAAATCTACAGATCTTGCATGTCACGCAAGCAGCTGATGCATTGAAAATGTCCTTCGTTATCTTAGTTTTGGTGCATTTTTTCATCTGAATCTCTGAATTCACATGCTGCGCCATTATTATTGCCATCTATGATTACACTACGAATCATCATTTGCACCGTGAAATCTACATTACCGAAATGTCCCTCGTTCTATTGTTTTTGTTCATTCATTTATTTATAAACTTGTTTCACGCACCGGTTAATTACATGCTGCACTATTACTATTGCCATCTATGATTACACTAAGAATCATTATGTGGACAGTGAAATCTAGATCACCTAAATGTCCCTCGTTCTATTGTTTTTGTTCTTTTATTATTTATTTCTTCAACTTTTCATTACGCACTTCCGTTGCATCGCTTCCGTTGCATCGCTTCCGTTGCATCATTTCAAGATTTGATCCCACAGACCTCACTACTGACCCGAAAACGGAAGCATTTTCAATGCTAATATATAAGATGACAGTTAGGTTCAAACATTCTCCTGTGTCTTATGTGACTGGGAATCAACGCAGTATTACCTTGCTGATGTCGAGTCATAATTATTGCTCGTATGTTAAATAGCAGAACCTAACCTCATTTAACCTAGCAGCTGACATAGACGACGGCTAACTTGTAAGCCTCTATCTAGCAGCCGACAACGACGACGGAACGACGGCCAATGACGGCTAAGTTGACGGCCATAGACAATGTTGCTTCGTCTGTTTGCATCTATTATACTAGATAGATCGGAAACTCTGTGATATTTCAGCACCATGTAACTTCCCTATTACTCGAACGATCCCTTCTATAGTTTATATATTCACAATTTGAAACGACCTTGAAACGACTGGAGGAGGAAATGAAATTGGCGATGAAACGGGGTATCAGAAATCTATAATTAATCATATCTAAGCTCTCAGTCAACTGACTACGGTCAAATTGGGCTTAAATGAGAGCTTTTCGGATCCAGATTCAGAATCTTGCATGCCCAAAGCGATATTTGTCACGAAAGACGGAATAAACACGACTTAAAAATTGCCGTTCGGCCGAAACAGTGGTCGCTCGGGTATATAGAGTCGTTGAGTCGCGCCTGAAAAAATTTTTTTTTTCAATGTACTTGGCGCGAGACTCTACCGAGTCTCTTGATTTATACGGTGCAAAATTTTGTAGTGTAGTACATTCAAAAGTCCGTCACGAATGCTCAAATTTTAAATAAGCATTGTAATGGCACTATCCTTAACTATTAATTTGTAAACCAGTAATCCAAGAAATTTCAAGGAATTTGAATAGTCTATCGGGCAATTCAATTATACATATTTATCAGGTTGATCCATACCTTCATGCCTCACACAGTCTATACTATAGTAGGAAAAAAATCGAACTTCAAGTCTATTGAGCACTTTATCACTCAATCTAGACACATTTTCGTTGTGGCATGTTAAAATTGTGCTATTTGAAAAATCAGTCTCTTCGATCAAATCCAAATCATACTACTATGACATCGTACATATAACTTCAGGTGGTGTGAAAACAATAATAGTTTGATTGAATTGCTGTCATGTCTTTAACCTCGTCGCTTTGTCTCGGTCGCCATGGTAACCGTTCCTATGGAGATCGGTTGCTACGGTAACCGATTCTATGGAGAACGGTTGCTATGGTCACCGTTCCTATGGAGATCGGTTGCTACGGTAACCGATTCTATGGAGAACGGTTGCTATGGTAACCGTTCCTATAGAGATCGGGCGCTACGATAACCGTTCCTTTGGAGATCGGTTGCTATGGTAACCGTTTCTTCAAATAACGGTGGCGGCTGATTCCGGGTAATCTACGGGGGTTTCGGGGAATTCCTTGGGAAGGGGCGGCGGGGATAGGGCGGGGGATCTTGACACGTCGGTGGCGGCGATATCTTTATATAATATAAAACGATATATACATAAAACAAACAAGAAGAAAAAACAGCTATTATCGCCTAGATTCCTCACATTTTTATCTTTAACACGTTTAATAATACTTTTGTGTTTTACAGAACTTGTGCAATTTCCTAGCACAGCCAAACAGTCTGACTCACTTGGATCTCAGCGGTACAGATACAACGTTAGAATGCGTAAGTTTTTATAATGATGTCAAAAAGAACTGTGTACTGTGATATTTTTAGCAGATCCTATTATATATTAATGTGAAAACTGATGAAAGTTAAAGCTGAAGTATTCAATTCGACCCTTTTCAGCTATTCGGTGCGCTGTTACGAGGTTGTGCCACCAACCTTGTTCATTTGAATGTCGCTCGAAATTCGTTTACGAGCAAGAAAACCAAAGAAATTCCACCAAGCTTTAAGCAGTTTTTCACTGCTACCTTATCTTTGAAGTACATGAATATTTCATTTTGCAAATTACCGTTAGAAGGACTGAAACATTTACTACTCGGCTTGGCGTGTAATGAAAGTACAGTTGAATTAGAGTTAGATATGAGTGGAAATAATTTAGGTTCCATGGGTGCCCATGTGCTCGAATCTTGTATTCATGGGGTGCGGTGTATATCGTCTTTGGATATCTCGGACAGCAGTAAGTGTCGCTCTCTTAAGTAGGTAGTAAGATGTAAGGAAATTCAGATAAAGTTTTATCAGATTTCATATTCAACTGTTTTCCAATAAGTTGCAGCTAGGAATCAGTTGGTTTGCAGCAAATGTTGTTCCAAAGCTCCTAATCTTGATGACTAAACACATTTCCTTAGATTTGATTCCGAAAAATACAATAATATCAGTGAGCTCACAGATGGTCCGGGCTAAACCAACTCGTATGTTCCAGACATGGACGTTGATGTGGCACAAGTCATAACAGCGGTGAGCAAGAATAAATCAATCAAACAACTGTACATGGGGCGTAATACTGCTGGCATGAAGACAAAAAATATAGCAGTGGTAATGGAAGCATTAGTCACGATGGTGCAAGAAGACGATTGTGTTTTGCAAGCGTTACATTTACCTGACTCTCGATTAAAAGGTGATTTATACAACTTGATTAATGCACTGGGCAGTAACACGTGCCTGCACACGCTCGATATCAGTGGAAATCAGGTAAATTACCAGTCAGACAATAAAGTAAACAACACATTAAGTATTTCACGTCACGAATCGAACTTTTCGAGAATTATTTTACCATCCGGCGTTACAAAATGTCAGTAAAGTCGTCTTTCACACCCTTCCCTTGCCAGCATTAAAATCACCACAGATTATGGTTGTGAGGATAATAATCCTCAAAATGATGTTGATTTCTATTTGAGCTGTTTTAATCGAACGTCTGGAATTTTCAGATTGGTGATCCTGGGGCTCGTCTCTTGGCCAAAGCATTACAAATAAATAATCATTTGAAGAATATTATTTACGATAGGAACAACATCACGCTCCAGGGATACAGTGACATTGCTTATGCTTTAGAAAAGTAAGCTGCGACAATCTATTTCATATCATCTCCATTTTTGGGCCAATAACAAAATTAGGCTGACATTAATGTTCAATTTGTAGCAACTACAGTGTGAGGCATATGCCATTTCCGATCTTCGATTTGCAACCTTGCATGAAAACATCTGCAGAAAAAACTGAGCTGCTAATGAAGAAGATTCAGGACTTATTGCAAAGAAATGTTACCCCCAACAAATATAGTCATGGTCAAGCATTCCGCCTTCAACAAGGATTTTTGTTGAGCTCAACGCAACAAATGGTAGACAGATTAGTCGTTCAAACGCAAGATACAATAAAAACGTTAGCTGCCGAAAGCTGCGATGCCAATAACGATATAAACTTTGCAACAGGCTTGATACAAGATGCGGATAATTCGAAACAGGTGAGATTGAACATTCATGCCATACATATTCGATGTGACTATCAATATTGAACACTGCTGAAACCTTATTCTTGCTACAGCTTTTACCAAGATTACATGAAGTAGTCACCAGAAGAGACGAGAGCAGTCCGATTGAAATAAAATTGAAGGATACAGCCGAAGAGATTCACAGAGTCGTTACTGGGTACTTACAGGTATTCGCTCGAATTGAATTTATTGTTGAATTGTTGCACTCAAGACTTTTCCGGTACAATTTTTCATGTACAAAACTTACATACAAAAGTCGCTTGTTCTTGGATAATATTCGATTCCTGATCCTCTCTTCACCACTGATCCGCCATAGGCCTTGAGCGACGCTTATTCAATCTGATTTTATAGGACTCTCTGGATAGCATGCTGAAGTGCGCTATGGACCAGTGTCCAACGGTTTTGAACCAGACAGTCGTCAGAGGAGACGAAAGTGAACCTGTATCAGTTGAATATGATCTTGCCAATAGTTGTAGGGAGAAGAACCAAATCAGTGCCGAGTTCATTTACACTACTATCTTTGAGCAAGCTGGAACTGATATTGTCAACAAAGTAAAGTAAGCGTGCTTCTCATTTTCACTAATTGTAATTTAATCTCCTGCAGTGCACTATAAATTATCATGTGAGACCTATACTGAATCGGATCGACTCAATATTCTCTTTTATTTATTCAGTGTGCCTTTACCAAAATTCAGTGACAGCAAATGTATCGTTGAAGAAGGCGTATTTTACGGTCTTACCTTTTGCGTTGAAGTAAATTTAGTAAGGTAGCTCCTAGTCAATGAGTCCCATGTTGTTATCAACGTGCGAGATTACTAATGATAAACTGGTCAGAATTTCGAGATTAGATTAATCTTTGATTTGATTTGATGTATGCTTATCATTCTATAACTGTAATGGATACGACGGATACGAAAGACACTTTACCAATTACTTCTCAAGATATTGGATAGATAAATGCTGCCTGTTATCGGAAGCCATTTCTTCTCAATATTCTATCTGTTATTTGCACCTCATAGTAGATCAAACCCGCTCTCAATAAAATTCAGAGTATTTCAAGAAAATATCTTCTATACAAAAGTCCTGTTGTCAGGGAAAATTACTGGTTTCAATAACACGTAAACGTTTTTCATACAACTGTCGATTCTATCTCACACCAAATAACATTCGTAATGCTCAAATATTCTTTTCACATAGGAGATAAGTGGGTATATCTGTAATGGTTTGTTTACTGATAGCTCTATCAGTTGGCTGTCTCGCTCCGAATCAGATTTTGACTTTTTAATAAGTACGTGTAAAAATGTGTGCTCAAAGAATTGGATCTATCATTGGGAAGTTTAAGATGTATAATATCCACAGTTTTCGAGTATAACTTGCTATTCCACCCACTATTTATCAAGGATAATCTTACTTTGTTTCTACTAAGTTACTAAGTTTCTGTTTGGACAGTGAATTAAACTTAGCTGTAGCAGCTCATGTGTCGGATAGGATCACGGATGAAGTTATTGAGTCGTTGTCTCGTAGCTACAAGACACTGGTGAGTAGATTTAATCACAATGAACAGATATTTCCGATATCTAGCAATACCTAAGTGCATTTACACTTTGAAAAGTTTTTCTCTCATTCTGTACTACTATGACTTATTTTACAGATCGGCGATGCTGGATGCAGAACCAGAAGTAGTACACCAGATGTGCTGAGGTCAAGCGGATCCGTTAGCGTCGGAGTGAGTAGTATCGGAGGACTCATGCTAAAACCTACTGGGCGAACTAGTTTGGACTCCGAAGAAGAGGGCGCTGCTAGTCTTTCGTTTGCTGACACCATCAGTCAACGGTCCAGCGATCAATCACCAATGGTAAAACTGGTTATAGCTACATCATTTTTGACACTATTTATTATGATCATCGAGACATTCATAGCTTGGTACTATTACAGTACTTGGTACTGCATACTATTACAGGGCTACATGTAGTTTTTAATATAAGTATTTGGGTAAATGCAATGGTTCCCTGACCCAGGTATGGGTCACCCCCAGGGTCTCCATTCCATTTTCACACATACGCGAAATACCTATGTTGTATAAGTTACTGAGCGGGGATAATCATTCTCCAAATCTTCTACTTTTCTTATGGCTTACCAGAAGTTGGAATATCTGAACCTGGTGAGTATGCAATGCGTTTTTTCTGCAAAGAATATTAGCATGTTTTCATATTTTGTACTACCGTCGAATTTTAGTCACATTCTGAGCGGGATAAGCTTGAAGTTATGTTCGATAAGAAAAGAATTGCAGACACAAATCTATGTCACATTCAAGAGAATAACAAGTTAGAGTTGAAATTACAGTTGCTCGATCGTATAACACAAGTATAGCGATTGGTATATTTTTTTAATAGGCCACTCCACATCTATCCAATAAACGGAAGAGTTTGCACGGACGAAAACTGAGGCCAAAGTCTGTCGTAGATTCTGTAGAAGGTCTATCCGCTGATGATATACCAGACTTGTTGCCATCACTACCTAAAAGTCAGGCAGAAGGTAATCATTGTTCTTGATTGATAAATTTATGAATTTCTCTTCATCCGTCTCACTACTTTCATTGTAATATTCGATGAATTATATTATGAAGTATCTAAATACGTAAAGTTTTTGAACAATCTGTCTTAATACGCATTAAGGGCATGCTGTACTCGATTGTTACCGACATTCAGATATCTCCGAATATCCAAGTCCACGGACGTAAATCGCAAAATACAGCTTTTTGGCGGAATTCTCCAAAATGAAAGAATGGCATGGTTTCTCCGAAATTACTATCATGACTTCATAGAAACCATGCCATTCCTTCATTTTTGAGTAAATCCAAAATATTTTCGGACGTATCTGTGCGGAATCACGTGTAGAATTCCGCGAAGAAGCTGTATTTTGCGACTTACCTCCATAGACTTGGATATTCGGAGATATCTAAGTGTCGGTAACAATCGAGTACAACATATCCTCAATAAGGTATTGAATTCTTGTTTGTAGTAATATCCGAAAACGAACACTCTTTGACTGAATCACTGGATTCTGTGTCCGAGCTGCCGAATACCGTTGGACAACAGTTGCAGCACTTGGTAAAATCAAGACCACGAAGAACTAAGACAAGAGCCCCAACGAGGCCGATGTTAAGGCCGGATCAGATAGCCGATGGCCTGGCTATTGGAGAAGGACTTGATACATTCTTTAGACCGGTTACACCTACGACGCCCTTAGTATCTCCGACAAGCGATGACAGGTGAACAACGTAGTTGCACCGTCATAAGAATTCAAACGCTGCATGGTGTTATAGCTGTACGAATTATATCCAAGTGATGTTGTTTTTAGTTTCTTGCACACGTTTCCGACGGAAGGGAGTCCCAGTCTGTCTCTAACGAGTCATAAGGGAGTACCCACAGATGCGAAAATTGAGGGAGATAAGAAGCAAGGAAGAAATTCCCCGATGCTGAAAACGTTGTTGGAACCGACGCCGCGATCGAGATCAACCGATAACTTGGAGAAATTCTCACCTCTGATTGGCCGAAGATCTCAGGGCGATTCACCATTGACTGCGTCTCCACTTGCTCGACGAAACACAACGGAGAGTGCACAGAGTCACGAGAAATACGAAATGAAGAAAGAAATCAGTAGCTGCGGGATAAAAGACTGCTTAGTAGATGTTTCTAAAAGGAGTACTCTGCCCATAGTTAACTCAGGTTGTCCTAAAGATGGAACAAAGAGTTTAGTACACTCGGGAACGACAGACAATTTCAAAGAAAGTATTATCGACAATATTAAAAAAGATATGACAAACCTGACACAGGTTTCAAAAGATCTGGCTTCTGAAAATGGGAAAAGTACAATAACGTCTCTGAAGGGAGATATAAAGAAGACATCGACTACGTCCACCAGCAAAGAGATAGATGCAAAAAAGAAAATGACTAAACGAATAGCTATCGATGATAAGCCAGTCAGTCCAGTGATACCTTCGGTAAAATTGAGGTCGACTGGTTTTGATTTACGCAGCCCGACGAATGGCGGAGGGCCTAAGAGCCTTGGGGCTGAAGCTTCTAAATCACCCATTTTTAGACCGATAACCAAAGGAGAAGGTTCGTCTGCTGGAGATCTGGCCAAAAGTGGAAATCAGATGAAAAATAAACCAGCCCCACCGACTGCACCCAAGCCCAGACCTTGGAGCATGGCTACGGACAGAAAATCTGGTAAAATCATAATCAGCTGTATACAGTGTAAATTCCTAGCGACCAAACAGTCTGTCGTCTGCTCGAAGCTAGTGCTTCGCCACCCTGGTGGCGAAATATGTCTGACTTAGCGTGTTCCAATTACGTGAAAAATTCATAACACTTTTAAAGATAATCAGAGATTATTAGACCTTTCACAGAGTTTTTCAGAGTTATTCGGACTTTTATAGAATTACTCTAAATAACTCCGAAGACCTCTGCGAAAAGTCTGATAATCTCGTCTGAAAAAGTTAGAAATATGTTTTCACCAGGGCACTGCAGGTAACTAAAGATTACAGTGGCTACGAGATCCCTGGATGGTAGCAGTGAATTCGAGGCGACCGCGACTTTGCTCGTAGTGTTCGGTAGTTAGGAATTCTCACTGTATGTACTAATTAAATTTAATTCTGATTTGGATAAGTATCAGACATATTTACTTAGGGTGGTATCAATTACAGGGGAATTCAACTTGATGAGCGATGGCTCCAGTCCTAACACCTCCGCTGGAAACACACCGGATTCGGGTGATGCATTGGACGAATCAACTGACAGCGGCGTCAGTGGACCTGCATCTCTTCCGCCCACTTTATCGGGTAGTAGTACTACGAGTTGCTTGAGTAATACGAGTACAGAAAAAAGATCTGTGAGAGAACTCGCAGCAAGTCTAAACAAAGTGCAGACAGACAAAAAAGAAGACGGTGAGTAGTGGTCGATATCTAACTTCATGACTGACCTTGAGCAAAGATAGAATGATGTTGGCTAGGCTGTTAGTCGCAGCACAAAGATGTGATTGAAATTAATTTTGTTATCTGGTGAAGGTTTCGGATGGAACTTCAATCCGGCCTGATCCGAACTTTTCTGAGCCATGGCGAAATCTGTCCGTGCAAAGTTACAGAATCATCCGAGTTAATCCGAAGCAGGTTCTTAAGGGGACTAGGCAGGCTGAAAATGGGGTAAAAATTCAAAGGGCGTCTTTGAACAATTGAAAAAAAATACGCAATATTTCTGAGTTTCAAACTGTTTGTCAGATTTTTGTCGATGAAAATCAGTGGTATTCGTTAAGGTGGTCGTCTCGCTACGCCGACATCAAATTATGTCTATCAATCGTCGATGCCCAACGTAATTTTATGATAGTTTTCGATGTTGCAGAAATGTTTATGCGATTAAAACTTTACGGATACACATTTACGCTGAATATTATTTCGTAATTTACGATGAAATAATAATAAAGAGTAACTGATTTGACTATTTTCCGGTCAGCTGTCATGGGTAAGAAATTGGTCTGGCAACGTCGCGATACAAGCCTTGCTGGCATGGCATACGGCGTTCCTAACCTCTCCGTTCTCACGTACCGGCACCCGAAGATACCTTCGCTCACGGTGTTGCCAAAGGTATTCGATCGCTTTGTGGCGGGCTGGTAATGGCTGTCTAATGTCGTTTTCATCGAGATTATCTTTAAAGTTCTAATCGAGAAATTCGGTGACCTAAAAGTTTTATGGTCGCAACGGAATCTTCGGAATATAATTTACAATAGGCAACTTCATATTTGTCGCTATCTAATTGATTGTGGTATGAATTCCGGAGTTCGAGTGTTGACGACACGGTTTGCCCGTAAGACCCCGTGTTAATTTGTCAATATTTGAAGTTAAATTACTTACACAAATCTTCGGTAGGATGCGAAATATTTTTCAGATATTAAAAGTTTATTGTACAAACTCATCTACATTTCAAAATCAAAAGATTTTCTAATCCTCCCTATTTCCTACGGGTGGCGAGACGACCACCTTAAAAAAAATTAACCTTGAAGGGAGATGTGGAGCGTTAAAGACACCCGCGGGTACCGCGGATTGCTCCCTTACTGCCAGGATTCCAAGTACCCGGATTCGAGTTCTTGCAATTTTCGAACGGTATTCGATTCGGGGGATTCGCTTTCTTCGATTGAACCTAAAAATTGGGAAAAAGCGTAAGAATGATGAAAGTGGCGGCAAATATTCTGAAAGAACGCGAAAATCTTTCCACTTCAATCGTTGTCAGTATAAAAGAAAAAATTCTCTACGGACGTCGGTTCAATCTGTGAAAAAGTAGTTTCGAGGAAAACGCGTTCAAGGACGTTGCCTAGTGAGCTAGCGTGAAAGAATCGGAGGAAGAAGAAAAATCGCGGTTTTGTGTTCTGGCTGATACGAATTTTCTCGCTAGTCTTAAGTCCAATTTTGTTGATTTTGGTCTTAAATTGAAGGTAAAGTATGTATCTATGTCCTGACTTTTCGAAAATGTGAGATTGATGTCTAGTCTCCGTTGTAGCACGTCGCAAAATATGCGTACTTTTGATAGCGTTTATTGGAAAATATCTTCAATGACATTGTAGATAAATTAAACATAGTGAGAGCCTGTACGCGCTAGCTGCCGCGGGCGTAGGCAACGTCCTTATAGTTCGGGCATCCCTACTGAAAAAGTTCACGTCATAAATGTCATGAAAAAGTAGGTAATTAATCATGTGGTAAATCTTATGCTGTTATGGAAGATTTCAGGTTCACATTTATTACCTGATTTATCATATGATTTATCATGTGATTTCTTACATGGGTCTATTTTTTTGTGTCAAATGCATACTTAATTTTATAATTTATCATATGATTTGTTACATGATGATGTTTTACAATGGAAGAAGAAAAAAAAGTTGAACCTGAGCTGGGATCGAATCGACGACGGTCGGATTCGGAAGCAGACACTCTGCCGTCTGAGCTACGCCCTCTGATATAAGATAGTCACAGGTTTTGGTTTATAGCTTTGATGTGATTGGAAGTTGAATTCAAGTTCCTTTGTATCGGCTGAGGTTGATAAGTCTAAGACTGTATACATATTATATCCAGTGTCGTAGCGCGGTCGGTAGCGTGTCTGCTTCCGAATCCGACGGTCGTCGGTTCGATCTCAGTCCAGGTTCAACTTTTTTTTCTTCTTCCATCGTAAAATATCATCATGTAACAAATCATATGATAAATTATAAAATTAAGTATGCATTTTACACAAAAAAGTAGACCCATGTAAGAAATCACATGATAAATCATATGATAAATCAGGTAATAAATGTGAACCTGAAATCTTCCATAACAGCATACGATTTACCACATGAATAATTACCTACTTTTTCATGACATTTATGACGTGAACTTTTTCAGTAGGGGTAATATTACTGTAGGAAACTGTGACTTATGAAGCACTGATTGCACACCGTCTTACACCTTTGGCTCTCCTAACAATATAAGCTCAATTTGGCGAATTTTCCAGTAGTATTTGCGCCGAAACGTTTTTTTTTATTTTTTTTATTTAGACCCTGCATAGTCCCCTTAAACCATTTCGATCCGTGCATCAACTTAAAGTTGAATCCGAATGATCGATCATCAATTCGGAACAAAATTTTCAATCTCCCTCAACCAGTGCGTTCAATCCGAATAAGTCCGTCATCAATCCGCAACACGCTTTCTATCCTTCTCAATCCATACATTCAATCCGAATGAATCCAACGCCATTGCGAAACACACCTCCAATCCTTCTCAATACACACGTTCAATCCGAGTGAATCTGAATTACATCATGATAAACTTTTCAACCCTGCTCGATCCTTGAGTTCAATCCGAATGAAACTGACCCCAATCCACAAGAACTTTTCAATCCGAATGAATTCGAGGTCCACTCTAGAATCATTATTTCTTATCTCAATGCATGCGTTCAATCCGGCCCTACTGAAAAAGATCATGTGATAATTCATGTAAAGAATTACATAATGAATCACATGATAAAGTGTATAATGATTTGACCGATCTCAATATACGATTTATTACATGAAGTATTATGTATTTTATCATGTGATTTCTGACACAGTCCACTTATTCGTGTGAAACCACGTATTTTATTGCATACAAATCTATCATACGATTTGTGCTACGATGATATTTTATGATGAAAAAAGAAAAAAAAAATTTGTACCTGGACCGGGATCGAACCGGCGACCGTTGAATTCAGAGGCAGACACGTTAAGGAGGTTGGATACTATGTAATACAAAAACGCAGAGAACCGCTTCAAATTTGTATGAGGTGTTTATCGATATCAAATACGATTTGTTGTCAAGTTTCAGTTAATTCGTCAGTCTCGTTTGCGAGTAATCATCAATTAAAGCTACGTTCTTATACACGGGCGCTTATGGCGGTACGTGACGGGTATATAAAAAAAAAACGTCGTTTTTCGTTAGAACACAGGGGCGAAAACGTAGAGACCTCAATGAAAAACCATCCACGTGGTAAATGACATTTTCACGAAGACCCTCGCAAAGAATGGGGACCTCTTACCAGCTTTGTTTCCGAATAATAGCGTAAAATATAAACCGTTTCGGTCGTTCTTCGGCTGCCGTCGTCGAGCGAGGTGAGAAGTGCGGCAACATTTGCACGCGGCGTGCGATCAGCTGTGTGTAGCACGGTAAGCGGGACAATGCAAAACTGTTCTCCCGTGAGAATCTGGACGAATCAAAACGTAAACAACGGCCATGACATTGAGTACGATGCACGCGCAGATGACCCCAGTATAGCCAACTGTGGCTGGTAAAATTGCGCTGTTGTCACAATTTACTCACGAGTCTTAATGTTTACGAAATCCGTTTTTATAGTTTAAATTTAATCTAAAAGTTCACCGCAGTTTACTCAAAAAATTACATATAATAATAAATGAAGCATGGTTAATTGAATATTTGTTATAAATCTACACTTTCCAAACGAAAAGTTTTGTTATTCTCAAGTTGAGATGGAGGGCCTTCCCCTCTACCGCCCGTCCCGCCGAGGCAGTAACCAACCTCCTTAACCACTCTTGAAGTCAGGTGTACACCTTACCGAAACGTCAGTTGAAGTCAGTTGAAGTCAGCTGAAGTCAGCGGAAGTCAGCTGACGTCACGAGTCAGTAAGCAGCAGAAGTCAGCTGAAAGTCAGTTGAAGTCACTTGAAGTCACTTGAAATCACTTGAGTTCACTTGAAGTCAGTTGAAGTCAGTTGTAGTCAGTTGAAGTCAGCTCACTTTATGAAGTCTTGAAATCTTGAAGTCATTGATAATTCATATCATGAATTCAATCATAACTGTATGAAATTTATTATGTACTTTTTCATGTAATATTTTACAATATCTTTTTCAGTAGGGTGTGCTTGGTACATGTATCTGATATCAATTATCTTTTATAAGGAACATTTTTTAGGGTCGAGTATTGTTGGAGACAAATTTTTGTGGGCGTATTTTTTAAGAAAGACTTTTCGTTGAAGATTTTACTTACCACTCCTTATCAATCAATCGGAGCTCACAGGCGACCGCGTCGCCATCCCATATTGAAAGTTTAGGTTCCCTATTGCAAAAATCTCAGCTTTCAAAATTTTTTTTTTGAAGGAATGATAAAATATTAAGCTTCATGGAAAATCGCTGTTTTTTGTCGAAAAACGTGTTTTTGAAACGGATTCAGCGGAGTTAATGAGAAATAAAAAATGTATTCGGAAAGCTGAGAGTTTTTCACATGAAAAACGTATTCTTCAGGATTATTATTATGATGTTGTAGATGCGATAAGATACGATTTTTTTTCCGAATAAATATCGCATTTCGATTTTTTCCAAAAAATTGGATATCGTATTCCTCGGGAACGGCACATCCTACTGGGCTGAAACTTGGTGAATAACCAATCTTAGTGCACTAGATATGAGGAAAAAAATTGAGGCAAATCAAATGTTTCGCGCCCAAACATGGGTTGATAATCGCCCGACTGGAAATTTTGTCAGGCTAGCCTGTCGTCCGACCAGG
This sequence comes from Euura lappo, assembly GCA_018257835.1. Lineage (NCBI taxonomy): Eukaryota > Metazoa > Arthropoda > Insecta > Hymenoptera > Tenthredinidae > Euura > Euura lappo. The sequence goes on along the minus strand of JAEUYN010002064.1, from coordinate 104,118 downwards.
ACCCGATTAGGTTGAAATCAGGTTTGCCATATTACGGTACAGCTGATGGGGTCCTGATCAGGTGAGCATCAGGATTACCTCAGTGAGGCGAGCCTGTTGGGCGCTGATCGGGGCAAGCTCTGGTATTCCTTACTAAGGTGTACCTGTTGGGCCCCTGGTGCGTTTAGCCTGAGACGTGTAGTAGGCAGGGTTTCAATAATTCATGCTCAGTTGAATTAAATAAAAAGAACCTTTATTCCGACACGGCGTCTTATGCCGCGTCCCCCGCTATACTGTATATCTCTCCCAGGTGTGCCACCGTACATCGAAATCGCTCGGTTGGCAACCCTGGTCACTGGAATTTAAATTAAACCCTAGGCCTACAGTTCGGCCTATCTTGACATTCGAGGTTGTCCTCAACTCGTTATCATTAACAAATATCATTTTTATTTAAATGCACATTATGACACTTTTTGGCAATAATACATTGACAACAAAAATAAAACATTGACGTGGAAACATCTTGAGTATGGGAATATGTTTTTTTTTTTTGAAATATAACACTCATATATTCTTTCACTGGCAAGGTGCCTCATTCAAACAGGTTTACAAAATATGCAATTGTTACTTAACATTAATCTCTGGGTTGACACAAACATGGTTATACATGGTTTACAAAAATATCTGCTGAAAACTGAACATTATTCTTAAAAATAAATATAATCTTTGGATTGGCACAGCCTTGATTACGTCTATTTATCCTACCCAGGGACGCATATTAGCAGCTTCCCATGTACCGACGTACGGTCTTTGGGTGTTTTGAAAACCCTCTCGGTCAGCCACAACATATCGATTATTTCGTAATACTTTAGTGATTTCGTACGGACCTTTGAACCGAGGTATCATTTTCTTTGGAACGCCAGGGGTACTTTCAAAGTTTTTAATCATGACTAAGTCACCTTCATGGTATACGTGAGGTGCCTTGTGTCTTTTGTCGTAGACCTGCTTTTGGGCGACTTGCGCCTGGACAATCTTTTTCGCTGCCTGGGAACGGATTTGCTCCAAATCGCGAACACAGTCTGGAGCCTCGTATCGTACGAGTTCCTTTACTAAGTCTATTTTGGGACCGCGCTGGTCAAGTCCGAATAGTAATTGACTCGGCGATTTTCCCGTGGATCGGTTGACGGTGTTGTTCATGGCATACTCAATTTGATCGAGCATTTTATACCAAGTTTTCACGTCTGCATCATTAGTTACTTTAGCAAGCATAGGAGCTAGATCACGATTGATGCGTTCGATCTGCCCGTTGGCTTGCGGGGATCCCGTCGCGATTTTCACGTGGTTTATGTTATTATCGTTTATGAACGCTTCAAATTCTCCGGAAGTGAATGCGCTACCGCGGTCAGAAACAAGTGATTGAGGTCGACTATAACTCTGGAAGTACTGCTTTAGGCATGCAATAGCTTCTTTCGAGGAAGTAGTCTTGGTCGCGTAGAAACGGACGAATTTCGTAAACGCGTCGATCACTAAAAAAATTTGCTTCTTAACCGTGACTCGAGGATCGACCGGTCCAAAGTGGTCGATGTGTATGGTTTGGAAAGGCTTGTCGCCTTTTGGAATCGGATTCAAGTAGCCTTCGGATTTCCCTACTCTCGGCGAGAAAGATATACACCGGAGGCAATGACGGACGTGGCTTTCGCATTTATCGCGTAATTTAGGAATCCAGTAAGTACGCTTGATAATTTCCGCCATCTTACCTACCCCAATATGCCCCATCTCATTGTGGTAATGGAACAAAACGTGATTTTCCATTTGCTCAGGAACAATAAACAGACTGTCGCCTCCGTGCTTCTTGTACACCAGACCGCCACGCATTTCAAACTGAGGATCTTCCGTTGTCTCGAGTCTTTGAATGATATCGCGGATTTTCGGGTCTCGGTTTTGGCATATTGTGAGGTTCCATTCGAAAGGATTATCCTCCACCACTAGTATACCGAACGAACGACTAAGGGAATCAACGTGTCCCATTCGCGAACCGGGTCTGTGAACGATTGAGAATTCGTACTCTTGCAATTCGAGACACCATCGAGCGATACGAAGGTTTATATCGCGTTTGTCTAGCGTCTGAGTCACCGCGCTACAGTCGGATACGATTGTGAACGATACCCCTTGCAAATAAATCCGGAATCTGCGAAGCGCGTAAATGATGGCGAGTGTTTCTAACTCGAAGCTATGGTACCGCGACTCTGGTTCGGTGGTACGTCGACTGAAATAAAAGACTGGGTGCAATCTCTGATCGAGTTGTACCTGCAGCAGTACTGCCCCGAATCCGTGGATGCTAGCATCGCAATGTAGCTCCGTCTTTGCGAGCGGATTATATATTGCTAGGATCGGTGCTTCCGTTAATTTCTTTTTTAGGGAATCAAATGCAGCTATTTCTGGGTCACCGAAAACGAATGTCGCGTCCTTTTTGATTAGATTATACAAGGGTTTTGCTAAAATGGAAAATCCCTCAATATACCGGCGGAACCATGAAGCTAATCCGAGAAAACTCTGAACACCCTTGGGTGTTGTTGGTGTCGGATAATTGACTACCGCAGCGATACCACTATCGGTCGGACTTATTCCGTTATGGGTTATTTTATAACCTAGATGCTCGATTTCGGTACCCAGAAAGGAACATTTCTCAAGCCGCAATTCCACCTTGTTCTCAACCAACGCGTTTAGCACCTGTTCTACAACAAGTAACTGCTCGTCCAAGGTTTCTGTTGCTATCAAGATATCATCCATATACACGATAACATTCCCAGACTTAATTAACCCAGCGAATACTTCGTTTATGAATCTTTGAAAACATTGCGGACCAATCTTTAGTCCAAACGGCATGCGTAAGAATTCGTACTGTCCCATTGGTGTTATAAAGGAAGTGTATTTCACACTGTCGGGAGACATAGGGATGTGGTAAAACCCGTTTTTAAGGTCTAATCGACTAAAATACTTTTTTCCCCGCAGTTGATCCAACTGATCGTCGATGAGTGGAAGGGGATAGTTATCCCTGATCATGATTTTGTTCAACGCCCTATAATCAATGCACATGCGGATTTCTCCATTCTTTTTCCGGGTGAGCACGATAGGTGAAGCATATTCGGAACTACTTTCCCGAATAATGTTCTCTTTGAGCAACGTGTCAAGTATGTCGTTGATCTTTTTTTTATCGGAATACGCGAGTCTACGTGGCCCAAAATGAATTGGCTGGCTGTCTTTGAGTATTATCCGTGCTTCTACCTTGACCTTAGGTGTATCCGGACGTTCAGGTTCTTCATAATGTCGGTTGAAAACTTCTCTAATTCGATCACGATATTCTTGGGGAATATCTGGATTAACAAAGGTCTTATCAAAGGCGTTATATTCGCTTGTTTCAACCTGCATTATTTCCGAAACTGCCGTGTCGAACTTCGGGCTTTTGGTAAGGCCGTACCCGAATTTCTTCAGCGTGTCTCTACCTAATAGCACGGGAGTAACCATAGTGTTCTCTTCAACAACCCCTAGTTTTATTGTCTGAGTCTCCCCGTCCAAAGTAATATTCGCGGAGACCTCCCCTGTTACTCGTAGTGCAGAATTGTTAATACCGTGATATTTTCCCCAGTGTTGCCCAGGAGGGTCAACGGATTGATTACTCACAAATTGTTCGTTGATCAAGCTAATCGGACAACCAGTGTCGATTCTAGCGACGACAGAAAAAGGCAAGGTTTCCTTGATTTGAAATTCAGTAACTCTTTGGAACTCATCTCTGACCTCCGTGCGGAGATCGATAAAACCTATTTCTTCTTCCTCATCGTAGTCTTCGTTGGGATCCTCCGTTTCGTCCTCCGGTAGTTGGCATGTCTCGACATCCTCTGGTAGTTCAGCTGCGCGGCAGACACACCCAACCTGGCGGTCACTCCGGAAGGTGTTCTCCCGTTTGGGCTTGGTGCAGTCTTTGGAGAAATGCCCTTCTTCTCGGCAATTGTAGCATCTGATGATACCTCGAGGTGTACCATTTGACCCATCGGCAGCCCCTTTGCTGGTCGGCGGCGCCTTAGGTCGGTTTGCTGGATCGCTCCCAAGTTTGTATTTGATATCCTTGGGTGGTGTGAAATCTCGTTTGAATCCCACTGGTTTTGGGGGCAGCGCATTCAATTGAATTTTCTTAAATGCTTGAAGAAGATCCTGGATCGTTGAGAACGACTGCATTCGGGCCTGATTCTTCAGAGCATCTGAGGGGATACCGTCGATGACGTAGTCAACGATTTCTTCATCGGAGATGGGTACCTGGTTTCCCAGAATGATTTTGCTGTGGCAATAATCGCTGAAAGACTCGTTCCGCTGCCAAATCTTTGCTTCAAACCTCTTCCTCAGCTCCACTCGTCCGGGCCGCTGGTCGAACATTGAACCCATCTGGTTCAGTAGCTCTTCGAGACTCATTGTGAAGTGTTCGACTTTAGAGTGATACCAGCTAAACGCTTTACCCCGCAGCTTCGACCCAACCATGATCCTCGCAGCGTTGTCGTCTAGCTCGTAGGTGTTTTGGAGTAGGTTTACCTGAGTCTTCCATCGCGCGAAGCTCTCGCCTGATCCATTATATTCGCTGAGGAGCTCGCAAACATTCTTCACGTTGACAGACAACCGGGAAGTCGTTGAGGCTTGGCTCGGTTGAGGCGATGCACGTAGCGCCGCATTTTCCCGCCTGAGAACGTCGAGTTCCAAGCGCATCAACTCTAGTTCTCGCTGTCGGACTCTCTCTTCCCGTAGCTGTAGAGCTGCTTCTTGTTGCTGCAGATCGTTGTCTGGTCGGACAAGATTGGCTTGATGATCGTCTCGAGGGTCATTTTGTGGATCATCCCCAGCCAGCTCCATCCACTGTCCCGAAGGATCGGCTTCCTCAAGGCGGAGAATGAGCTCAGCCTTGCGTCCGGTGGTTGACAGCTGTTTTTTCTTTAAGATCGCCTGCAGCTGCAACACCGAAAAGTCTTGCGGATTCATTTTGCTCTACCGGCTCGACACAGTCGGCACTGTCGCACTGTAAACACTGTCAACGTCAACACCCCGGTAACGGTAGTCGCTCACGACTTTACCGACGGCACAATTACCACGCGGATCATTCTTCTCGATCGATAGTTTTACGCGTCGCGTCACTTTCTGTCTCTCTCACTTTCAGCGTTCTAGGCACGCAGCGTCTCTTTCTGTCTCTCTCACTTTCAGTGGTCTAAGCACACAGCTCTTTTTCTGTTCTTTGTTTCTATGTTTCAGGCACGCAGCACTAATCACGGCACACAGCTCTAATCACGGCACACAGCTTGTGATTTGTTCTTTTTTTTCGGTCTTTTTTCCAGGCACACAGCACTGAAAGCCTTTGTCCTGTCGATGCACGAAGCGTTCGACGGTTATCGCGAATTAACGGCACTAAGCTCACTGAATTCAACGATATTTCACTCACGTTTGATAGCCCCGCTCGTGAGCTATCCCACTTCTGATTTTGTAGTAGGCAGGGTTTCAATAATTCATGCTCAGTTGAATTAAATAAAAAGAACCTTTATTCCGACACGGCGTCTTATGCCGCGTCCCCCGCTATACTGTATATCTCTCCCAGGTGTGCCACCGTACATCGAAATCGCTCGGTTGGCAACCCTGGTCACTGGAATTTAAATTAAACCCTAGGCCTACAGACGGACCTTATTGAAGCGTGTCTGCTAGAACCCTGGTCAGGTTGGCCTCAGGCATCCATTACTAAGATGTGCCTGTCGAGCCCCCAGTCAGTTCAGCCTGATACGGACGTCATTTTTAGATGTCTGTTAGAACCGTTGTCAAATTGACCCCAAGCATCCCTTACCTGGTGTGCCTGTTGAGCCCCTGGTCCGTTGAGCCTGATACGGCCCTTATTGAGGCGTGTCTGCTAGAGCCCTCGCCCTGGTCGGGTTGCTAACAGGCATTCTTTATTGGCCGAATCCGCGTGGATTCACCCAGATTTTCCGGCCATGTTTTTTGTGGAGGCTGAAACTTTTTTTAGGGGTTCTTTGGCGTATTTTAAGCGACCCGTGTCCGAGGGTTTTTCCCGAAAATTTTTTGAAGGACCGTATTTATTAATTTTAAATTTGGCGAGAAAATCAGTCTTTTTAAAACGAATTTCAGAAAAACTGCTGTAAAATTGAGCCAAATGGACTGATTTTGGCGATTTTTTTTCTCAAAATGTTCAGAATTTCATAACCTTTCAGGTCGCACCTATAGTTTTTGATTTTCTTGCGATGCGAGTCCACAATTTTGAAAAAACTGAAAAGATTCAAAAATTTTCAAGTCAAAATATCTCAAAACACCACATCTTTTTTTTCGCTCGTTTTTTTATATGTTTTTGTACATGAACAGTACTAACTTCTCCCAAAGCGGCATCCCCAGTACTTTTTTTAATCGCAAGATATAGCCGATTTTCGAAAATAACAGTTTTTGGCGTTTTTCGCTGTTTTCACGTGTTACATCGAGTTTGAATATTGAATAGGCTTCAAAATTCATAGCTGTGATACCTACATTACATTTTAACATTTTATAAATATGAAACACGAATTTTAATTAACCACAACCCTGCACTACCAGAGTCCTAGTTGAACGAAACATGTTTAAATAAACATTTCAGATACGTTAATTTTTCAATAAAAACCACAATTATTTTTCATGTTTCTTGAACTTCTTCTTTATAATCATATAGGTATACACTCTCACGAATTTGTGATGTATTTGACCCTGACTCATTTCACACCGAGAGAATAATCTAGCGAGATCAACCGAAGTCATTCGTTGTAGTTATCGGAGGAAAGCCTTTTGATTCTATGTTTAATGTGAGGAAGAGTGTGAGAGAATAGCATATTTCGATACAAGTGCGAAAGGTTTGTTTTGGCACGAGTGGGAGGTTTGTCGCCCGAGCAACGCGAGGCTGACAATCTCACGAGTAGAAAAACAACTTTCGCACATGTATCGAACAAAATTTTATATCACAAACGCGGGTAAAGTCCGATTATACGCACGCTTGCGTGCGAAAAGTCACGCTTTACGCACGGAGTGAAATAAATATATCAACTGCACTACGCGCGCACCGCTAACAGGTATCTCTGTTTCGCTTGCTCTCGCTTGAAGCATAGAACCGACGAGAGACCTTTTAAACCACTTCGGTAATTCCGAGCAGACTTCGGTTGATCTCGCTAGATTATTCTCTCGGTGTGAAATCAGTCAGGGGCAAATACATCACAAATTCGTGAGAGTGTAGACCTATATGATTATGAAGAAAAAGTTCAAGAAACATGAGAAATAATTCTGGTTTTTATTGAAAAATTAACGTATCTGAAATGTTTATTTTGAAACATTTTTCGTTCAAGTAGGACTCTGGTAGCGGGTTGTGGTTAATTAAAATTCGTGTTTCATATTTATAAAATGTTAAAATGTAATGTAGGTATCACAGCTATGACTTTTGAAGCGTATTCAATATTCAAACTCGATACAACACGTGAAAACGGCGAAAAACGCCAAAAAAACCTGTTATTTTCGAAAATCGGTTATATCTTGCGTTTAAAAAAAGTACTGGGGATGCCGCTTTCGGAGAAGTTAGTACTGTTTATGTACAAAATCATATAAAAAAACGAGCGAAAAAAAAGATGTGGTGTTTTGAGATATTTTGACTTGAAAATTTTCGTATCTTTACAGTTTTTTCAAAATTGTGGACTCGCATCGCAATAAAATCAAAAACTATAGGTGCGACCTGAAAGGTGAGGAAACTCTGAACATTTTGAAAAAAAAATCGTCAAAATCAGTCCATTTGGCTCAATTTTACAGCAGTCTTTCTGAAATTCGTTTTAAAAAGACTGATTTTCTCGCCAAATTTAAAATGAATAAATACGGTCCTTCAAAAAATTTTCGGGCAAAACCCTCGAACACGGGTCGCTTAAAATACGCCAAAGAACCCCTAAAAAAAGTTTCAGCCTCCACAAAAAACATGGCCGGAAAATCTGGGTGAATCCACGCGGATTCGGCCTATTACGCGTTTTACGCCAAGTGTAAAATGTGTAATTCATTTATAATACACACCCATTTGGTACGCTTTCAACCCGCTGGTACCACACAGGATAATCATTTATATTACTATGTTACAAGCTCTTATTATTAATAGGTCAAAGTTTTCATAATATCCAATAAGTAGTTTGGCGTAATAGGTAGGGCGTGCGATTAGTAATGCGAGCGAGCGATAGGTCCTGGTTCGAAACCCGGTTAGGTCAAAATAATGCGAAGTTTTTCTGAAGTAAAGTTGCGTTCTAACGTCGGTATGGGGTCGAGTATGAGTGGTTCAGCTTACTCAAACCACAAAATTTATTTTTTATAATTATATGTTTATTGTTTAACTAGGGGCTCCGCGCCTCACTTTTCCTAGGAATGGCTGGCCTAACTTTTTCTAACCGTCAGTGGCTGTTCTACCCATTTCTAACCCTTCTTGGGACACTCATTTTTCCTAGGAATGGCTGGTCTAACTTTTTCTAACCGTCAGTGGCTAACCCTTCTTGGGACACTCATTTTTCCTAGGAATGGCTGGCCTAACTTTTTCTAGCCGTCAGTGGCTATTCTAACCATTTCTAACCCTTCTTGGGACACTCATTTTTCCTAGGAATGACTGGCCTAACTTTTTCTAGCCGTCAGTGGCTATTCTAACCATTTCTAACCCTTCTTGCAAAAAAGACGAATTATTGTTAAAAGACCTGTATGCCCTGGCCTGGACACCCAGAACTATAGCGCGATAGACCTGGACACCCAGGGCGCGATAGACCTGGAGACCGAAAACTATGGCGCGGTAGACCTGGACGTCCGGAACTATGGCGCGATAGACCTGGAGACCGAAAACTATGGCGAGATAGACCTGGACATCCACTTGAACAACCTGGACACCCAGAACTATGGCACGATAGACCTGGACATCCACTTGAACAACCTGGACACCCAGAACTATGGCACGATAGACCTGGAGACCGAAAACTATGGCGCGGTAGACCTGGACATCCAGGTCTATGGCGCAATAGACCTGGATATCCAGAACTATGGCGCGAGACTCGAGACCGAAAACTATGGCACGGTAGACCTGGAGACTGTGTCCAGGTCTCCCGCGCCATAGTTCCTGGTGTTCAGGTCTATTGCCCAAGTTATCGCGCCCTATGTATCTCAGTGGGCCGGCGCGGGCCGCCGCTTCGCGCCTCCTTGGTTACAAGGTAAACCAATCATACTTGTCTACACCGGAATGATCTGTAAACCAATCAGAACCTGTCTCTACCGGTTGTCAACCAATCAGGAGAGCCGTTGCTACGACGACCGTATCTACGACGAAAATAATAGACGAAAATTTAGACGAAAATAACAGGATCACGACTTTATTATATAGAGATAGAGAAAAATAGATAGAGAGATAATGAAAACACAGATTCACTAATATAATAAGGGCTTGACCAGAATGCCTGATCAGTAAATCTAATGCGGGCCTGACTGACATCCGGATCAGGCGGCCTGATCCGTTCCTGATCGATAACCTTGACGGCAGCCGGAGCAGAGTGCCTGATCAGGCTCTTGTGGCACGCTGCGTTACAAACGAGGTCAGGGCCTGATCACTTTACCCGATGTGAGCCTGATCGGGCAGTTGGGCAAACCTGGCTAGGACCTTACCATTGCATTAACAAAATTTCCAGTCAGGCGGTGGAATTGTCCATTCATAGGCCAACGACAAGGCTTCCCTATTACAGAAAAGATTCTTTATCAAGTTGTGCATGATTAAACCTTATATTCATTAGTTTGGCTGTACATATTATTTTAGAGCATACACTGCCTGCAGCATGGCGATCAGTGCTCCGACGCCCAGTTGACCAGCAAGGTGTTAAGGTATTTTTGTTTGACTTGATTATTTTATGAGCCTTGCTCCTCTTTAGAAATATGCCCTTGCATTGTCTTGCTGCATGTAATTTGCACAGTTCTTGCTTTGGATAAATTTATCAGTAATGCATAAAAAATTATCAATCATCACAGCATGCATGACCTAACAGAGAACCCACGACCGCAATCAGCGTCCGCAGTGGCAGAATACATATTACCACATTTGTCGTCGAGCTTACCCAAGGGCTGTCATGGACGGATGTGGATGAATGATGAATTTGTAATCCAAAATCAGATTATTATTCAAGTGATTTTAAAAATATAATGGGCAATTCCACCAATTATCAACCAATGTTTGGGCCTGAAAAAATTGATTTGCCTCAATTTTTTTCCTCGCATTCTGTGAACCGAGATTGGCAGATTCACCAAGTTTCAGCCAAATAGGACTCACCGTTCACGAGGAATATGATATTCAATTTTTAGGATACATTTTTTTTACGCATTTTGAACGTACTTCCAACGTCACAATAAAAATTCGAAAAAATACGTTTTTCATGTGAAAAACTCTCAGCTTTTCGAATCCATTTTTCATTCTTCACTATCTCTGCTGAAACCAGCTCAAAAACACGTTTTTTGACAAAAAACAGCGATTTCTCGATGTGCTCAATGTTTTATCATTCTTTTGAATTTTTATTCTGAAAGCTGAGATTTTTTCAGTAAGAAACCCAAATTTTCAGAGTGGGACGGCTAGTGGTCACGTGTGAGCTACGATTAACCCCTTGGCAGTGAGGCAAAAATGGGATTTTCGTGCCACTTTTGTGTTTGAAAAAAAAGGCTTATTGAAATTTTCTTCCGCCATATTGGATCCGCCATTTTGAATTTTGGAAATCTGACGTCATATTCGGATCCAGCGACCTCGAAAACCTGAAGTTACTCACTTTCATCGGAATCAAACTGTTTTCCGAATTTGCGTCCGCCATATTGGATCCGCCATTTTGAATTTGAAAAATCCGATTTCAGATTCGGATTCAGTGACCTCAAAAACCGTAGTACTGAGATTGTAGGACGAATGTATTGACTTTTTTTTCAAATACAAACGTGGCACGAAAATCCCATTTTTGCATCATTGCCAAGGGGTTAATCGTAGCTCACACGCGACCACGTAGCCGTCCCACTCTGAAAATTTGGGTTTCTTACTGAAAAAATCTCAGCTTTCGGAATAAAAATTCAAAAGAATGATAAAACATTGAGCACATCGAGAAATCGCTGTTTTTTGTCAAAAAACGTGTTTTTGAGCTGGTTTCAGCAGAGATAGTGAAGAATGAAAAATGGATTCGAAAAGCTGAGAGTTTTTCACATGAAAAACGTATTTTTTCGAATTTTTATTGTGACGTTGGAAGTACGTCAAAAATGCGTAAAAAAAATTTATCCTAAAAATTGAATATCGTATTCCTCGTGAATGGTAAGTCCTATTTGACTGAAACTTGGTGAATCTGCCAATCTTGGTTCACAGAATGCGAGGAAAAAAATTGAGGCAAATCGATTTTTTCGGGCCCAAACATTGGTTGATAATTGGTGGAATTGCCCATATACTATAAAATCCTGCGATAATTGAGGGACGATCTATCACTCCGTTGATCATTTTCCAATCAATTGGACACGTGTCCTGGCGGCCGTGCGGTGATTGTTGATGTAGAATCTCTTTAATCCGAATTCTCTTACGCCTGACCCACGATTCAGCTTCCGTATCAAGTGTTGCACGAACTCAATTAACAACAGCCATCGACTAAAAAATCGAGTAGGAAATATATATTGTTGTGTTGTGAATGGGGTAGTCGAAGGATTGTCAAATTCATCATTATTGTAGATCTGTCCGTGTCAGGCTCTGGTAAGCTTGATAACCAATGGGGCAATATTTTGTCATTGGTGACACTAGTTGTCGCAGCACACCCAGCCATCACTCGAAAGAGGTAGCAAGTGCCCAAACCACTGAAGAAAACTAAATTTGATTGCAGGTCGCGGAAGTGGAGAAAACGGTTGAAGAGAATCACCTCGACCCCAAACTTCGTCGAACTTCATTTTTACGTGACTCGAACTTCAACTATGAGAACGACACCGTTGACGTTTAGCAGCAACTAATTTAACCATATTATTAATAAACGAAAGTTGAATTATAATCTTATTATTTTGATTAGCAATTATTGATCGATACATGATAAGGGTATACATCATACACATATTTCTGGATACAAGTGTAATCATTTCGTCATGCAGATTTTGCTGCACTGCAGATCTTCTCACAACTGAAGTGAATTTTAACCACTGGTGGAATCTAAGGAAACAGTAACTTTTACTTGTCTGTAAAAAGCAGTATCTTTTGCTTGTATTCAAGTATCAATGTGGCGTCTTCACACGCCAATTCAGGCGCTACCTTTATCTGAGCACAACTTGACCATGTTGGAAATATATAATAGAAACACCGGATCCTATGCGATTCTGTGCTGTTCGTCAACTCCTATCATTTTATATTATATGTAAAGGTAAATTATTCCAACAGGGTAGTACCTATAGATGAAATTACCGAGGTGGTGCTGAATACACAATTAGCGCTTCCCGCTTATAAATTTTTAATTTTTCAACGAATGTGAGAACAGAAAAATGAGAGAAACTGCATTTAGTGCACTTTTACTGCAAGCGCACGGAAGATGCTATGTGCGAACGCATCTCATCACTGAGGCTCTGCGATTGATCGACCGATCGAACTGATTCGAAACTGTGAACGATTGGTCAATCGGAGAAATAAAAATGATCGGAAACGTCGATTGAGCGATTGATTGAAATACCTGGATTCCATACGATATTAAGCACTCTCTACAATTTTAGCTTCACGTATACCTACTCGAACTGTCATTTGATAAAAAGTTAGCACCTTGAAGTGCGTGTGTAGACGGAAAAAATTTATCCTGAAGTCGAAATCAGAGATGCTGATTGACTAACCAAATGCGTAGCCCTGATATTTATAGTTTTGCAGTAACTTTTCGAATGAGGGAAAATTCTCGAAATGTTACTCGTGTTGATATGACAGGATGTTCGCTACCCTGGTTTCGATGGAAGAAAAATGTTTGAAACCGTATTCAGCATCATACATATACTCGTACCCTAGTTAACGGAATTACCAATTACCTACTACAGTGTTGTATCATGTATAAAAATCTAGTTATCCTCCGATTTTAGTCAACGAATTTGGCACAAATTATTGTAAATATGATCAATCCTTGTTTGTTTTTTTTTTTATTAAGTTTTCATTTTTTTTAAGATTGGAAGAGATGTGGAAACCAATCATTCGTGGACGGAGCATATCTGGATGCTTATTATTTATTTCAAGTGATTATTGTATTCTATATTTTATTCTTGCATGTGCTGTGCCATGCTTCATGTAGATTGACATACATATGGGGTATTCCATGCGAAGCGGGACAGGTTACGGCCGAGGGTCGGCGAATTTGACGCCCGTCCAGAATCTCGTTCCTTCCGACCTTGCAACGAGTTTCCCGGAGTTTTAGATCCTGATTGGTTTTTGATTTTCCGTGAGGTGCGATTAAAGGAATTATCTTAGGGTCTACTCGATTCACTTGAAAATTTTACTGAACATAGGTAAAGGTATCACAAAAGTATGTTAACATTTTCAGCCCCCCCCCCCCCTTCCCCCTTTTTTGTTCGCGGGCAATAAATTATTGAAAATTTTGTTGGAAACAAGAAAATTATTCCATGTCATAATGGCTGTTTTTAAACTGTTTTTTTTTTTTATTAGTATTCGGCGTACATACTTTATTTCAATAAAGTCTCGGTAACGAAAAATTTCATTGGTGTTGGAATTTATTTTTCAATAATTTATTGGTGACGAACAAACAAAAAGGGGTGCCTGAAAATTCTACCATACTTTTGTGACACCTTTAACTATGTTCAGTAAAATTTTCAAGTGAATTAAGTAGACCCTAAAACAATTCCTTTGATCACACCTCACGGGAAATCAAAAACCAATCAGGGTCTGAAAGTCCGGAAAACTCATTGCTAGGTAGTAATTACGAACGAGATTCTGGACGGGCGTCAAATTCGCTGACCCTCAGGCCGAAACCTGTCCCGCTTCGCATGGAATACCCCATATATACATTCTAATTTTCAACCGTCTCTTATCCTCAATCAAAATTTCGTGGGTACTGTTTTCATTCAAATGTACACCCAGGGAAGTTGAATCTGAAGCGCCCGTGATAGGCAACTGGACATACACCTGTAATTTGGTTGGCAATGCCATGCGTTGTAGCTCGGCAATTTTTTCGGAGGCGAGCTACAACGTGGCATTGCCAACCAAATTACAGGTGTATGTCCAGTTGCCTATCACGGGCGCTTCAGATTCAACTTCCCTGGGTGTACAGATTATACGCGTAATCATCAGTACTTGATGAACATTGTGTAGATTTCCTCTTATCATCTATCAAAGATCCGTTTCCCGTGGAAATTAGTAAAACATTGAGCATTTACGAGTTTTACACGACATATTTGACAATGAGCAAATAATTGTAATTCACCAGGTGCCGTTGAAATACATTACAGGTAAATAGTTACCAAGTGACGTATTGTAATTATAACTGTTGTTGTTATTGTCATTATTATTATTATTATCATTATTATTATTATTATTACCATCATCAACATCACTATTGTTAGTACAATTATAATTATAATAATAATTATTATTATTATCATAGAATAGAAACATTTCTTAAAATATCCTGCGATTTCATTCGTCAGTTTTCTTGTTGTTACTTTTCTATCAGATATAACGATAAATGTGTACATCCCAGCTCAGTCATTAGATTGCATTTATCAGATTGGAACATGGAAGAAAGTAACGACAATTGAGTTTGTCAATAACAAAATTGCCAAAGTATTTATATACTACATCTTAGGGGATGCCAAATTTTCCAATAGTTTATGACAAATCATCCTGAGAATGGATGCCTAGACTTTCGTATTCTAAATTATGTAGATTTTTATGGAGATTTTCGGGCTAACGAAAAGTAACATTACCGTGCGAATACGTTGGGTAATTCTTGTCCTTTGATATAAGCTGGTAAGTCTGATATGAAATTAAAGTCAATATCATTTAAATATCCTATTCTTGGTTGTGAGTTCAATTCTGTGTGTTCGAGTGTTTGTACTGTGCGGTTGGTATACTTTTATCGAAAATAATATCCAGTGGAGTGCTTGAACACTCCAATATTGGTATCAATTAGAAATTATGCAACTTCACCAAAAGGGCTCTCTTGAGTAATTATTACCTAATTGTAGCTGCCAATGAAAACTATGATACACAAATAAGATATAGAAATACTTTTGTTTAAGAATATTTATTCACAATCAGTCTCCGGGGCTGTCCTCGTCAATTCACCCAGCTTCTCGACCGCAACTTTTTTTATTTGCTTCGTGACTTTTCTGTTGTTGCCCTTGCTCTAAACCTTTTTTCTGAATACTACAGACCTTTTAAAATTGCATTTATATCACTCCGTGCGTGAAGTGCGACTTTACGCACGCGAGCGTGCGTATAATCGGACTTCACCCACGTTTGTGATATAAAATTTGGTTCGATACATGTGCAAAAGTCGTTTTTCCACTCGTGAGATTGTCAACCTCGCTTTGCTCGGGCGACAAACCTCCCACTCGTGCGAAAACAGACCTTTTGCACTAGTATCGTAATATACTATTTTATCGTTGGAAAAATCACGAAGAAAATAAAAAATGTTCCGGTTGTGATGGGAATACATGAATTGACGTGACAACCTCGTATACAGCAGAAGTTCGTGAAACAATACCAAGGTCATTTTTTCCCATACATAAATACATATAGGAAATTCGACGTCAAATCGTGAAAAAAAAAAACGGGAAATCAGATCTTGACCTTTTCGATTTCGACCAAAATTCCAGAAAACAACTCGCGCAGAACGATAAAAAAAAACTTTTTTAAAAACAATTCACGAACCGTGGTTTTTTTGCTAATATCTCGGGACTGGATCGAGCTAGGGAGACTCGTCTAGGGCTCATTTTGAAGCTTATGACCCAGGTTACTGTACTATACTATAATTTCGATCAACAATAACATCATAATCAATTGTTCCCCACTTTAAACATTAAATAGCTGTATTTGAAAAACACCCCCCAATTAATTTGCCTGGTTATTTTATATAACGGATTGCACACTATTGTTAAGCTATGAAAAAAAGTTTGGAGAGGGTACGATTTCGTAGGCCAAAAAGAATTATGAAGTGTAGAGACCCAAGCTCGCTTCACCGACGCTGACAATTCAACACCGTTGGCCCAACATTCCCAAAGTTGTATTACCGACGGTGACATTTTGCCATCGCCGGCCCAGCATTGACTCGTCCTCGTTCACTGACTGTCAAATGATCATGAATGTTAACGCTGGCTCAGCGTTGGGCAGATAGTGCTCGAATAGCGTTGGCCATACGATGGCATGTTCGTTTTGTGGATACTGAGTATATAGCAGTATAATGCGAACTAAAACAGCTAATTTTTATTTCGTGCGTCAAATAGAACAAATGAGAAGGCTGATGACCTTCCACTCCCAGCACCGCGTTACAATTGGAAACCTTCTGCCTCATCGCCAGAAAGAATTGGAAAGATAATCATACATTTTTTATTGACATTCATCTGTACTGTAATGTTCCCTGACGACAAAGTTTTATCAAAACTGTAATCAGTCAATAGTGCATATTGTGCTTAATACTCTAACGGAGATGCCTCCTCACTTCATAAACACTTTCTGTATGACTTAAAAGATAAATCTTCTCATGTTAAATAACTGAAGAAAAATAATTGAATCTTCTGGTCGCTTCGACGACCAGCATTATTGTTAAAACAGTCCTGTTTCAGACTTTAAAGATTAAACACATACATTTTTCGCTCATTGAATAAATCCTCTTTCCCTTGAAATATTTACTCTCACGTGTCGCCTTAGTCATTTTGAGAGAACCCTTTATTATTCTGAAGCACGGTACCATCCGAAGTTTCAATACTATACAATGCAATGTTAGAAATTACAATTTCCGTCGTCTATCTTCCGTTAACTATCACGCCAAAAAACCAATTGATAATTCAAAATTTCTACACTTTCTCTAACTAATTTCGGACTAGAAAATGTATTTTCCAAAAACAAAGTAAAATAAAGAGGTGATGACTGAGGTTTTTACTGTTTTGTTTCGCAAAAGATAAAAATTTGTGGAAAGATTATGAAAATTTACCACTGAAAAATAAGAAAATATTTCAGCACAGATAATTGTGATTATTTTCTAAGTAATTACATAGATACCTACGATAGATGACAAAAATCTAAAACTCCAAAAAACTTGACAATTTTTCACAACTTCAAAAGGGTGCGAATATTGACGGTCAAAAGATAATAGTAGGGTTTTTCGACCACCATTCACAGCCACCATCACTTCAAAGTTATTTGGACTCGAGAAGAACTTTTCATCCCTACCTAATCCGAGAATCGAACGTGCAATGAGTCTACGCAAGTCTATCTGCGATAACTTATTACGGTATATGTTGAAGCCAAAAAGATATTGCAGCTAAAAGGCCTTCGTATGATTTCTCAAGAATTCAGTATCAGTTCTGAATCATTCATAAACGTTATGATGTCAGGAAATGTGCAACTCTACAATAACAGGTACTTAGAGCGAGATGGGGACACAACTTGAAGAGATCACCGAAGTTAAGCAACACCGGGCGCGGCCAAAACTAGGATGGGTGGACCGGGTTGGATTACTGGATCGAGGGGCGGATTAGTTCGAGCTCGAACCTCACTCAGATAATCTTTTCGGTCGACCGAGACAGCAGAGTACGAAAAGTTGTCTGAAAATCGTCGTATGGACTACAAATGTCCCACCTTTTTGACATCTAGATGCTGTTTCAACTCTTAAAGACGCCTTTTAGTTCTTTAGTGTCTTGGTTCTTACGCTCAACAATTTTGGTCAGCTTTTAACGAAATGATACCCTTTTCAACTTTTTTTTTCACAGTTTCGCAATAGTGTGCAATACATCGTATGAAATTACCAGGCACATCGATTGGGGGTGTTTTTCAGAAACAACGATTAAATGTTAAAAAAGGCGAACAATTGTTCGTGATGTTATTGTTGGTTGAAATTATAGTTTTGTATAGACGCCTGGACTATAAGTTTCGCAATGAGCTCTATCAAAACCCCATGTAGCTCAATTCAGTCCGGAGATATCAGTGAAAAACCACGTCACGTGAAATTGTTTGAAAGTAGTTGTTGTTTTTTTAATCGTTTTACATGAATTGTTTTTTAGTGGCGCTCAACGGTTTCTGAAATGTTGGTTGAAAGCGAAAGGTAAGGGGTCCGAGGGTGTACGGCTTAGTATGGAATGAAACAATTCTGACCTGCGTCAATACTGAAATACATATACATATAATACTGCATGTCCTTCTCATTCCAGAGTATTCAAAAAGCTAATTTGATCCAATCAAATTGATTGCAACGACAAATCTGTTGCTCTTATACTTACAAATCGGTTGGGGATCTGAATATCCTGAATAACCCGAAGGATGTGAATAATCTACCACGTGATGTCCCACAATTACAATCTCCGAGATAAATATGGATTTCTTTACACTAAATCATTAATGAGAATGAGATAACTTGCGAATCGTTGCATAATCTCGCGCGTTGTGAATGATAAGAAGCAGGCCCGGCGACTTGGAAATTTCCTAGGTATGGAATCTGTATTCGGGGGGCACTTTGGCCGCGACCCCCCCCCCCCCCAAATCATTTCTAAATAAGCAAATAAAAATCTGAGTGGATGTTGAACTCTCTAGCTCAGTGAGATAGGGTGCCCTGTAGGCCCTGCCATTTTCTCATTTGAGTAACCTAAGATTTTTACCGGCTGAGTTCTTTTTTTTTCAAGGTTATCGTGTGCTGGAAAAATCTGTCGATTCGTCATTCTATAGTATTACAATGTGTCATCATGTCAACATTTTTTCATCCATCCGAAGTGACATTTTACACGTACAGTAGCTACGGCTGACGGGCTCTGATTTTTTTACATTACTGTTTTATTTATCCTTAAAGACTCATCATCTTTTTATTGGGGTTTCACACGATATCTACTATAAACGTAATTAGGAATCATGATTTTCACATGATTTTTATGAACAAATTTTCACTCAAAACTAAATCAAGCTTCATACGTATCATGAATAAAATCATGTAAAAACTATGATTTTAAATTAATCGCAGTAGAAATTGTGTAAAATCCTGATCAGAAGACGATGAGAGTCTTTTAGGATGAATGAAACAATAATTTTGAAAAATCAGGATTTGTTTGCCGCAGCTACTGTGTGAAATGCCCTTCCAGATGGTTGAAAAAATTTGTACATCGTTACACACTACAATACTATCAAATGACACGGTAACAGATTTTTTCAGCGCACGATGAGCTTGGAAGAAAAAGATGAATCTGCTGCAGAAAAAATATGTATGCGTCCTTCGCATTTGTTATCCAAGAGCGCTTTTCAACTCTATAATCATCGACGTGTTGCCAGGTGGAAGTTCCATCTCGTAGCATGCAAGTATAATGACCTTTATCAGGATCCTGCTCTCCATGGTGGAATATCACGCTACTGACCTTGTATCGCTTCGAGCAGATCAAGAGTCTATCCGTAGGAACTGCTTTTATTTTGAAATTCGTTATTTTCTCAATTTTCCCATTCTGTACGGAATGCAACATGAGCTGTACGATTAAACAGCTGCTTGCCGATGATATATTACTGTTCCTTACAATATTTTTCGACCCGCAATTTTGGCAAGAGGAATTGTCAACTCTCTTCTGAAGCGTAGAAAAATTATGTTCGACTATTTCAGTCAAAGTTTGAGTTTTCTTACCTGGTGGGGGTAAAGCGAGTGACAGAATGTACCCGTCATCGGTCGTCTCGTTTTTGGACCCACAGTCAGCACAACGTCTTATAGAGGCTACCTCGTGTTTGACTACATTCTTCAAGTCCTCATATTTCCAAAGTAGGCTGGTTAGAAATTCTGGCACATCTTGCTGTTTGTTTAGAGTGAATTCTCTACCGGCATACTTCCGAGCATGGAAAACATTCCCAGGTGATGACGAATTCATGTAACTTTCAATCAGAATTTTCAAGACGGCGTCATTCGGTTGATTTAACAAACACTTTCTAATTGGTATACAGTGAAATAGACACTGTATTGTAGCGTTGGCGTAACAAGAAACACCGTCTGGATTCTGCAAACCTTTTACCCGCCACGTGCCACTGGATGTGTTTTGTTCAACAGGTTCCTGACATGTAGAAACATTTTTTGACACAGACCACTGGCGGTCTTGTACTTTTCGTGGTCGTATCCCTGGAACAGCCATTTCCATGAGATCAGGTCGGTATTGTTTCCTCAACCGATTGTACTCCAAAATAGCGGAATTATCCGCTAATACCGCATGCGGATCGTAATTGATCAAATGGAGTCCTTCTAACGAAGTTACTCGCGATAGTGCAACGTACACTTGTCCGCTAGCAAATATAGAATTGCCCGCATCGATCACAGCATTCTTGAGGCTGAGACCCTGGCTTTTATGGATTGTAATTCCATAGCTGAGACAAATTGGAAACTGTCTTCGAATAACGAAAGCCCCTTCCATTGCCTCAAACTTTACGTCGACCCGCTCTATAACGTGTTCTACGCCTGTCGCTAAGACCACTCGTACTGCTTCCACATCATTCGTATCGATAGCTCGTGATACGGACGTAATTTTACCAATGGTGCCATTCACTAGACCTAGGGTAACATCAATGTTTCGTCTTATCATTACTTTAGCGCCAATTTTAACAGTGATTAATTTGGCAAGGCCCGCAGTCCGAGAAGAATCCTCATCCTCCATATCCAAAATTTTGTGCACCTTTTTTTTCACAGATGGGGGACAGTCAACTGTATCATAAGCCATCAGTTGTATCTCTTCGCTGCGTATCTCAGCTAACATAGCTTCATTGAGAACTTCA
This sequence comes from Euura lappo, assembly GCA_018257835.1. Classification (NCBI taxonomy): domain Eukaryota; kingdom Metazoa; phylum Arthropoda; class Insecta; order Hymenoptera; family Tenthredinidae; genus Euura; species Euura lappo. The sequence continues at coordinate 83,108 of JAEUYN010002064.1, read as the reverse complement.
CACATCCGACAAGTGGGAAGTAAACAAACTGTGTCATTCGGTAAATTGTTAATGTAATCACATAGTTCACGTACTCTTTCACCGAAGGTTGAAATCGTGAAATTTCTAAAGCAAATTTTCCTTGCATCTAAGATCTTCGTATCCGAATCAGTAACAACTCCATGTCGTATTCTTGATAGTATCTCGCGATAGGATTGATCATCTTTTTGTCTCATGTTAATCGTTAATTCGTCGTAACTGAATAATTCACGCCACAAGCCAACACTTCCCATCGAGCCGAGAAGTTTGTTCGAAACCGCACTTGACAACTTCTTGAACGCTGGTTCTTCGCGAACAGGTGGAAGTTGTAATAAATCGCCGAACAGGAGAATATGTTTTTTACCGAACCAACCATCTTAGCCATCGGTGGTGTCAAATATTTCACTCAATCGAAGATGTATATACATGAGCGTCACATTCGAAATCATCGAGACTTCGTCAATGATGATGAGCACGACATTCCTAAGCTGTTCTCGAATGACTTTCAAAGCTGCATCAGAGAGTTGTTTGTATTTAGGAGTGCCCCCGTGTTCAACAGGCAGTTGAAACAACCTATGAATAGTCAGACCGTTGACATTAAATGCTGCTATTCCAGTCGGCGCTGTTACGGCGGTGTCTTTGCCAGTATGTTGCTTAATCCACCATACGAGGGCTTCGATGAGATGGCTCTTGCCAGTTCCACCCTCTCCACTAACGTAGTGTCGGAGAATTCTATCATTCGAACTCACAGCACCCGTAGTAGCATCAAATACTCGTTTCTGGTCGAGATTCAAATCTGCAATTTTTTGGGAACCGTTCACCGTATCGATCTTCTGGACACGCGCTTGAAACTCCTTCATCGCACCTTCCGCTTCCATTGGCACACAACCTAGTGGTACCGCATCTGCAGAATCGCTTTGTTGGGATTGAGCTGCTTCTTCCATACGTTTATCGATCAGCTCTTTCATATGCTCAATACCTTTTTGTATTTCCGTTATACGTTCGTGATACTTTAACGCTTGTTCGAGATCCAGTTGGACTGATTCAAATGCTTCTGCATACGTATCACATCCATTTCGCAGCTCGTCTGTATCTCTCCATGGTTGGAAGAGTAACAACAGCGCAAAGTAATAGCGTTCAGGCTGATTCATTACATTATTTTTATAATGGTTGATGAGGCAGCCACGTTTCCTCTTTTTCAGAAATAACGATTTTCCGATTTTATAATATTGAATGTCTTGCGCTTTGGGTTCGACTTTAGTTACCTCGTACCATTTGACGAAGTCATACAGGTTGGTTGATTCCAATTCCGCCGGTCGAGCTGGATAATGTGTGTCAACCACTGAATCGCAGAAAATGTCAGTAGAATCTGCATCAAGGGCTCCAATTTCTTGCCGACTTTTGACTTTTCGGTTTCTGATTATATTAACATCTATCCACTTGATGGTTGTTTGTGAATCTGTACCGTGCAACGCGATTCCTAACAGAGTATCAGCGGCTTCCAGTGCTCCACATTCTCTGTGATTCAGCATACGTTGAGCGAAACTCCACAAACGACTGCATAACGATTTTGTCGAATTTATCTGTGCTGCAATGTCTTTGTCCGTGTTACTTTTTTCACATTTGGACATGTACTTTGTAATATACCACATGAGTACAGCTGTGAGCTCGCCAATGAACTGCATATCCATGTTACCTTCCCAAGCATCGAGAATCGTTGGATTATAATCATTGATATCGACCTCATTCTGATTTCGAGGTAGATCGTATAGCCTATTTCTGGGTTTGAGGTTTCGCCTACCGGCGATTGAAACAGCTACGTCTCTGATAACGATATTATCCGTGACGGGACGTGAAAACCCGAACCGACATACTCTGGTTGAACCGCCGTCTTTCTTTTGCTTGCTCCGCAAACAATATGAATTGTGTTTGTGCCGCTGATGCGTGTTCACTTTACGATACAAGTCAGGCGAAGCATGTTTCGGTGGCATTCTGCAAGTTACATATTTCAGAATGAAACTTGCGATTTCTTCATTCGAGGACTTTCCGATAACAGGAGCGTCTTTGATCCAAATCAATAGATGGAAATGCTGCATTCCCCTACCTTGATACTCACGCCTCCAGAAATAATGAGTAACCTCTCCGATAGGGTTATCGGGAGAACATATGAAATCCAGCATAGCGTGGAACTTATTGTCAATAAATCTAGAAGCAGACACTGGATCTGCCGCGATCAATTGACTCGGAGACATCTTGGCAGCGGCAGGGCCACCCACTTCACGAAGGTATTCGATCATATCGGACCATAACCATTCGGCCGGACTCAGGGTGAGAAACCATGTTGCCGGACCGTAATGATGTATCATACATGACACATCATTTCTTGGCCGGCTCCAATATTGCTCTGTGTTGCGCAGCCTTGAAAATATTGCATTCAAATTTCCTTCCAATTCTTCTCTAGAGAGTTTTTCTAGATAACTGGCTGCGGTAAACCGTTCGCGTGGATTGGTGATGTTGAGTTTGTAATATATCCCACTACTCAACTGCCGAATATTGGCATCATTCAATAAATAAAAGAGGTATTGCTGATCTAGCCGGTATTGTGAATGTTTTGACATAAGTCTCGATTTGATAAATTCGGCATGTGTCAGACGTGTTGACCTATCCTCGTTTTGTCCATTGCGACCATACGGATACAAATGCGGAAAACACAGCAAATCTAGACTTTTATGACGGTTATCTAACGGCACGTCATTTATTTTCAACATTTGATAAAGATCTGTAACAGTCTGATTAGGCCTCTTCTCGTACATCGGATGGATGGTGAATTGTTCGTAATAAAATTGTTCGTCTGATTGTGAAATTTGCGTTAATAACGCTGGACGCTTGTTTGCATTAGTCTCATCTCGACTTTCACCGTGCTCCAAGTTTCCATCCTCGTTCGTTTCACAATCAACAACTACTGTTTCTGTTTTATCAGGACATTCGACTTCCTCCAAATTACCATCTTCGTTTTCTTCGTTTTCTTCGTTTTCAACATCTTCATCCTCTACTTGATATTCGATGTCTTTTATATTAGCCAATAAGGCTTCAACCGACTCTGGCAAAATAATTTCAGAGTAGTGTGGATTGTTCGTTTTGAGCCATATCAGTGCCTCCCAAACTTTGTTTATATCTACCAATTGCTCCCACACTAATTTAGCTTTAGTTGGAATACCCCTAACTAATATGTGCAGTTCATGGTCAAGATTGATGGGATCTGTCGAAGGGCAAATTTTTTGTAGAGTTTCCTCTATAGGTAGGGGTAAATGAAACGTCCGGCCTTTGACTTTTTGTACCATCTCCCTGTGGGGTAGGTTTTTTTTTGCGACGGTTTGACATTTCTGAATAGTTTGAAATGCTTTCGCTCTTTGCACCAGAATTCGCCCGTAATCGTTCAGCGATTGTATAGTTTCTGGTACGGATTCAGTGATAAGTTGATTTAAAATGCACTTAGGTGGCATAGAATTTTTGCGAAGTTTCGGCAAGCAATAGTTGCAAACATATTCGGCAGTATTACCTTCGGCTTCGACGTGTTCTATCAAATCTGTCCAGATTTTTGTCGTTATTGGATTTCTAAAGTTGTCGACTTTAGATACTTCCCTTTTGAAACATAGTTTTTCGCAGGATATACAGACTAAACGGGCAATGTCTGTGGAACGTTTTGTGAAAGCAGCGAATGCCCGTTTATACGTTTTTCTGATTTCTCCTTCGTTCAACTCAATGTGATATTCGATATTACCGTCGATCTTGTTTGCGTTTTGCTGGGCAGTTTTTGAAATTTCTTGCAGTTTTGCGAGATCGCCGTCGTTTAAGGCTTTGTCGATGACGGAAATTTTCGAAGAACCATTGATCAATTTATATACCTGCCTCTGTACGTGCCGAACTAATGGAAAATGTGCAGATAGGATTTGAGCAGGTAGGAAAATTGATTTACAAGAGGCGTTACCCATGTAACAAATTTGCGAATGACCTAGCTTGTCATTTGTATGTTTTGCTGTACACTCTAGCTTACCTATAAATTTATGTATATTTTTCAATGTACACATGGATAGGGTTTTTAGAAACTCAACGTATTTCTCCAGTAATGTGACATCTTTGGTTTTGCACATTTTGTCGCAAGACCAACTCTTTCGTTTGCTTCTACCACTTTTGTTTGGCTTTTCAAGTAAGGGCAAAATATAAGGAGCCTGCCCGGTTGGATTTATAATAATTGGATCATGGAATGCGACATGCTTATACGCACTTTCCACGAAGTATGATTCAGCTGAGGCAATGTGTTTCGATGAACCACAGAGAACGCTTAATTTCTCTTCGATGTTATTATTAGAGCATTTGGCAGCCTTAGTTAGACAAATGTCTGCTTTTCCCTTCACAATGTGTAAGGTTTTCTTCAAAGAGCTTATTTTCAAATCTCTATCCCGAATGCACCATTTGATAATTGACTCAGCTGTCATTCGTCTAGTAACTTCCGATACCCCACCAATCATCGGTGTGATCTTGGTTATATATTTTTCCTTGGACTGTAATAATCCTATAGTATTCGTGTTGCGAATACGTCTATACTTGGCGATAACGTTATTAGCAGTCTTTTTTTTTGTGCGTTGCCACCACGTTGACTTTATTTTGCCTACGGTACCGTTGACGTCTCTGATCACAAATATAGGTACGGTTTGATGAATAACTGCTCCGTTTTAAAGCTCGCTGCTTGTCAACATCCAAGTGGTAAGCCTCACGCATTTTTTCTCGCTGTCTTCTAGCGTTCAGAGGGTAACGTTGACGCATTCTTTTCCGCAGCTCTTCAGCATTTCGTGCTCGCTGCGTTTTTGCGTTTGCGTGGTAACTGTTGCGGTTTCGAGCTCGCTGCGTTTTGGCGTTTGCGTGGTAACTGTTGCGCTTTCGAGCTCGCTGCGCTTCAGCATTCAAATGATACCGTTTGCGTGCAAGAACTCGCAGCGTCTCGGCGTTAGAGAGGTCATGATCGCGGTTTTTTATCCGTTTCATTTCCGTATTAGATTGAATCATTCCAGATGAATTATACGGGCAATCATACGATTTTGTATTACGCGTCGTTACTAGATTTGCATCCGTGATCGGAATTCGCGCCATCTCTTGGTCAAACTGCTCTGAAATATTGACATCAGATGTAACATTTTTCGTAGATTTGTTATCTATTTGAGTCTGCAAAATTGGCGGTTTCTCATGAGATTCGGTATCACATTCGATCGTTTTGTCTACCTTAGCATTCTCACTGTAATTCAATTCTTGTGATACACCTGTAACATTTTCGTCAAATGATGCATGTTGAATTTTTGCATTTACTGTATGCGCAATTATTCCAGACTGTTGTGTGACAGGCACAGAGCATTTTTTTTTTTCAACCTGCTGTGAATTTACGTGCTTCGTGGTTCCAGAAATGACTGGATGCTCACGTTTCAAAGTATTTTTTTTTCTTACTGTGCGCTCTGTCGTATGCGCGCGAGGAAATTCTTCTAAGACGTTATCGTCAAGCATCTTCAATAAATGTGCTCGCATACGAGAAACGTCATATGTCATCTTATCCGGCTTGAACCCATTTATAAGCGAAGTCGCAAAGGCGATGGCGAATACCCCACAGTCTGTGTAGTTCGGTTGATGTTGGACTGTTGGAAACTTTATGGGCTTGCAGTCAAACTGGTAAAAGGGAAACAGTTTTCTCAAAAATTTCTCGTGCATTTTGTGGAGTCTCTTCGAATTGAATGAATCGTATACAAATATCGATCTCGTATCAAAATAAGCGCATACCCAATGCTTTTCATCACTATGTAGTATTTGAATGTGCTCGACATTACGCGGGACTTGTTCGATTGTATTTGCCATTTGTATACGCCACGTTTCACGAGGGGAATATTTACCTTTGGTGTGAGTTTTTACGAGGTACGCAAATTGACTCATGTGCAGATCAGTCAACCACTCGCCTTGTATAATTTCATCTTTAGATTTATCGTTTAAAATTGGGCGAGCATTACGTCTCTTTTGCCGCCGTAATTCTTTGGCACTTAGTGCGTTTGGTATAATATCAGTGACAACACCAGCTTGTCTTTGAAATGGGCGATCAGTGGCCGGACTATTCAGCGGACTATCCTGTATGCAGAGTTTTGGCACGTTAATGTCAACCCTTTTGGGCTGTTGGATAATTGCAGCCCATGTTCTTGCGCCGGTTTGTGGCGAGTGTTTGTGCTGGATGGTGTCGCCAGGCATTTCGCGATCATGAAGAGCAATATTTTGTTCTGGATCAGATATGTGGATTTCAATGGTGCATGGGAAGTTTTGTATCTTATCATTTTCGAATATCTTTAAGAGATGTTTTCGCATTAGCGAAGTATCATAGACGAGTTCATTCGGCTTCTGCCCATTCATCAGCGAGATCGCAAAGGCGATTGCGAATACTCCACAGTCGGAAGAGTTGGGCTGATGCTGAACTGTAGGAAACTGTACGGGATTTCTGGCAAAGTCGTAAAACGGGTACAATCGGTGCAAATACGTTTCATGCTCCTGGCAAAGTGTTTTTTTATTCAAAGAATCGTATATGAAGATCGACTTGGTATCAAAGTAAGCGCACACCCAGTGCTCATCGCCTTTCATCTTAAGTCCGTTTAGTAGACAGCTACCCACTTCGTCTTGCTTAAAACCACCGCTTTGCAGTATTTGAATGTCCTCGACGGTTGGTAAAACAGATACGATTGTATCTGGCAAATATCTTTTCCACGCCTCTTGGAGTGCATAATTATAGGTGGGCGGTCGAACAAGTTGAGCAAAGCGATGCATGTGCTCATCCCCGAGCCACTCACCAGATGTGATATCCCTGACAAATTTTACCGGTAAAGGATTGGTAGGGGTATTTGGATTCTGCATTATTGGGTATGAATATCGTACGTCGAATTCGTCGAGTATCTATTGTAAGTATCTAGTGTTTGACGTCTTCTATCTGAATTGTACGAGACTCTGCCGAATCTCTTAATTGGCGCAAAGCTGCTCAGTCGTGGCGCGAAGCTGCTCAGTCGTGGCGCGAAGCTGCACAAATGATAGAAGACGACCTATCGTAACTTAACCTAACTTAACCTACCCTAAAGTTACCTAGCTTAAGTGAACGAATTGCAACTATTTTTTTAATTTTTATTATTTTTATTTTTGAACAAGACAGACTAACCTCTACGTGATGGAGTAGACTTAAAATCACTCCTACTTAACCTGTATCTCCTTCCTTTCTTCTTTCTTCTTTTCTTGATTCGCTTCTACTGACGTAGAAAATCTAACCTCTACCTCTACGTGATCGAGTGGACTTGATCACTCCTGCTTATAACCTGTATTTTCTTCCTTTCTTCTTTCTTCTGTCTTCGTTCTTCGGTCTTCTTTTTTCTTCCTTCCTTTTACTTTTTCCTTGGTTCTTCCTTCTTTCCTTGGTGGCTTGGTTCGCTTCAACTGATCTGGATGCCGTTGACCTAAACGTAGAACTATGGAATATAATGATGGGCGTCGCCGATCTTTTCGCGACCGTAGACAACCGCCTCCGCACTATTTTGTGTTAGCGGCGAAATGATGAACTTCAATCAAAATTGTGTGGACAATAGCGACATCTTCCAGGTGATTTCCAGACTAACTTATCAGCGCGAAAAGCATGGAAGGATATCCGAATGATAACCCATGATTTCTGTTCGGCTTTTGATCAACCTAATAACGTGATCCATTTCTAAATCCGTTTATAACAGATCATAACCAAATGCTTTCATGCGGTGGCCACTGCTAGCCTGCAAACGCATTCTAATCATAATTATCAAATGAAAAATTTTTATGCTCCAATCCCGGGATGAACCCTTCAATCCCGTGTACCTATGCATCTATCAATAAACGGAAGAAGCTCATAAGTCTCACGCAGTGTATTAAAAACTTTTTCATTTCGCACTTGCCCCGGCTCAAACTCAAAAAAGACGTAGCCAGTAAAGAAAAAGAAAAGGGAAAACTTTTTGATGTATACTTGGCGCGAGACTCTGCCAAGTCGCTTGATATTAGGACATAGTCCGATACGAGTTGTAAGCATTCCTCCCTTACTCTGATTGCTGTGCCATCACTGTCCCATCTGAGAATAATCACAGCTTCCAACTTGAAGATATACTACAAACTATAAAACAAATTGCCTTTTGCTATAAATTTAATGTTATCGGCAGCCCTCAGTTAGAGCTGATTATGGGAAGATACTAACACAGATTGAATACCTTAATTGACATAAAACAAATTCAAGTAACAATCTTTAGTACACGTGACAGTAGTTGTGTAGTAGGCATATGAGTGGGTAAGTGAACGAATTTAAAATGGGAATAATAGTTAACGAAGATCAGGGATTGGATAAAGTCACGAATTTTGAATAGGAATAATATATTATTGTCAAACTAAATATCACGATTTTCAACGATTATTAATAGACGGGGAAAAGAGAGCTAACAAATGATAAACTTGTATAGATGTATATTATGTTATATGTATTATCAAACATTGGTTATTATTATTTTATGATTAAACATATTATATTGGTGGTTAATATCAATACATTGTTAATAGATGGAGAAAACAAAGCTAATAATGAATGATCAAACGAATGAATGACTGAATTTTTGAACATACATGTAACCTAATTATCAAATGACTATCGAAAACACATGAAAATGAATTCATCATTTGTCATTGTTCCTTTTCTTCATCTATCTCCGACCAATGTTGATTATGACAAGTATCGTGATCCAGTCATCATAATTAACATTAGTTAGTAAAATGATAGATGAAGAAAAGGAAGCTCGACAAATCATGAATTTTTCCAGACAATAGATGATATCAAGAAACTAGCATAATTAACATCGGCTATCACAGTTAATGACTACTTAAAATATATGTATGTAACCAATCATCAAAAGACTATCGAAAACACATGAAAATGAATGCATCATTTGTCATTGTTCCTTTTCTTCATCTATCTTCGACCAATGTTGATTATGACAAGTATCGTGATCCAGTCATCATAATTAACATTAGTTAGTAAAATGATAGATGAAGAAAAGGAAGCTCGACAAACGATGAATTTCTCAAGACAATAAATGATATCAAGAAACTAGCATAATTTACATCGGCTATCACAGTTCATGAATACTTAAGATATATGTATGTAACCAATCATCAAAAGACTATCGAAAACACATGAAAATGAATTCATCATTTGTCATTATTCCTTTTCTTCATCTATCTCCGACCAATGTTGATTATGACAAGTATCGTGATCCAGTCATCATAATTAACATTAGTTAGTAAAATGATAGATGAAGAAAAGGAAGCTCGACAAACGATGAATTTCTCAAGACAATAAATGATATCAAGAAACTAGCATAATTTACATCGGCTATCACAGTTCATGAATACTTAAGATATATGTATGTAACCAATCATCAAAAGACTATCGAAAACACATGAAAATGAATTCATCATTTGTCATTATTCCTTTTCTTCATCTATCTCCGACCAATGTTGATTATGACAAGTATCGTGATCCAGTCATCATAATTAACATTAGTTGGTAAAATGATAGATGAAGAAAAGGAAGCTCGACAAACGATGAATTTCTCAAGACAATAAATGATATCAAGAAACTAGCATAATTTACATCGGCTATCACAGTTCATGAATACTTAAGATATATGTAACCAATCATCAAAAGAATATCGAAAACACATGAAAATGAATTCATCATTTGTCATTGTTCCTTTTCTTCATCTATCTCCGATCAATGTTGATTATGACAAATATCGTGATCCATTCATCATAATTAACATTGGTTAGAAGAACATTGAAGAAGAACATTGGAAAGAAGATTAAATAATTACATTGTTAGTAAAATGATAGATGAAGAAAAGGAAGCTCGACAAACGATGAATTTCTAGGGATGAGTGTTAAAAGACCGGCCAAAGGTTATCGAGTACGAAAGCTTAACTACGCGGTGGCGCCGTGCCCTCCGCCTCGCCCTCTGCCTTGTCCTCCGCCGCGATTTCCTCTATTCCCATTCCCATTCCCAGTGTATTCTTTTTTGTTTTTATTTTGCTTCTTTCCACGGCCTCTGTGTGGGTTGGCTATCATATATAAAAGGGTAGCGGCAGTTCGCTGACCCTGATACTGGTTCCATCTCCCTCGCCCAGCACGCTGATGCCTTCGTGGAACATTTTGCGCTGAAATGAGCAAAATCATATTGGAGTATTGGTGAATATTAAACGCAAGGCAATTGAGGCGAGTATTAAAGCTTGCCCCCAGATGTCGGGACGAGACGACTGTGACAGGCAACTCATGTTATTGTTTGAGGGTATGTTGCATGATGAATGAGAGAAGAAGTCATGAAGAAAAGCAAGAAATTATGACAGTACCTTCGTTCGCAACAGCGGGTGCGCCTTCTGGTTCGGCAACAATCGCCTCCGGTCCAGCCAAGTTTCGGACTGCTGCAGCATTTTCTACGACGACTGGGGCGTTGGGTGCAGCATCTCGATCAGGGTTGTTCGGAGGCTGAACTTGATCTGAAAATTCAAGGGTCTAATCATCTGTGTGAGCGAATCCACACGTGTTAAACACATAAAAGTGGAAAATGAATGATAAAATCGAGCAGCTGATTGTTGATGAAAACAAAACAACCACAAAATTAATACCAAGTTTTTAACCTTACCGTTTGCAGGTGGATTTGGTTGATTTGGTTGCGCTGCGCCTGAAAATTACAACGAATAAATTGTTTGAACATTAAAATCCTTTTTTATGCATGAAGACGTTAACGCTGCAATTTTAAACACGTACGTAATAAGATATTACCGCCCGCGTTCGGCTCACGAGCGCTACCCGGAATGGCGTCCATGGCCGCTTGTAACGCCATGTCGACTTCGCCAGCATCTTGAAAACTCATTGTGATTCCTATCGACCGACAAACACAAGTAAGTATAAAATACCTCATTTCTGATCGCTTTAGAAAGACAATCCAATCTGTACTCTAAGTAATAGAAACTTACGGACCTTGCAAATCAATCCGGTCGTCGTGGACGTCTTTCGCTTAACCGCTTTCGCTTACCGGAAATGAAGTAATAGAATCATAGAATCACTCTACGCAAGATGGTACTTTCCGTGACCAACACCATAGATGTACGAACTGCTATACCTGCCTACTCCCGTTCTGTAGATAAGTAGGTAAGTTAGACGGAAGGCAGAGCACCAATCGGAGACTCGGGATGTAGTCACCATTCTCTGCTCGACTTTACACACTATACATGGTATCGTCTATGACTGTACAGTATTGGTCACGGGAAGTACCATCTTCCACGGTACTGTACGGGATAGAGGTTTAGTTTCCTGTTCACAAACATGGATGATGATAGAGTAGATCTTTGTTCCACGTCCCAATCTCAATCATCTCCACTATCTCTATGTGTCGTAAGTTTTTTATCACGAGCGCTAACTTCGTAACATTCTATACATTAATTTCAACATTTGTTTCGCAGTTCGAGAATAATCATCTAGACGACGAAATCGACGACCACGATTTCATGAGGCAATTACCTCCTCTCGACAGAGCAGCGGCAAATATACAGACCCCTCGATCCCGCGTCCTGTCCGAGGCTGAAAACGTCGACGTCGGCGGTAATTTCTTATTATTACGTACCTGTCTAAAATTTCAAGCGATCAGAAATGAGGTATTTTATACTTACTTGTGTTTGTCGGTCGATAGGAATCACAATGAGTTTTGAAGGTGCTGGCGAAATTGACATGGCGTTACAAGCGGTCATGGACGCCATTCCGGGTAGCGCTCGTGGGCCGAACGCGGGCGGTAATATCTTATTACGTACGTGTTCAAAATTGCAGCGTTAACGTCTTCATGCATAAAAAAAAGGGATTTTAATGTTCAAACAATTTATTCGTTGTAATTTTCAGGCGCAGCGCAACCAAATCAACCAAATCAACCAAATCCACCTGCAAACGGTAAGGTTAAAAACTTGGTATTAATTTTGTTGTTGTTTTGTTTTCATCAACATCAGCTGCTCGATTTTATCATTCATTTTCCACTTTTATGTGTTTAACACGTGTGGATTCGCTCACACAGATGATTAGACCCTTGAATTTTCAGATCAAGTTCAGCCTCCGAACAACCCTGATCGAGATGCTGCACCCAACGCCCCAGTCGTCGTAGAGAATGCTGCAGCAGTCCGAAACTTGGCTGGACCGGAGGCGATTGTTGCCGAACCAGAAGGCGCACCCGCTGTTGCGAACGAAGGTACTGTCATAATTTCTTGCTTTTCTTCATGACTTCTTCTCTCATTCATCATGCAACATACCCTCAAACAATAACATGAGTTGCCTGTCACAGTCGTCTCGTCCCGACATCTGGGGGCAAGCTTTAATACTCGCCTCAATTGCCTTGCGTTTAATATTCACCAATACTCCAATATGATTTTGCTCATTTCAGCGCAAAATGTTCCACGAAGGCATCAGCGTGCTGGGCGAGGGAGATGGAACCAGTATCAGGGTCAGCGAACTGCCGCTACCCTTTTATATATGATAGCCAACCCACACAGAGGCCGTGGAAAGAAGCAAAATAAAAACAAAAAAGAATACACTGGGAATGGGAATGGGAATAGAGGAAATCGCGGCGGAGGACAAGGCAGAGGGCGAGGCGGAGGGCACGGCGCCACCGCGTAGTTAAGCTTTCGTACTCGATAACCTTTGGCCGGTCTTTTAACACTCATCCCTAGAAATTCATCGTTTGTCGAGCTTCCTTTTCTTCATCTATCATTTTACTAACAATGTAATTATTTAATCTTCTTTCCAATGTTCTTCTTCAATGTTCTTCTAACCAATGTTAATTATGATGAATGGATCACGATATTTGTCATAATCAACATTGGTCGGAGATAGATGAAGAAAAGGAACAATGACAAATGATGAATTCATTTTCATGTGTTTTCGATATTCTTTTGATGATTGGTTACATATATCTTAAGTATTCATGAACTGTGATAGCCGATGTAAATTATGCTAGTTTCTTGATATCATTTATTGTCTTGAGAAATTCATCGTTTGTCGAGCTTCCTTTTCTTCATCTATCATTTTACCAACTAATGTTAATTATGATGACTGGATCACGATACTTGTCATAATCAACATTGGTCGGAGATAGATGAAGAAAAGGAATAATGACAAATGATGAATTCATTTTCATGTGTTTTCGATAGTCTTTTGATGATTGGTTACATACATATATCTTAAGTATTCATGAACTGTGATAGCCGATGTAAATTATGCTAGTTTCTTGATATCATTTATTGTCTTGAGAAATTCATCGTTTGTCGAGCTTCCTTTTCTTCATCTATCATTTTACTAACTAATGTTAATTATGATGACTGGATCACAATACTTGTCATAATCAACATTGGTCGAAGATAGATGAAGAAAAGGAATAATGACAAATGATGAATTTATTTTTATGTCTTTTCGATAGTCATTTGATAATTAGATTACATGTATCTTCAAAAATTCAATCATTCATTCGTTTGATCATTCATTATTAGCTTTATTTTCTCCATATATTAACAATGTATTGATATTAACCACCAATATAATATGTTTAATCATAAAATAATAATAACCAATGTTTGATAATACATATAAAATAATATACATCTATACAAGTTTATCATTTGTTAGCTCTCTTTTCCCCGTCTATTAATAATCGTTGAAAATCGTGATATTTAGTTTGACAATAATATATTATTCCTATTCAAAATTCGTGACTTTATCCAATCCCTGATCTTCGTTAACTATTATTCCTATTTAAAATTAAAATTCGTTCACTTACCCACTCATATGCCTGGTACACAAGCACTGTCACGTATATTAGAGATTGTTTTCCGAATTTTCTTGATCTAACGGGTCTAGTAATTACTGATAATAATTATTTAATGAATTCTCTTAATTTAATTCTAATATTCATGACAATCGATTCTCGATCTTTTACGCTGAAAAGTGGCGGCTTGCTCACGTGTCACGAGTGCCATCTAGCATCGGATATGAGACAAAGTGAACTAAATTACAACGACCAATCGTAACCGAGATCTGTCTTAGCGGCCTACGTTACCATGCGAGCGGCGTAGTCTAAACTACAGAACAGACCGCCGCTCTTCTCTAATTTTTATACTCGTAGGCCAAAGCAAAGTCTGGCTCGAGGAGACGACGATGATGAAGGAGACGAAAATTGTCGAGTGATAAAACGGACCTGTCAGATCTTTGAATAATCATATCTCATCTTTACGTGCACGGATTTAATCGAAATAGGGCTCAAATGAAAGCTTTTCGTGCCGGCATTCTAACAATAATATTTCGAGTCCCATGGATATCGCGAGATGAAAGAAATAAGAGAATGTGATTTCCCCCACCACCGCGAATAGCTCCCGTTCGGGTAAAGAGACTCGCTTCGAGTCTCACGCAGCGAATTAAAAAATTTTTTTTTTAATGTACTTGGCGCGAGACTCTACCGAGTCTCTTGATTCCATCAGTGAAAAATCATACGTTATTCAGATGCGAAAATATGAGGACCTTACAGGCACCCTTTCTTAATAAGCTTGAGAGCTCAACATTCACTCAGATTTTGATTTATTTATTGTGAACCTGTATGATTACTGACCCCCCAAATGAGGAATACTTTAAATTGATGTACAGATTAAATACGGTAATTTATTATTATTTCAGTTCAGGTTTAGTTTTTGCTCGGATGCCAAGGTGTGGAATTCCGGGAAATTTCCAGGTATGGTTTACACTATACCATCCATACCTAAGTCGCCGGGCCTGATAAGACGAATTAAGGACCTAAAGTAAGAATTATTTGGATGACTTCAATGTGAACCTTTCATGGTTACAATGGTGGTGTAGCCTTACTGCAGAAACCTTGAGCATACAATCTACAGTCCTACCTCGTTATAAGAGAATTATTCGGGCGGTTAGGGAAATAGGATTCCAAAAAATTCGTCGCAGCGTTCTCCTACTACTTATACCTAGGTCCTAGAGAGTTCGGAATGAACATGTAGAGGGGTTGTCGATGATCAGTTATAGTTGGCAGTCACCGACGCGGAGCGAAGGAAAAATTCTCTTATAGCAGGAACTCTTATTAGCATTGAAAATGCTTCTATTTTGGGGTATTTAGAGAGTGTAGGTGGTGGGTATGGGTGTTCGATCGGCAAATTTAACATTTTGAGCAACAGATGTAACGTAAAATCGTCACGGGAGTCGGATATAGAAGGCATGTAAGGTTTGAAAGTTTTTTGTTTTAATATGAACAAGAGAACCGGATGTGTATTATGGTCAGTTATCCCGGGAGTAATGGAAGCGAGTACGTGAAAAACTGATGCCGAGCGATCCAAATTATATTGCAAATACAAATTGGATATCAATGACGGGAATAACTTTGGGTGTAAAAAATCTATAATTTCTGAGGTTGGAAGAATTAAATTGTTTCGGGAACGTGATCGTAAGACACAGTGCATAGAAAACATAAAAGTTTAGCGGAACGCACGCAAAAATTTATGTGAAAATAAAAAAAATAAAAATGAATGAAAAATCATAAGAAACATTTTCATTGCCTAAGATTCTTGCCCCACGGGTAAAACCTGTAGATATATCGAGGTAGTACGTGTACTGTACCTGTTCATATGTATTACAGTCCGTCACCAAGCGAATAGTTTTTGCAACGGGATACCACGCACTCGGGGTGACCGATTTTATTAAAATTGAATTCAATTTATCAAACATAAGTAAGTAGTACTTTTAACCCGTCTCCCTTTTCAATAATCTACTATTCAACATGGTTTTGTACATGTGATTTCATGTATTACAGTTCAATGAGCCATTTGTGAAAAGAAAAGCGTTTTTTTCTGTTTGTAGGCATCGGTTTTCTCGCATAAGTATTTCAAACTCCGATGTAAACGTATCGGCCGAGTCTTCTAAAATAAAACACAGATATTCCATATCAGATCACTTAGTTTTTCAGACTCGTGGACAAATCACATCTTCTGTGACGTCACGTGGTTTTTTGGCAAGTGCCCATTGGCAGCAGAAAATATACATGTTCAATGACATTCGATCTATGCACTGTAAAAAATTATTGTGAATTTACTACGCATTATACGACACGAAAGTCTTGTGAAATTACAAATTCAGTATAACGAATTGAATTGCTATGCACGTTCTTTGAATTAATGAACAAATTTTTAATATTTCTACTGTTATGTTGCAACCGAGCTGAAGGCTGCGGTTGCTGTGTATTTTAATTATTGAGAGTAATCTTCGAGCGGCTGAAGATCACCCTCGTGGGCTTAGCTCGAATAAAGTCCTGAGGACACCTGCTATTCTGAGATATGGGAGGAGTGAAGTGATAAGGTGACCTGAGTTATTAGTAATCCGTAAACCAAATCTTGAATTTATTGACAATTAAACAAGATAAGAAAAACTAACAATAAATATACTACTATTATAATTTAAATAAACTAATCTTCAAAATCAATCAATATAAAATAATAAATAACCAAAAGGAAAGAGAGAGTGAGTCACGAGTGCGTACCCAGAGTCACAGTGAGGTCGGCTTCGATTTAACCTGTCTTGAGTCCAGTGCGCCGTGGATGTCCTCGCCAAAGCTTGGGTAGAATTGGCAGCGGTTCTCGTCCCTCAGGCAGTCCTAGGCCCTTTACTCATTGAAGGTGTAGGACGAGTTCCTTTTAACTGTCCCCCTCGCTACCTTGGGCTTACTCGGCAACCACGTCAGACTGACCCAACGGCTAGGTGCGACGACTCTGTAGACTCCGGGGCCTGGGCACTTTGACCAGGATGCACTCACCGAAAAGGATAGATTGTGACTGACGAGCAACTCCCGCAGTACTTCTTAAATGTACTTTGGGTTGCTCTAATTTCGTAAACTATTGATTTGGTAAGCCCGACATCAGCAGTTTACGGCGTGAATGCCCCTGGATTGACTCATCCTCGTTTATCCTACTTTTCGGGCAAACGAGCGTGTGCAGGAATGCGACGACTAAGCACTTATGAAATTTGAAAGAAAAGGGCCGTTCGTAACACCCTATGATTTAGAATGGACCGTGCAGTCGTCTTGCCTTCATGGCACGCTCGTTTCTCCAATATACTTATAGTGGACTTACATGTAACTTACAACTAATGATATTTATTATAATCGTGGGTAATAATACGTATTCTTATGCCTGACGCTAGACTACCGGGAAGGAGTGGACGCGAGGTCTGTTGAGTTATTATTCGCATGGTGGTGTCCCCTTAGGCCCGACGTTCTTCAGTTTCAGCTTGTCCAGATGCTTCAGTTTTCTTTTCCCGCGCTGGTCTGAGATTATCGCGGTGTTCAGGTTCAGCATTTCTACGATCTCGTACGGTCCGTCGTAGTAAGGATCCAGCTTGGTTCGAGCTTCGCGTTTGGCGTAGACCTCGTCTCCGACCTTGAACTTGACAGGGTTAAGTTTTGCGTCATACCTCTGCTTCGAATCTCTCGTAGCGTTGTTCAGGTTGTTTCCTCCGACCTCTGCTAGCTCGTTCAATCTGGTTACAAGGTTTGCCAAATACTTGGTAGTGGTTAGACAGTGTTTCGCCAGGGGTAGCGAGTCTGGAGTCCTTTTAGGTTTTCCGAGGCCATCTCGTGAGGGGAGAACTTCGTTCCTTCGTGGACGGCGGAGTTGTAGCATCGCATTGCGTCTGGCAGCAAGGTGTCCCATTCCTGTTCGTGGTGTGCGTAGTGACGCAAGTATTCCACAAGACCGGTGTGGCTCCGCTCTAGTGAGCCATTGGTTTGCGGGTGATACCCTGATGTCATTACGTGGTTCACTTTGTTGATCCTCAGAAATTCCCTCATATTCTCGCTGGTGAAACTTCTTCCTCGATCGCTGAGAAGAATCAAGGGGATGCTGTAGGGTTTGAAGTATCCCTGATCCAAGGCTCGGATGATAGATATAGAGGTCTGGTCCGGAAGTGCGAAAGCGTGACCTAGCTTCGTCAACAGGTCGATCACCGTGAGTATGTATCTGTTCTTGTTCCTAGTGACCGGTAGCGGCCCCACGATGTCCACTGCTATCTTCTCCCACGCTTCCACAGGGGTGTCGGTGATTATCATAGGCTCGCGGGTCTTGATCCGCGTCACCTTCTGCGTCTGGCAGCTGGCACAACATCGAATGACATCCTGTACGTCATTCCGCATTCCCGGCCAGTAGTACCTTTGTCGCAGTCTCTGATACGTTTTAGTCACTCCCTTGTGTCCTCCCGTAGTTCCTTCATGCCATTTCTTCACGATTCCCAGTCTCTCCTCGGGCACAGGATTCTCGATCTCCCCTGTGCAGAGGTAGATCTTGCTCGGATAATCCTGGAATACAGATTCTACAAGTGACTTAAGGATTGCGATCTGCCAAGTGTCGAGTGAATCTCCTCTGGCGGCGATCCGTATCCCGGTGACCTTCTCTGCTCTCATGGTGGCCTTTAGCAGCTCTAATCCGGCTACTAAATCTTCCGGGGTCATCCGATGGTAGTACTGATCCATGCAGGCGACTGAGAAGATGCTCGCCCTCTTCCGTCTGGTGACGGCTACCTGCCCCTTCGTTGTTATTGTTTCCAACAAGCTGTCTGGGTGGATCCATTGCATCTCGCGTAGTTGTTTACCTACCGGAGTAGTGAGTATGCAGTCAGCAGAGATAAAGTGTGCATAGTTACCCTTTCGCATAGTCAGCGTATCTGTGGTTACATAGACTTTGAGTGTGCGGTCATTCACACTCGTGACTCGACCGGATCTCAGATTACGTGTCGAGCGTCGGTCTACTTCCTCGTCGCTGGTGTCGTCATGCTCCGTGACGTCATCGATAGCAATTAGGCTGCCCTCGTTTCGCTGTCGAGGAATTTTCGCTGGTAACTCCTCGTCTGAAGATTCTGAAGATCCACTCGGTGACCCGTACGGCGTTGACCTTCCCGTTGGTAGTAAAGATTTTCGGCGAGTCGGCAGAAATGATAGCCTTTTCCTGCGGTCTTGTTTAGTGGATTCCGGTCCAGCTAATGGGCTTGCAGGGTTGTCTTCGTCCCGGTGAGATGACGTGGGTGATGCCCTGCTGGTAGATGCAACTGCCAAGGACCTCGAAAGCTCCTTGATTTTCTCCTTCGCCTCTTCCATCGTCAGAGGCTCAGTCTCGAGTACCATGTCATCAAGTTCCTGGTTTAGCTGTTGTTGCGTTGTTTCCGCGGTTTATTGGTCGGATAAGTTTCTAGTAGTAGAAGCCTCCACCAATCCTGTAGCATTACCTTCCTCGAACTCTGACTCACTGGAGTCGTGATCGCGTCGGGGCGATCATGGTCCAGGAAACTCTCTGTGTAGCAAATCTTGGATTACTTGGCTCGTGGTAGGATCTCTCTCCTGAAGCATTTCCTGGAACTCCTCCTGGTCGGTAGTCAATTCACAAGGTCCGTCGATGGTATTGAAACGGGGGAACGTTTCACTTGAGGGTCCCGTCGGTAAGGAATTAATAAAGGCTCGGGAAAAGTAGATGAAGCTCGAAAAAAGCAAGTATATTTGGCGACGTGCGTACAGTTTTAGTTCTCGGAAGAGACTGATGACAAAAAGATAGAGGCTGGTTGGCGTAGCAACCAGCCTTCAGCTCTTCACATCTAGATGTTGTGTAAGGGAGACCGGTGTCGGTTGTAACAATTTTTGTACATCATTTTTTTTTTCTCGCTCAATATTCTCCATTTACGAATATTTTTTTTTCGAGCAAGTTCGTTGATCTTCACTCTAGCTGATTCTATTTTTTTCAGTTCGAAAACAACTTCAATATTAGCAATAAAAATCAAAGTTGGGCATTGCTACACATGTTACAATTGACACCTCACGGGTGTCGATTGTAACAGCTTAAGTGTCAATTGTAACACACTAGCGATATGACATAATTATATGGAAAATATTCATTTACTCCCTCAAAACTAGTTTCAAAGGTGTTTTAGTAAACTAATACATTGTTATTTAATTTTTTGTTCACAAAGACAAAGACATATTTCCGATCTCAATATAATTGAAGCTATTTATATCTCTGCAATAAAATTTATAACCGGAATTCAACAACGAATAAGACAGTTAAACTTCTGAGCAGTCATCGCAGATGAAGAATGCACCACCATCGATACAACCGATGTGTGCCCATTTTTTGCATTCAGTGCATTGATTTTTATAGTGTTACAATCGACACCGATCGGCGTGTTACAATTGACACCTGCGACATTTTTCAGTAAATAAATTAAATATTATCCTACGCGTCATGATCTACAAATCCTGATTGACATCATTCATAGCCAAACCATCATAGATCAATATAGAATCGACCAATTATTAAAAAAAAATCATTGTTAGATACCAGACCAAATCATAGTTGGAGTGATAAGGTTACTCATGGGAGTAAAAAACCATAAAAGTCGACACAGATATAGGAAAGAGCGCATGAAATTTGGCAAAACGTTGGTTAACAAAAGCGAAACGGACGTTGCTATAGAGATGTCCAAGCAGTTCGGACATTTTCCGCAAAATGGCGCCGTTATTTGCGTTGTAACAATTGACACCGTGTTACAACCGACACCGGTCTCCCCTAAAAGAGAGGTTTCGAGGAGGCCTTTGTAACAGTATCTTCGTTGACATCATGCACCTGGCTTGCTTGTACTGTGGTATTTAGAAAGGACTCATCGCTTTCGTCGTCCTCTGCCTCAAGGTTCGATTCGTCAGGATTCGTGGAGGTAGAAAGCTCGTGCCGGGTGGATGAGTGCTGATCCTGGATACTCGTTCCTAGACTCATTGAAGCATCCATGGAGTCGTTCCTGCTGCCATAGGTGATCGGTGCAACCCTCGGGTTATTACGTAATCGGCTGGCTATGGTGCTCGCGTCTAGATTACGTCTCGGAGCGGCTGGCGGCTTGTAATCAGGGTCTTTCTTATCCCTCAGGTTCGCTGGTAAGCACGTTGCAACTGGGTTACGAGAAAGTGCGTCAGCGTTGGCATTTGCTGTTCCCTTCTTGTAGATGATCTTGAAGTTGTATTCAGCTAAACGCAATCTCCACCGAGTCAGTCTCGAGCTAGGGTCCTGGTGATTATGCAACCACACAAGAGCCTGGTGATCCGTGTAGAGAGTGAATTCTCTGCCGTACAGGTAAGGCCTGAAGTAATTGATGGCGTAGATTACGGCGAGGCATTCCTTCTCGGAGGTAGAATAGTTGGTTTCTGCTTTGGTCAGGATTCGAGAGGCGTAGCTCACGAGTCGCTCCTCTCCCTTCGGTTCTTGGCCAAGCACGGCGCCTATTGCGAAATCAGAAGCGTCCGTCGTCAGTACGAACTTCTCAGCGAAATCCGGATATCGGAGCACAGGTTCCTCGCAGAGAGCATCCCTGAGGTCCTCGAAGCTTCGTTGTTGCTCCTCCCCCCATGCGAAAGCTGCACTCTTCTTTAGTAACAACTGCATTGGTCTAGCTCGATCTGAAAAGTTAGGAATGAACCTCCTATAATAACCCGCTAGGCCTAGAAACTGTTTGATGTTTTTCTTTTGGGTAGGTATGGGGAAGTCCCTGACGGCTTGTAGGGTTTTCGGGTTTGGTCGCACGCCTGACTCGTCAAGGATATGTCCAAGGTATGTAACCTCAGTGCGAAGAAATTCACACTTGTCGATTTGCAGCTTAAGTCCGTATTTTCTCAAGCGTTGCATCAGTCGCTTCACTCTGTACGCGTGTTGCTGCAGGTTCGATGAGTACACGACGATATCATCCAGGTATACGAACAGCTCCGGCCCTTGTAAACCGCTTGACACAAGGTCCATAAGGCGTTGAAAGGTTGCAGGCGCGTTCTTCAGACCAAACGGCATTCGGGTATACTCATAGTGTCCATTTGCCGTGGAAAATGCGGGCTTCTGCTGATCGTCCGGGTCCATGCCTATCTGGTGAAAATCGCTGGCGAGATCGAACACGGAGAAGTACTTTGCTCCTCCTACTCTGTCCAAGATGTCCGTGATGATCGGGAGTGGATAGCTGTCACCCACTGTTTTCTCGTTCAATGCTCTGTAGTCAGCTACCATCCTCCAGCGCTTGTTTCCTTGTGAGTCCGGTTTCTTCGGGACGATCCATAACGGTGAGTTGTATGGAGAGGACGAAGGCTGTATTATCCCATCACGAAGTAGTCCTCCGACCTGCTTCTGGATCTCCTCTTGATGCACCGGAGGGAAGCGGTATTGTCTGGTGTGAATTGGCACATTATCAGTGGTAGTAATTTCATGCGTCAGCGTACCTGTCTTTCCCAATCTGTCACCGGGTAGATGAAAACAATCTGGGAATTCCTTTACGATATCTCCTCTGCGTTTAGATGTTCAGTACGCAGTCCGTTGATGATCCGAGTGACTCGATCCAGGTGGTGATCCTCTTCTGGTTCCTCCTCTGATTCGGCGTCGTCCATCGTTAAGTCATAGGGCTCCAGTTCCTGGGGTGCGATGGTGATTTCCACCTCCTCATCGCTCGTATTCATGGCCATCGTGTAGCAATATCCGTCGTGATTCCTTACGACTACCCCGCCAATGTAAACTTTCGGCGGCGTAGCAATGCGGGGCAGGTATCCTTCCTTCAAGTCGTTGTTAGTCACGGGGATAGAGATCTGAGTCCTGCTTCGGGCGGTCAGTCGCAGAGTCGCTTTGCGGTATTCCTTTTCCACGATGTCAATCTCCCGTCTGTTACAAAAAGGGATAGGTTTAATAGGTGCTTCACAGGAAACGACTGTTTTGTGGTGGTACGATATCTCCGCTTCGTGCTCCAGGCAGAAGGGTGTCCCAAGGAGGCCATCTCCGCTTATGCTGGGACTGTCGTAGACGTAGAATAGACTAGTCTTGCCCAGGGTAGTGATGGTCGTGGTCCCGAGCGTGTACAATGGCTCTTCTGACACACCCAGGATTGTTGCTACCGTTTTATCTATGACCGGCGCCGATTCTCCCAGTGCATTGATGTGCACTAGGTTCACTCCAGCTCCAGTGTCTATGATGAATTGTCCTTCCCCTTTCTCCAGCTCTGGCGCTCTGATGCGGATTCTGGGTGCTGGGGCCTGCGCGATGTGGCAGAGGGTGCGAACTCCCGCTGAGCATCCTTCCTCCCCCCGTCCTCGAACCGGACGTTCCTCCTGGCTTCCATCGGTTCGGCGTCGTGTCGTCCGCCCTCGTAGTTTAAAGACTTCGTAGAGAAGTCCGACGAGTCTCCTCTTCCTGGTGACCGATGTTCTCGCGAGAGTGATCTGCGTGCCTGGCCTTGCATTTCCTGTTGTTGGCGCATTAGTATCTGGCAAAGCTCGGTCACCTGTCCTCGTTTGTTGAAATAGTTGCAAAACGGCTCCCTGTCAACAGAAGGTGAACGTTATCTGGAAGGCGAACGTGAATTGCTATTACCTAATGCTCTCATTCCGGCGCTGAAAACCCTGGCAAGTGCTGATGGGCTGAAATCGTATCGTCTAGGCCGACGCTGTCGATTCCCGCTGGTCGAAGTGCTGTCATCTGTTGTTGTCGTGATGATGTTGTCGCGTCGGCCACGGTGACGGCTCTCGTGTTCTCCCCTGGAGTTGTAGGAGGATCCTCTGTAATGCCCGAGGTCGTAACCTCCGTGGTCACGACACTCTGAATATGAGCGTCCAGGTGACTCCGACCTATCTCTATGGCCTACCCAGGGCTTGTCGTCTATTTCTGCGTATTCTGTCCTCCTCGATGACGAGATCGCAGGCATCATCTAGGGTTGCTGGTGATTTTGGTGACACGGCGTAGAAAATTCTATTTGGTAGCCCCCTCAGAAAGTTCTCCAACGCAGTTTTTTATCTGCTCGATGTTCTCGGCACTATTTCTGTAGGCGCTACGGATCGCTGCTCGTGCCTTGTTAACTAGGCTCGATGTTCGGCCAATATAGTTTGCCAAACTCTCCCTGTCCTGGATTTGCAGTCATCCCAATTCAGCAAGGAATGATGCTGGATCACGTCCCGGAGCGTATCGTTTCTTCAGACGTGTGAGCAAGGCTTCGACAGTTGCGAAGGTTTTACCCTCGACGCTGATACGAGCTGCACCGGTTAGTCGGGTGAGGACCAGCTTCACATACTCCGCCTCCTCGTCTCCGTCGATTAGCGCATACCCATCGCTGATTCGGCGGGCAACTTCGCAGGGTGGTGGCTCCTCGCCATCAAACTCAGGGATTCGGTCCACAGCCTTGTTGAGGGTATCCCTGTTCGTTGTGCTCTTGGTGTACTCGACGAGGGTTGTCAACAAGTTGTCGGTGGTTGCCATTTTACAGGGATGGTTTGGGTAGTGGTAAGGTAGGAAAGGAAGTAAGGATGATAATATGGAATATCAAAAAAAAACTTTAATACTAACTCAAATCACTTTAAACAATTTCAAAACGTTACTCTACATACGACCGCGCGATTGGAATGTGTCAAGGCAGCAATTTCGCGAAGTATGTTGAGGCCGCGGTTGTATACGGCTCAGGTTCTTACTAGGTCACTCGACCAATTCTGAGATTTCGCAGTTTGAGCGTACCCCACACTTAGCACCAATTTGTTACGTTGCAACCGAGCTGAAGGCTACGGTTGCTGTGTATTTTAATTATTGAGAGTAATCTTCGAGCGGCTGAAGATCACCCTCGTGGGCTTAGCTCGAATAAAGTCCTGAGGACACCTGCTACTCTGAGATATGGGAGGAGTGAAATGATAAGGTGACCTGATTTATTGATAATCCGTAAACCATATCTCAAGTTTATTAACAATTAAACAAGATAAGAAAAACTAACAATAAATATACTACTATTAT
The DNA here is from genome assembly GCA_018257835.1 of Euura lappo. Taxonomy (NCBI): domain Eukaryota; kingdom Metazoa; phylum Arthropoda; class Insecta; order Hymenoptera; family Tenthredinidae; genus Euura; species Euura lappo. The sequence goes on along the minus strand of JAEUYN010002064.1, from coordinate 58,116 downwards.
AATTAAAATAAACTAATCTTCAAAATCAATCAATATAAAATAATAAATAACCAAAAGGAAAGAAAGAGTGAGTCACGAGTGCGTACCCAGAGTCACAGTGAGGTCGGCTTCGATTTAACCTGTCTTGAGTCCAGTGCGCCGTGGATGTCCTCGCCAAGGCTTGGGTAGAATTGGCAGCGGTTCTCGTCCCTCAGGCAGTCCTAGGCCCTTTACTCATTGAAGGTGTAGGACGAGTTCCTTTTAACTGTCCCCCTCGCTACCTTGGGCTTACTCGGCAACCACGTCAGACTGACCCAACGGCTAGGTGCGACGACTCTGTAGACTCCGGGGCCTGGGCACTTTGACCAGGATGCACTCACCGAAAAGGATAGATTGTGACTGACGAGCAACTCCCGCAGTATCCCTTAAATGTACTTTGGGTTGCTCTACTTTCGTAAACTATTGATGTGGTAAGCCCGACATCAGCAGTTTACGGCGTGAATGCCCCTGGATTGACTCATCCTCGTTTATCCTACTTTTCGGGCAAACGAGCGTGTGCAGGAATGCGACGACTAAGCACTTATGAAATTTCAAAGAAAAGGGCCGTTCGTAACACTACCTATACATTCATCGAAAAAATACGATTGTGTATGAATTTGACAAAATTGTGTTGTAAATTCATCGTATTGGTGAATAAATTTCACTAAAATGTGAAGTGATTTCATGACTCCTGTATGTGAATAAAACTTCTACCATGTTGATGAAAGTTCACAACAAACATTTTTTACAGTATATAGTTTAACCAGTTATAAATGGACGAAAAGCGGCCACCTCTGCGCGTGATCTCCCCTTGTTAGTAGTGCGTCATACTATTGACATGCAAAGAAAGATTGATGTGTGAACTACTAAATATGTATGGAAATATTTTACACTCTTTGGTCTATTCATCTATAAGATTTGACTGTCTATCATCCGCTTATAATGTGTTTGAATTTAAGGAATGCAATCTGTTGAATAACTGCTGTACATGGAAATCTGGTTCGATGTATTGGGCAGGTACGGAATCCTTCCATGCCTGTATTGATGCATACATTGAATAAAATTGAAAGCGACGTGCTAATACACCATAATTGAATAACTTTCACATCGTTCCTCCGAGTCAGTTATGATTAGGGGAACCTAGTTATAACAAGATATCACAGAATAGTTCATGTCTTTATTGGTAATAATTATTTTAGCTCTGGTATAGTATAGTGGAAACTAGGGAGGTTTGACCACTTTTTGCAATAACATTTATTATTTCTTATACGCCCCGACGTTTAATGTCTTTTTTGGTATTTTATAGTTAGTAGTACCGCCTGGCGAGTATTCAATTTTTCGCCATTAATTATCTATAATTCGGAGGCAGACACGTATAAGGACTGGTCGAGAATCAGTACACGGGTGGTTGAATTCAATTTGCGTCTGAGTGCGTATTTTTATTTCAACATCCTTTAAGCAACACACACATGGAATACATTTCAACTTGACTCCGATGTCCTTCCTCCACGTTTTCGCCACACTTTTCTCCTCTCGAATCACCGCTCCTAATTCCCTAAACCTCACACTCTCCCGCCCGTCATTCCTCTCTTCACGCCTCTCATCCGTCCGCTCTTCTCCTCCCTCATGTCTCCCCTCTCGCTCATGCATACATCCACATTCACACCGCATGTCTTTTCCCACTCGCTCACACACGCTACCGGCCGAGCTACGACGCTTGATATAATAGTTACTGGGGTAGTATAATAGTTACGCCCCTGCGCGCTTCGCGGGCCAACCCTGTTCTCCGCTCGCTTCGCTCGCTTCGCTCGCTCCGAACGGCCCTCGGCGCGCCGCGCCTCACTCGATATAGTGGAGTGCTATGCGATTCAAATCGGTCGAGGATTGTTCCTTGCTCACTACGCTCGCTCGGTTGTCGGTAGTATTCTGAATATTTGGGGAACATCATGATATTTTTATACTATACGTTTCAGATAGTTTAATTGAGAGAAGTACATTTCTACAGAGTTCGATCGTACAGAATACGGCTCTACAGAGTTCGTTTAGATACAGAATTCGGTTTTACAGCAGATAATGTCTACAAAGTTCGATTCTGCAGAATTAGTCCATGCAGGATCGTTTCTACAGCGTTCGGTTCTGGGGGTTTTGTTTCTGCAGAATTCCTGCACGAAAAGTCGTTTTCTACCCCATAGCATCATCTTGAAAAAAGATCCACCAGTCCAAAAGTCCCTAGCTAAAATATTCTAAGGCTACAAAACCCCGGAACCCCGGAACGAAGATATTGTCGATGCGACAAAACACCTTCTGGGTAGATACCATGGGTCATGTGTGTTGGATTAGTGGCTATAGCCTCATTTTTTCCATTTGTTTATGTGACTCTATCGTTCGTCTCTTTGCATTATGATGATTGATGGTGATGATATCGGACTATACGAACCAATTTTATTCTTTATGCCTCTATCTGAGGAACGAAACTCAATTCGAGTGCATTCAGACCACAGAAAGGATGAAAAAACTGATTAACAGTTCATTAAAAATCTTTCGAGTAAAAATTCCCCCGGCCCGGGATCGAACCGGGCCCTCTGCGTCTGTACTGCGGCGCCTTGTCCAATTTGACCACCGAGGGGCTCATTTTTTCTAATCTCCCAGGAAAAAATGGTTTAGATCTAATTCGCATCTCTGGAGATCTAATTTAGATCTAAATAGATCTAAATTTTGGAAAATCGTAGATCTACCTAGATTTACCTAAATCTCCGAGGATTTTCGTAGATCTACGTAGCTCCGAATTAATCTAATGTCATGTTCGATTGCTCATGCTTGTTAGATCTATGTATATCCACCCAGATATCGTTAGATCTACTTTAGATCTAGGTAGACCTGCGATGAGTAGATGGAATAATCGCAGCAAAACGTTGTTGCTCATTGAAGCCAAGTAGATCTACTCGGATCTAAGTAGTTCTGATACCGTATTTGGAAATACACTCCTCAAAAGAATTAAAGCATCATGTTTTTTTTTTTTTTTTTTTAATTTGGAGATTTTATGATTTCTTTGGTCAAATTTACCATTTTACCATTTTACCATTTTCAAATTTACCAAAATCTCCCAATTAAAAAAAAAAAAAAACACGTGACTTCAAGAGTGGTCCCCTCGTGTCATTCCGACCAAGCAACTTAAGCGCCGTAAATTTCGGTCGATGTAGTGCTTTTTTCAACTTCGGATATCTCGGTTCACGAAAACCGTGCACAGTCGTAAGGGGGTCATTTTGAAGGGAAAGCTTCGACCTTTCACGTCCATTTTTTTTTTTTTTAAATTCAATTTTGAATCATTTATGCTTGGTTGAAAAAGGTAGTAATATTCAACGGTTTACTGAACACGTTTTTTGTGATAAAAATTAGGGGAAGGGGTCGAATCGGGACGGAATTCGATTTTCCTTGGAAGCGAATTAAAGTCGATACTTTCAGCTTCAAAATGAGTTTTTGTTCGCCCTTTTCCGATAAACGAGTCGTTTTTAATGGCCGCTCAAAGTTTTTTTTGACGTTTTTTGTTGGAAAGTTGAATAACTTTGCGAAAAAAAATCCGAGCCTGGACATCAAAAAACCTCCCCGTACATGACCTCAAACTTTACACTTTCACTTGACAAAGTGACACATATGTCTTTACGGGGCCAAAACTCAAAAGCAAAATGGCACTGGCGAAATTGAAAAACATGTTCTCGAAAGCTAAGGCTCCAAGCTTCAAAATGCGTTTTTAACCCCTCCGCTGCGAACATTTCACACGAAGTTATGGCACTTTGAATATGGCCAATTTTTCAGCTAAAAAATGAGTGGTGCTTTAATTCTTTTGAGGAGTGTATTTCAAGTCTTTCTGGACTGATCGGACCATAAGTATGCCAGAAACGCACGTATTTTCAGAAAGCACCTTAGCTCATCTAGGATGGTACAGGTTTGGTAATCCGAAGTTCGAGGGTTCAATTCCGATTTGTTCGATTTTCACAATTTGTTGTTTTCAATTTTTTTTCCTTACTCGTATTCACGATTTCTTATTCTATGATGATAGTGAGTATTTTTTCATTATAGTTATGCAATTAAGGACGTTGCCTAGTGAGCCAGCGCGGGAGAATTCGGCTTCCCGCGCGAAAGTGGAGGGGATAACGGTTGGGACCGACTCCCGGGGCTACGACGGAGTAGGGATAGGCGCTCGGGATTGGCTACTCTGGGCGGAAAAATCGCGATTTCTGCCTCGGCTCATACAAGTTTTCTCGCTAGTCTTATGTACGATTGTATTGATTTTCGGCTCAAATTGAAGGTAAAGGATGCATCTATGTCGTGACGTAGCCCGATTTTCCAATAAATGTCTAGTCTTCGCTGTAGCAGGTCGCAAAATATGCCTACTTTCGACAACGTTTTTTGGAAAATTTGAAACGAAATTCCAAAATCGGCCTACGTCACGACATAGATCCTTCTTTTGTCTTCAAAATGCTTTGAAGAGAATTGCGATATCTTTAATGACATCGTAGATAAATTCAATATAGTGAGAGCCTGTATGCGCGGGGGTAGGCAACGTCCTTAATCAATGTTTTTTCAATTCATTTCCGGAACTGACATTGACATAAAAATTAGATCTACGTAGATCTCTTAAGATCTCATAAGATCTACGTGGATCTCATTAGATCTATTCCAAAATTTAGATCTACGTAGATCTAAAGCATTTAGATCTACATAGATCTAACCGATTTTTTCCGGGGCTGTCTCAGAACGACACACAGTGGGCTGAATCACAGAAAAATCGGCAAAACCCCAAATTTGAGTGTGTTCATTTTTGATTTGTATGTATGCCATTTCAAAGATCAGGTGTTCCTACGCCCTATTGTAGAAGGACCGGTCCCTACCCTTCACAGTACTCGACTGACGACAGTCTGAACTTGACCGTTTGCGAGTGAGGAACGCAGCGATTTTGTACCCTGAAATTTTCGATTCGCGCAAAGTGAGATATATTTTGTTCCACGCTACCGATTTGAAATCGGTAAAATGGAGGATAATCTTGAAGGTATGTAGAATATTATTATGTTAAATAGTTTTCAGAAATTCTCAACATTGCATATTTGGAAGAGTGTTCAATGTGTGCATTTTAAGCAAGCGCGTAAATTTATTATTCCAAAAGAACAATGAATATAGTTATGTTCCCAGGAGATCCCAGACTTTTGAACATTGTAAACTACTGATAATGTTACTAAGATTAGAAATTGATGAAAACATCCCGCAGAATGCTGCATATTTGGCGTTGGGAACCGGAATTCTCATGTCGCGCAACGCTCGGCACGTTTATTCAGGCCGGGTGCATAGTCCCCGGCAGGTATATATACGTGTACCTGCTGGGGACAATAGCAGTTCCAAAAATAATTATGTACCCAGTGATCTATTCTTCAGGAGTCATAAGTCTACAATGTAACGGGTGTTCAAAATGTTTCAATAATTTATTGAAATTTAAATTTTTTCCATGAAAACATTTGTTTTTTAGTAAATGTTTATCATAACCGTTTTATTCTAGGTTCACGTGCCGTGGATTACACGTGCACTTATCAAGATATCTTTAGAATGATTAGGGAGAATTTTCAATTGTGCCTGGATGCGCAACTTCAGATTCTGGAGGAGAAGATTACTCTTGAGTCATCCGAACCTTTCTCGATTGACAACAATGCGAAGGCTTCGTTAAAAAAATTACTTTGCAAAATCAAAAGTAAATGGCAAGAAGTGCACAGAATCCGCGATGCATTTATTAAAAAAAATGAAAAATGGTTGCAAACTTCAATAACTATTTTGGTAAGTAATTTCATTGATGTTTCAAAAACTCGAGTTATGGGTCAAGATGGATAGTATAACGCTTGCGCTATTTTTTCCAGAATTGTAAGCAACCTATTGGAGAGCCATCAACTTCTAGTGCTCCAGGTGTACCTGGGCGACCTCGGACACTGAGTTTCGAAGAGTCGAGTGAACGTACCAAGAAAAGAAGAGCTATAGAAGTCAGTGAATCGCATTGCGTGGAAGAATTATCTTTGGCCACCAGGATAAGACTCAATTCTGCAGGATTAAACGATGCTGCAATTATTTTAAAAGACATCACAACAAAATCTCCCTCAAGAGCTGCGAAATACCGAGCGGCATATGAATCGTCGATAAATCCACGGGTAGTTGAGATGTCCGCAGATGAAGCACTGGTAGATTTTGTAAATGCAAAATTAAGAAAACAGCAATACACAGAAATCAGAGGATCTTTGAGAAAGAAAAAACTTGCTGCTTATCCATCGTACGAAAAACTTGTTGCTGCTAAAAACCGTTGCTACCCTTTAGATATAACGGTAACTGAGACCTCAGCCGAAGCGGAATTACAGTCTTTGATGGATCACACTTGCGACAGGATTCGAAAGGTGCAAACTGACGTGATTAACTCTTTGCGCCCGGAAGAATCGAAGAATTTAAGACTAATTTGTAAATGGGGTTGTGATGGAAGCTCTGGGCACAGTGAATACAAACAAAACTTTACGAAGGATGACAGTTCGGATGCGAGTATATTTTTAACGTCTTTAGTTCCACCGCAAATTTTAGGGTCAGATATCTCAGAATAGGAATTCGTTCTTTGGAAAAATCCGAGGCCTTCATCTTCACGGTATTGTCGCCCTATTAGGATTCAATTTTTGAAAGAAACTGTGTCATCGACGATTCAGGAACGGCAACACGTTGATAATCAGATCGGGTCTCTCATCCCTTTTACGACACTTATTGACGGGAAGGAAGTTACTGTTAAATACGAGCTGTATTTCACTATGATTGACGGTAAAGTTTGCAACTCCGTGACAGATACAAAATCCGCAATGCGTTGCTACATATGCAATCTCACATCATCGAAATTTAATGACATAGAGCTGATGAAAACTGTAGACGTGGACAGAACTCGACTCGAACTTGGATTATCAACGTTGCATGCGTGGATCCGTTTTTTTGAGTGCTTCTTGCACATCGGCTATAAAATCGGTGTTCACAAGTGGCAAATTCGAAAGGATGAAGAAAAAGCAGTAGTTGCTGAGCGAAAACGAGTTATTCAAGTCGCATTCAAAAAAGAGTTGCATCTTGTTGATGTTGATAAACCGAAACAAGGATTTGGTAGCAGTAACGACGGAAACACTGCGCGATGTTTTTTCGAAAACACTCAAATTTTCGCAAGAATTTTGGGTTTGGAGGTGAATATTGTGAAAAGATTCCACATAATATTGCAAGTTCTTTCAAGTGGCTTTGCCGTAAATGTAACTGCTTTCAGACAATATTGTCTCGAAACCGCCGAAATGTTTGTAACTCTGTATCCTTGGTACTGCATGCCGACCACGGTTCACAAAGTTTTGATTCACGGTCCTTTGATAATTAAATGGTCCCCGCTTCCTATCGGGCAAATGTCAGAAGACGCACAGGAAGCCCGTAATAAGGATATTAAACAATATCGCCAGTGTTTTGCTCGAAAACACTCGAGAACAGCGACCATGCAAGACGTTTTCAATCGACTGCTCTTAATTTCAGATCCGTACATATCGAGCATGGGCAAGCGGTACCCGAAAAAAGCGAAAGCTTTATCAGCAGAAGCCATGCAACTTTTGCTCTGTACCGATAGTTCTCGCAGAATGTATGGCTTAGGTGAATCGATGGAAAGCGAAAGTGACGAATCAGAAGCCACTAATTCCTCTGATGATGACGACCGCGACGCGGATAATTATGATTAATATTTAAATGCGGAATAATTATTGTATGTAATGTAAGGAATAATTATTCTATGTAATCTAAATGTAACTCGCGCATTATTTTCAGTAATATTTAATTCGTAAAGTGTTGATTATTGTTTTAAGTGTATTCAGCAGTAAAATTAGTTTACAATGCTATATAACTAATTTTCCGAAAGTCTTTGAAAATTTTCCCTCAGTTCCAGACAAACGTTCCATTTTCCCCAATTCTCATTCAAAGTTTCTAAAAAAACAACCTTCAGAACACACAAATATTAATTTCTGATGTAAAAAGTTGCTGTAAGTAAGATAAATATATATTTCCGGTTTACCATTTTGTTTTTTTTCGAAATTTTGAATCATGATTTTGAATAAGTGACGTTCAAACAGCAAATTTACCAATCCCTACACAAATTGGATGCTTTTTAGTAACGCAGATAGTCACTTCCGGTTCGCCATTTTGTTTTTTCGAAATTTTGATTCGAGATTTGAAATCAGCGAGGTCGAAAACTTAAGAATCACCATTGAATTTTTCGATACGCACATTTGCCTAGTTTTGCCGATTTTTCTGTAAATCAGCCCACTGTGCGGTGTGACGAATTTTTTATAATAATATCGATAAATATCAGTAAAGAAACGGAACATCGGGATTTATCGCCGGCATGTCGAATTATTTATAATAATATCGAAAAATATCAGTCAAGTAACGAAACATCGGGATTTAAAGCCGGTACGACGCATTGTTTATAATAATATCGAAAAATATCAGTCAAGCAACGAAACATCGGCATTAGAAGCCAGTATGACGAATTGTTTACAATAATATCGAAAAATATCAGTCAAGTAACGGAACATCGGGATTTAAAGCTGGTATGACGAATTGTTTATAATCATATCGAAAAATATCAGTCAAGTAACGGAACATCGGTATTTAAAGCCGGTATGACCAATTGTTTATAATAATATCGAAAAATATCAGTCAAGTAACGGAACATCGGGATTTATCGCCGGCATGTCGAATTGTTTATAATAATGTAACAAAGGGCTAAACCCGGTTACTATTAAAAATAAGGGATTCTCCCGAATTAACTGACACACGAGGCGAGATATAAAAGCAGGGAAAAGTTATGTACGTTTATTAAAATACTGTACGTCAGTTCTCTTTAAAGTCAGGAACAAGGCTCTTTTCACAATAATACCGGTCGCCAAAGCGACCGGAAGATTCAACTATTTCTCAAACATCAGATGATAACCAATCTACACAGTGACTTTCAAGAAGCGAGGGGGTACCCTCGTTACAATAATATCGAAAAATGTGAGTAAAGAAACGAAGCATCGAGATTTATAGCCGGCATTACGAATTTATTTATTTATTTATTTATTTATTCACCCGAAGAATACAAACAAGCCAAAACTACATTAAATTTTAATATACTATTGGACTTGCGAGCACTGCAGGAGGTGTAAACACCTGTGCGCAGCCGGGAGCCCTATAGAAACATAATAATAAGACTTACAGAACTAGGAGGAGGGCTTATAACCTCCGATAGATAGAAATACGAAATAAAAAAGAAAATGAAATGAAAAATCAACCAGGTATCAATAATCGTACATCAAATTCCAAAACTTACAAGGAGACTAGGGACCTTCGATGTCGCGGATCGGGTTCCCGTTTCACGTGGTGAAAGTTCAAGACCTCCGAATTAACGTGGTTTTTGATTTTTGATCGAATAGGCCTTGGTTGCTGAGATATCGCGATTCGAAATTTAGAGATTTTCGGGCGGAGTGGGGCTCGCGCGTCTACTCCGTTGAGCGTGCACGCTGGAATCAAGAGCTGGCGTAGCTGAGGCGGTAAGACGACGGACTGGAACGCTGAAGGTTCGCGAGCCCGCAAATTTTTTTTTTCTTTTTTCAATTTATTTTCCATATGAGAGATTGAAAAGATATATGGAAAATAAATTGAAAAAAGAAAAAAAAAAATTTGCGGGGACGCGAACCTTCAGCGTTCCAGTCGGATATGAGAGATTGAAAAGATACAGTAGAGCGTCGATTATCCGAACGTCAGTTATCCGAAACGTCGATTATCCGAATGGCGATTTGCTTTATCCGAAACGTCAATCATCCGAATGGTGATTTGGTTTATTGGAAAATCGTCGACTTTTTCAAAAATAAACAGATGTAAGAACTCAAATGTATAAGAATGTTGATTATTTTCTAAAGACATACATATCTAACTTTGTTCTGTATCATTGAATGATACGATGATTACATGTTTTCAGTTCACTAAAATGTACTTGTGATAATAACCTATTGATGTTCATTGTAGTTAAATATATGTATACATATATAAATTTCATCATTTCGAAAGAATCGACGTTTTTTTCGCCCACGGAATATTGCTGTTCGGTTATCCGAAATTTCGATTATCCGAAAGGCAGCCGGTCCCAATTGATTCGGATAATCGACGCTCTACTGTATATGGAAAATAAATTGAAAGAAGAAAAAAAAAAATTTGCGGGGACGCGAACCGCGAACCTTCAGCGTTCCAGTCCGTCGACTTACCGCCTCAGCTACGCCAGCTCTTGGTTCCAGCGTGCACGTTCAACGGAGGAGACGCGCGAGCCCCACTCCGCCGGAAAATCTCTAAATTTCGAATCGCGATATCTCAGCAACCAATGCCTATTCGATCAAAAATCAAAAAACCACGTTAATTTGGAGGTCTTAAACTTTCACCACGTGAAACGGGAACCCGATCCGCGACATCGAAGGTCCCTAGTCTCCTTGTTAAAGTGAAAAAACAAAAAAACAAAAAACAATAATAATACATATAATTTCGATAACTTAAACAGTAACAGAAAACAGAAACAAGACTATCTGGAATATAAAATCTTAATTGTATCAGATCTTCTCAACTCTCAACCAGTTTTTTGAAGCATTCTTTATTGATGATGATGATGATGATGATAAATAATAATAAATAATAATAATTGTTAGCACAGCTTTAATTTGGATGCGGGAGTGGAAAATGCGGGGTGATAGTAAAGAGTTTATTCGGTTGATATAAATCGATGTATTTCTCTTGGTACAAAGGTTACGTCCTGTCGCCTTTGACAGCCATGGTCGGAAGCAAAGAGGATAGGGTAGAGCGGAAGGTCCCATAAGCGCCCGTGTAAAATTTCGTAGCCGGTGTCGCAGCGCCTCTAGTGAGTCCGGGCCCGAGTTAGTGACCCCCCCCACTCCCCGATTTAGCGGTAGCGGTAGCTTTGGATTCGAATATTGGAATCTTAGGTATTTACGCGGTTAAAAAATACACAAACACAGATGTAAAGTCATAGTAAAACGTGTATTAATAATAAAAAATGTGTAAATTACATGAAAAAATTGAAAATTAGTAGTATGAGGAAACAATAATACCTCCGCTATTGACGCTATTCACACTATTCACAGTATTTACAATATGTACAGTAATTAACTTTTTTTTATTCATCTCAATTTGGCCCCAAACTTTTTTTGTTCCAAATTTTCTAATTTTATCATCTGTCTGCTGAGCCTGAGCAGCACTCTGTAATTTGTCCAATCAAAGTTACGATCTCATCTGCAATAATTATGATACGGCGTGAATTTGACCCGCAGGCGATTCATTTTCTATCAGTCAGATAACAAATTTTCGTACTTCCTCCTGGCTTAATAGTGCAGGGACTGCTGTTTCGAGCCAATGTCTGAACATCGTGGATGGCGTTTGAATATGCACTTTGGATCGAAGTAGTCTATTATGCAAATGCGGAACTCTGCATCACCTTTTTCAACACCAGCAAAAGATACCGATTCTGCACATCTGTAATACACGGAAAATAGATTACTACGACAGTACATACATACTGCTGCATTGCCAAACAAATCTTAATCGAGTGGACTGGAGTAGGTTATGTTACTCGTCGTTGAATACTTACAATTAGGGATCTCGTGGAATATGGAAAAATGTTTGACGTGAGTGAATACGTAGGCTTTTCTTGCAGCCTTCTAACCCACATTCGTGTACCATTTTTGACTCGTAAGCACGTTTTTACACTAAAAACACCTGCCCATGCTGGCTTTGCGGCATAACTCGCGTTAGTATGAGTCACATGGATATGCGGAGTGCGGACACGTCACCAATACAACTACGCGTCTTGTGGGCCCGGACTCACTAGATGGCGCTCGCGGCGGTGGCTACGCGGACCTTCCACTCTACCCTATCCTCTTTGGTCGGAAGGAAGAGAGATCGATGCGTGAGGCGTATCGATCGATAGTCGATGCGCAGCAATATGGCTGCTGCGCCTGCGCGCAGTGATAACCGCGAAGGTTCGAACCCGTAACAAGGATTTGTTCCAACAATAATAATAATAATAATAATAACAGTAATAATAGCGGAAAATCCGGAAATGTGGACAATAATGAGAGAAAAGGCGGGTGTTGATGACTACAGTAAAAAGTACGAAATAATGGTACAGTAGAGCGTCGATTATCCGAACGTCAGTTATCCGAAACGTCAATTATCCGAATGGCGATTTGGTTTATTGGAAAATCGTCAACTTTTTCAAAAATAAGCAGATGTAAGAACTCAAATATATAAGAATGTTGATTATCTTTTAAAGACATACATATCTAACTTTGTTCTGTATCATTGAATGATACGATGATTACATGTTTTCAGTTCACTAAAATGTACTTGTGATAATAACCTATTGATGTTCATTGTAGTTAAATATATGTATACATATATAAATTCCATCATTTCGAAAGAATCGACGTTTTTTTCGCCCACGGAATATTGCTGTTCGGTTATCCGAAATTTCGATTATCCGAAAGGCACCCGGTCCCAATTGATTCGGATAATCGACGCTCTACTGTAATAATAATAGGAGAGGAGGCGGAAATGTTGATAACAATAGTGAAGAAGACTGAAATGTTGATTAATGCATTCCTATCTCGCAAATCTCGCAAAAATCCGAACATCCAACCATCCGAACATCCGAACATCCGATCACGTACTTTACTGTTATAGACTTATAAACCTAAGCCGTTACGAAGGAACTCGAATTCAACTTCTAATCACATGATCGAAGCTCATGGACCTAAGACTGTGAATAGTGAGTACCTTACATCAGAGGGCGTAGCTCAGACGGTAGCTTGTCTGCTTCCAAATTCGACGGTCGCCAGTTCGATCCCGGTTCAGGTTCAACTTTGTTTTCTTTTTCCATCATAAAATATTATCATATAACAAATCATATGATAAATTATGAAATAAAGTATGCGTTTTACACGATTAAATGGACCATGTAAGAAAGCACATGGTGAAATAAATAATAATTCATGTAATAAATCGTATACTGGAATCGGTCATAACCTTATACACTTATCATGTGATTTAGTATGTAATTTTTTACGTGAAACATTTCATGATCATTTTCGGTAGGGGTAATTTGGGAGAGAATATTCTTGAATTATTTTTATCTTTATTATCTTCAATATTGTATCAAGAAAACATCAATAAACAATGTTTCGTAAGTAGAACGAAAAAAACGGGTGTGTGCTTAGGACCACACGATAGAAGTGAAAACTTATATGGCATTTATCTCTCTATATAAATAAAAAAGTTTTTCGTCGTTTCGTCGTCGTCGTAACTATGGTCGGTTGTTGATTTCACGAGCCAGTAACTATGCAAGCATCTAGGGTTGCGTAACTATGGAAAGTTTTTCGTCGTCGTCACGTAACTATATGGAACGCTGGAGACCATGTATTCGCGCCTCTAATAAATAAACTGTACCTCCTAGGCGGCGATAGACCTGCAGGAGACTAGGAACTATGGCGCGAGATAGAGACGCCAGGAACTATGCGATACACCTGGACGCCCAGGAACTACGGCGGGTTAGACCTGGAGACCAGGAACTATAGCGTGACAGACCTGGACACCAGGAACTATGATTTCACGAGCCGGTAACTATGCAAGCATCTAGGTGAATTTTTTCGGACATATCTCATATATTAACTATGGTTGGCCATAGTTCCCGGCGTCCAGGTCTATCGCGCCATAGTTCCCGGTGTCCAGATCCATCGCACCATAGTTCTTTGTAAGCAGAGAAGAGCAATAAGTGAGTGTTCCAAAAAGGGTTAGAAAAGGTTAGAACAGCCACTGAAGGTTAGAAAAAGTTAGGCCAGCCATTCCTACGAAAAATGCGTGTTCCAAGAAGGGTTAGAAAAGGTTAGAACTGACACTGAAGGTTAGAAAAAGTTAGGCCAGCCATTCCTAGGAAAGGTGAGTGTTCCAAAAAGGGTTAGAAAAGGTTAGAACTGCCACTGAAGGTTAGAAAACGTTAGGCCAGCCATTTCTAGGAAAAGTGAGGCGCGCAGTGCCGAGCGGGGTTGCTGCGCAGTCCCTAGTGATTCAAAGTAATGCATATAATGAAAATTATATTAATATTATATGGATATTGATTGGATGAATCAGTAACACAGCGGAATTAGTATTATGAATCACAATTAGTTCCTCTCCCTTAGTTCCCACAGCTAGTTCCCTTTCTGGTTTTGATTCATCGTGAAACTGATCCTGATTTTCTTTATCCATTTTCTATGAAACGCGATATTCAAATATTCATTATATATACCGTCAGTAACAGTGGATGATGGCCGGTTGGTTTAGGGCAGGCGCGGATTCAGGGGTCACAGGAGTCATGACCCCCCCCCCCCTGGCGTCCCAAAAAGAACAGTGAAACAAACGGAAATATGAATTTTCGATGACTGATAACACAGCTAATACAATTTTTCCCCCTGGAAGCTCCCCCCACGAAACCGTGACCCCCCTGAATCAAAAGTCTAGATCCGCGCCTGGTTTAGGGAAGATCATGGTAAAGTTAACTGTAGAGTTAAACTTTACGGTTAGGTTAAGGTTAAGAGTATTCAAGGAAATATTATAACGTTTATGAACCATCTGAAAATAATCAATGAGACTAATTCGCTGTCCACGAATCAAGTCAACAAACATCAGAATATTCCCTTGAATATTCTTAACCTTACCTAACCATAAAATGTAACTCTCCGACCGGCCCTCTCTTCCATATTACTTAGGAAATGATATAGAAAAACCTGGATACGAAAGAAGATTCGCGCTATTATCAATACGTAACCCCATCCAGATTAATTCACATTACACATAATTCACATTACAAATGCTGAAATTTGTGAAAGACAGTTCTTTCGCGCGCGTAAGCTCGTCTCCAGTCTCGTTTGGCTACGACCCACCCGAAAAGTGTCGACTTGAGCCGAGTTCCCCCGAGCTCTGTCGTTTTGCTACTACCCACGAAGAGTGTCCGTACGCCATTACCCCGCTCTCCCCGCTTGCCCCTGCCCCATCGTGACATGCCGTCAGCGTGACGGCCCAGTCTCATTCACAGCCCAGTAAAATAATTTTGCAAGGCGCGCCTAAAGAAGTTTTCACTTAAAAAATATAGGTACTCGTATTATTCCAATTATGAATATTATTTTCCGTATACTAGAGGGTTCGCCCCTGCGCGCTTCGCGCGCCAATCCCACTCGGCGCTACGCGCCTTGCTGTGAGGTGCGAAGCACCGATTGAATTTCAAAAATCATCACCGAGATACTGACGGCAATTTACTCTCAGATACTGACATAGCTACCGGCTTGTAAAATCAACAAATGTGTGAAAAAACAGGGCCTAGATACTGACATAGTTACACATCCTAGATACTGACGTAGTTACATGACGAAAAAAATAAACGAAAATAACAGCCGTCGTTACGACGAAAATAACAGCCGTCTTTACGACAACTTTATTATATATGGGGCTGTCCACGTCAATTCACCTAGGCTCGTGACCGCAACTTTTTTGATTTGCTTAATAATTTTTTCTATTGTTGTACTTGCTCTAAGACATTTTTCTGAATTTTTTCAGTTTTTTTTTTTTAAATCCCTTTTTAAGTAACGATTTTTTTTTCGATCGAAAAAAAGGACCATTTTTTTAAATCTGAAAAAATTCACAAAAATCGTATGATTAACGTCAAACAGTTTCCCGATCGCGAAAATGTGCCCCGAATTTTTCTTACATTTTAGTTACTCGATCCAAACTTTTTTTCTGTTAAGGGGACCAGTACAGCGTGATTCAACACATTCTACGTACTCCAGAAATCATTAATATCTTATCCAAAGTTCATTATACGTCGGAAAATTAACTTTTTTAAAAATCACTCATCATGAGGTTTTAGACACACGGTTAATTCGATTACATCTCTCGACGTCGCATTTCCTTCAGAGAGCAATCCGTCATCATGTGAATGAGGGAAACTGAAAAAAAATTCTGTGACAAGCTATGATCAGTTATCGAGATTTAGCGACAATTCAGTAACTCTTTTGCTGATAACTTGCCCCCAAAATTTTGCTCTTCAATTACCCTCATTCACACGATGATGAAATGCTCTCCGAAGAAACTGAGATGTCGAGCGACATAATCGGATCAACCGTGTGCCTGAAACCTTACGACAACTGATTTTTGAAAAAGTCAATTTTTCGATGTGCAATGAACTTCGGATAGGATATAAATGATTATTGGAGTATGGAGAATTTGTTGAATCACGCTCTACTGGTCCCCTTGACAAAAAAGTTTGCATCAGGTAAAAAAAATATAAGAAAAATTCGGCCCACATTTTCGCGATCGGGAAACTGTTTTCCGTTGATCACACGATTTTTGTGCATTTTTTCAGATTTTTAAAAATGGTCCTTCTTTTCGGTCGAAAAAAAATCATAACTTAAAATTATGACTAACTACAGCTAGTACAACAATAGAAAAAATTATTAAGCAAATCAAAAAAGTTGTGGTCACGAGCCTAGGTGAATTGACGTGGCCAGCCCCATATATAGAGAGATATATAGATAGACTAGGGGCTCCGCCCCTCCGCGCTTCGCGCCTCGCTGTTCGGCGCTGCGCGCGTCACTTTTCCTAGGAATGGCTAGCCTAACTTTTTCTAACCTTCAGTGGCAGTTATAACCTTTTCTAACCCTTCTTAGAACACTCACCCTTCCTAGGAATAGCTGGCCTAACTTTTTCCAACCTTCAGTGGCAGTTCTAACCTTTTCTAACCCTTTTTGGAACACTCACCATTCCTAGAAATGACTCGCCTAACATTTTTTAACCTTCAGTGGCTGTTTTAACCATTTCTAACCCTTCTTGGAACACTCATTTTTCCTAGGAATGGCTGGCCTAACTTGTTCTAACCTTCAGCGGCTGTTCTAACCTTTTCTAACCCTTATATTTATTGTATATATTCGCTGTGAGACGCCGGTTGGAGGGGATTGCCGAAACGATCGAAGCGCTCTGGCAATTTAACATGTATTCTTATGGACGCATGCCCGCTATCATCGGTGGCGGCCGCATTAACTACGTTCTGCTCCATAAGATTTAACATGGGGGCAATTCCATATCAAGTGATCAAGGCTTTTGGGACAAATTTTTCTGATCTTGACGTCGATCTCAGAAAAAGTAGTTCACGATGAAAAAAAAATACTCGCCAAACCCTTTTTTTTTATTCTCAATATTTCCGAAGCTATGCAACCTCTTCGTTTTGGCGCATTTTTTTTCAAAAAATCATAACTCCGGCTACGTTGGTCATAGAGAGAATAACTTGGGCTCATTTTCTGCGCAAAAGAATATAGTTTTCAGAAAAATATAGGGCATTGGGATTTTCGATCGTTCAACATAAAATTGTCTCCATTTCCCGAAACAATCAGAGATTGCGGAAAAATCAAGTTTTCTTCATACCTCGGTCGAAAGTACGTACTTCCGGCATCGGTATCCAAGCAGAAAGCCTAACTTTCATGCATTGGTAGAACTACACGCACGCCCTCTGTGACAGCGGGAGCGAAAACTTACTCGCACACACCGATACCCAATACACGAGACGCCCGCTTCGAGTTTTGTCACTTAGCCACCCAAAAATAATTCAAGACTGGATGAATTATATATCAATCGACGCGGAAAAATCCCCCGAACAGCATATCAAAAACAAGACAATGTCTCTAGACAGTAAATTGTTGAAATTAATAAAAAAAACTATTAATATTTTGGGCAGTACCGCCAAAATCATGCACTGTTCCAATGTCACTTGTCGGATTGGAAAAACAAAAATACCACGTTGTAGGGGAGAAAATCATCTACAAATTCGAAGTGGGAACCGATATTGTAGGACCTATAGTTTCCACGTTATTAATTTTGCAAGAGTTTTCTGACAAAACTACGCCTAACGATCAGCTGGTCCGCTCGGCTCGCTTCGGTCCGTTCCACGCTGCGCGGGAACCACGATATGTTGTTTGGGGGATTTTTTCACATCGATTCATACATATATAATTCATCCAGTCTGTAATTATTTTTGGGTCAAAGACTACATTGACTAGACTATTCTGCAACCAGCCAGAATCGCAAACTTCTGTTACTCTCGCTCTCGACGTTACTCTCACTAGAGATATAACCTCAAAACTGGCTTGGACGTTTTATTCGATCTATTTGATGCCTGCCCCCGACCAGCAGCACTCGCTTCGCTCGTGCCTGCAATGTCGGGCAGGCATTAATACTTGTTAAAACGTATAAATCAGTATAAAAATTCAATTAGTCAGCGTACTTTCGACCGGGCATGAAGAAAAATAGTATACACCACGCGGGCAGAAGATTGAAAGCCCTGAACTGCGCGATATGATGCCCTCGGCGCGCAGTGCAGGAATTTTCAACTTTCGGCCCTTGTAGTGTAATATACTATTGCTACCAATTGTGGGATCTCGTGATTGTTCGTCCAGGATGTGTTACCATGTAGTCGTCAGCAGCTGCGCTGTAGTCAGTCTTAAATGGTGCAATTACACTGCGATCCAGAGGTTGAAATTTATCACTCGTGTGTGGTGGCAACGTGACTAATGATATACCATTGTCTTTACAAATTTGTAATCCTGAAGGAGTGACGTGAGACTCATGGTTAGCCAGAACTATGTGTGGAACTTTTTTGGTTTCGTATATCAATAAAACACTCTCATTTTAACGTTTCGACCGCGAAGAGGGCCCTCTTCAGAACTGTAATTTTTTATTCAATAAACAACCAGACTGTCTTGCTAAATTGCCTTTCGCTGTTCCCTGCTACGTAAGATATGTTCATGAAATCTTAATAACTATCCCAACAGGTTGTCTTGACCTAGTTTTGAAAACGTTCAACAGCTACCACCCGAGGCTCCAATTCACCATAGAAAGCCCGATAGATGATAAAATTAACTTCCTAGATATCTGAATATCACTTACCGTGAATCCGCCTCAGCTATGAGTAGGAATAGGAAGAGCGAGTGAGAGGGTAAATAAATAAAAACTAATATTTCCCGGAAAACAAAAAGAAACTTGCTTCGGCATAAAAACCCTCACGGAGTAGAGGGAAAAGCCGGAGCAAGTTCAGTATTTATTCATAAAACACAATGAAATATATTACAGTAAAAACAATGACAATAACAAGAACAAGAAGATAGCAATAAATGAACAATACAAAACGGTACAGGGGCCGCTGCGGGCGCGTCTCTTACAGACTAAATTGAATGCATTCAATTATTACTAATATTAACTCACCAACCGACTCAGAAACCAAGACCTGGGGAAAACGCCGCGACTTCCAACCCTGTGTGGAAGCCGGGGTTTACGGGGAGTGTACAAGATGGCCCACGGCCGGTGCAACCAGGAGTCCCGACGTCTCGGAGATCCTCACTGGGTTGCTCGGGCAACAGTTGTTGCCGCGAAAGACACTCGCCCTGGGACAGGCACCACGGATCACCGGAGGGTGGCCACGTCCCACAATCAATCCCTAACCGTAAAAGAACACGAGCCAGAACCTTCCAGAAATATACGCCAACCTATTTACCGCACTCGACCTAACCAGGAATGACCAAACGCGGGAGAAGACTGTTAAGAACACGAAGACGCACGAGAAGGGAGAAGCTACCTAGACGCGACCTACCTAGACGAGCGCTCGAGACTAACTGAAGAACGCTGTTCCCCCCCCTAGCATGGCGGACTGACGCAGCATCACAGAGTGGCGTGCGCGTATCCTACGGGCCCACCGGCCGCTAGCGCCACCCTACGGACAAACCCTACAACATCTCGAGGCCCGAGCGGCCTGCGAGATTCGAGCGCGAACATCCCGCCCGCCTTCGTCCGACGGACGAATCCTAACCCTTAACCCTAACCTAAATTGTTTTATCGCCCTCCTCGAGATGCAGTGGACATAAGCGAGCGATATGCCGCCGGAGTGTGGTGGTAGCGGTCTTAACGGTGACCACCCTGACGAGGTCATCCGGACCCGGGTGGAGCTCGACTATCCTCCCTAGAGGCCACTTTGACGGGGGATAACGGTCATCCTGCACTAAAACGAGCCTGCCTACACAGAAGTTCTCACTAGTCTCTCTCCACTTCTCTCGCTCTTGCATGTGGAGGAGATATTCCGAAGACCAGCGTTTCCAGAACTGGTTTCGGATACGCTGCAGCAACTGAAACCTATTCAATCGATTCTCAGCTACTTCCGAGAGATCATCCTCTGGAAGTAACGCTGACGTACTTCCCCCTAGGAAGTGAAAAGGCGTCAATGCATTTAGATCGTCAGGATCAGAGCTCAGCGCGCCCAGTGGCCGTGAGTTAAGACATGCCTCAATCTCCGCAAGAACCGTCGACAATTCCTCGAAAGTGAGAGTGTACTCGCCCATTACCCGTTTTAAGTGGTGTTTCACCGACTTGACTCCCGCCTCCCATAGCCCTCCGTAATGAGGGGCACTCGGGGGAATAAAACTCCAATCGGTCCCATCGTTCGCGAGGAGAGAAGCGACCTCTTGATAGTACTCGGAGGCTCGTTGGAACATAGCCTTGAGTTCATTATCGGCACCATGAAAGTTGGTAGCATTGTCGCTGTACAGTCGCCGACAGATGCCACGCCTACTCACAAACCTACGATAAGCACTAATGAACGACGCAGAAGTCAAATCGCTAACCAATTCAAGGTGGATAGCTCGCGTGGAAAAACAAACAAAGACTGCAATGTAGCCCTTGTACGACTTGTGCCCTCGACCCTTCGTGGTACGGACTTGAACCGGACCCGCGTAATCTAGACCGGCTATAGAAAAAGGCCGTTGTCCCGACTGAACACGGTCAGCCGGCAGGTCACCCATCAGCTGATGAGCAAATTGCGGTTTTACCCGTTGGCACGTCACACACTGCCGAATCTTTGATTTGACTAATCCTTTTCTACCCAAAATCCAAACCTGCTGCATCAAGACGCTTGACGTCAAGGTTGGTCCCCCGTGCAGACAAAGAAGATGAGCGGATCGCACGAACAGCGCACTGAGAGCCGAGTACCGCGATAAGATGGGTGGGTGCTTGCGGTCGAAGGCGAGGCTTGCATGCGAAAGCCGGCCTCCCACACGTAGAACGTCGTCCTTGCCCAGAAACGGGTTCAGTTTCTTAATCCCGCTACTCTTCGGTAACTCTCTTCCCGACTTCAACATCCCGATTTCTGGAGCAAAACTAGCCTTCTGCGACAAACGGATGACAACCACTCGCGCCTCTGCCAACTCGCTAGACGTGAGGAAAGAGGGGAGTGTTTCGAGTCCAATCCGACTCCTACGGAGGTTGAGCAGAGGACGTCTGCAGAAAGCTACGACGCGGATCAGACGAGTCAAGCTAGAAAATCTGGTAAGTATCGATGGTTCCTCCGGTCGAGTCTTCACGTGAAGTATCTGCCGGCTCGCTGCTGGTTGCGGCCACTGCTCCGGAGGTTCAGAGAGCCAACGAGGACCATACCACCAAATATCGTTGTTCGCCAACTCAGACGGCTCTGAGCCCCGAGTCGCCAAGTCCGCTGGGTTTTCCTTCGTTGGAACGTGAGCCCACGCGGCGGATGGAAGTTCAGTCTGAATAAACGACACTCGATTGGCGACGAAGGTTTTCCAGTGACTTGGATGTTTTCGGAGCCACATGAGAACAATCTGACTATCTGACCACGCGAAAACCGGAAGAGAACTAAGGAAATCGAGCTTCCTAACGTGCGACAGAAGTTTAACGAGAAGGGCAGCACCACACAACTCTAAATTCGGAATACTAACCGTCTTGACCGGAGCTACCTTAGTCTTCGCAGCTAGAAGCGAGACACTGAACCGACCATCCCCTTCATCAATCCGCAGATACACCACGGCCGCATACGCCCGAGAGGACGCATCCGAAAAGCCATGGATTTGATAGGAGCGCGAAGTTGCAACACCTAACCAACGATGGATAGCCAGAGATGGCAGCTGAGTCAACGACTTGCAATAAGCGTACCATCGCTCGCGAACCTCCGCGGGAAGGGGCGAGTCCCAATCACATTTTTGGATCCACAAGTCCTGCATCAAGATCTTCGCCGTCACAGTGACGGGAGCCAACCAGCCGAGCGGGTCAAACAAGCGAGCGATATTCGAGGCACGTTTCGTCGTAGCAGTGGATAGCTCCTTCACGTCCGCTGACCTGAAATTAAAATTGTCCTGCGACGGATTCCAATGGATACCCAGGGTCTTGACCGACGCGTCGCTGTCGATTTCTTTTGGAGAATCCCGCCGTGCCTGAGACGGCAAAAGATCGAGGTGGTTTGCGGACCATTTGTCGAGCTCGAAACCACCTGATTTCAACAACGCGACAAGTTCCAGCCTCTTCTGAACCGCGACAGCAAGATCGTCCGCTCCTGCAAAGGTGTCGTCGACATAGGTCTCTGTCTTGAGACATTCCGCTCCGAGAGGAAATCTAGCGCCCTCGTCCACAGCTAACTGTGAAAGCGTACGAATCGCTAGATACGGGGCGCAAGCCGTTCCGTACGTAACAGTGTTTAAGCGATAGTCAACAGGGTCAGAATCAGCAGCCGGAGCCCACACAATCCTCTGCAAGTCCCGGTCCTCCCGCTGCACCTGGATCTGCCGGAACATTTTCACGATGTCGGCTGTGAACGCGAAACGATACCTCCGCCAGTTCAAGAGAATCAAGGAAAGATCACCCTGCAAAGGAGGTCCTGACAACAAAAAATCGTTTAAACAGCGACCCTCACGAATTTTCCGAGAAGCGTCAAATACAACCCGGAGTTTCCATTTCTCTCCCGAGGCCTGCACCACTGCGTGATGTGGAAGGTACCAGGCGTCTTCACACCGAATTTCTGAAGCCGGCACGCGAGTCATGTGACCTAGTTGTTCGTAGTCCCTCATGAAGCTGCCATACGCCTCACCCAGGCGAGAGTCACGCGAAAGTCGACGATGCATGCTAGAAAGGGATCCTAACGCCATATACCTAGTCTCGCCAGCTACCCTCGGTCGATCTGGTTTCACCGGCAGCCGAACCTCGTACCGGCCTTGGGAGTCGCGGCCGTGACTCTCCGTGAACAACTTCTCAGCCATCCCGTCCTCCGGCTTCAGCCCACCTGATCTCGTGGCGACCTCCTCGAGAGTCCAAAAGCGCTGCAGCGACTCCCCCAGATCTGAATCAACTGAGCAATGAAACACCTGTGTTGGCGAAGAAGAACGAGGCCTATCCGCCCGCCGTGAATCTCCCGACCACACAGTACCGGAAATCACCCAGCCAAAACCGGTGTTCTGAGCAACAAGCTGGGAAGATGGAAACCGTCTCAAGCCGGACCGAAGCAGCTGACCGTAGACATCAGCACCCAGAATCACGTCTACTTTCTTGGAAATGGAAAGATCTGGATCCGCTAGCGTGAGACCCTCAAACTGCTGCAAGTCCAAATCACCGAAGCTATCTGACGGGAGGTGCGAAGTGAGCTTCGGCAGAACGAGAGCGTCCGCGTGATGCTCGAAATTGGGATCGACGCGGGACCGCAGCACCAACTGCGTCCTCGCGAGCGCCGTTCCTGCCGCGGTGGAACCAAGTCCCGACAAGGTCACGCAAGCACGCTCCCTTGCTAATCCTAGCAACTGCACGACTGACTCCGAGACGAACGACGACTCCGAACCCTGATCAAGGAGCGCGCGTACGTGAGTGCTGTCACCATTCGGACCGATCACCCGTACCCGCGCCGTAGCAAGGAGAACCCTTCGCTCAACACCCGAACTGCTCGCCGCATGCAAACTTACAACCGCGGAAGACGACGATGTTCCACCGTTCCGCGGAACTTGAGGGGCACTCGAACTTCGATTCGGACCTTGAAGGTCTGTATGATGTAAAAGTGTGTGATGCCGTTTTCGGCACACCATGCATCGTTTTTCGGACGGACATTCGCTTACCCTATGCGGCCTCAGACAGTTGAAACACAGCCTTGACTGTTTGATATCAACCCACCGCTCAGAAGGAGCCTTCGCCTGAAGCGTCAAACACTTCCAGATGGGGTGTCCACCGTCGCAGACTGCGCATTTATTAGAGGTCGACTTCGAAGCGCGAGAAGAACTAGCATGAAACACCTTGCGAGGCTGAGGTCCAGCCGTGGGTGTTGAAGCCGGTCTTTTTTCCCCTTTTCCTTCTGAATTAATCATACTGAGAGCCTGAGTTCTCTGCTCTAAAAACTTAATCAAGTCCGCGAACTTTGGAAGCGAGTCGAGAGAGCTCGCACCGGCTTCAACCCCCAAGTCCCCCTGACTGAGCTCAGCTTCCCACAACCTTCGCGATTCCGAATCTAAACGCTCCGAGAGCACGAAAACGAGCCAGACATCCCAATGCTCCACCGGTAGCCGCAGGTTGGCCAAAGCCCGAACGATTCGCTGGGCCTCGTCGACAAAGGACCGCAGCGAGGAAGCGGACTCTTTAGTCAAATGCGGAATTTGCAGGAACGCGGATGTTTATTGATAATTAGTCGAGGGTTGTGATACCGAGCCTTCAACGCCTGCCAAGTACTTGTGTAATTCGCGCTAGTCGTAGCGACATCCTTTATGAGTCCCGCGGCACCACCGGTCAAGCAGAGTTTCAAATACTGAAGTTTGGTTGCGTCAGACAGAGAAACTACGTCATGAACCAACGTTGTGAAGAGATCACAAAAACTCGCCCAATCCTCGTAATTCCCTGAGAACGTAGGAAGAGGGATACGCGGGAGCTTGGCGACGCCCGATCCGCCGGCGCTCAAGGAGCTCGACTCCGCAGATTCAGCAGCCGCCTCTTCGTCCACCCTTTCCACGAACGTTAACAGCGCTAGAAACTCGTCGAGAGCGTTCTCGTAGACCCCCTGAATCCGCCCAAACCAATCGTCGACAACGTACGGATCGCTGTCTGCGTTCTCTCGAACCACAATCTCTGAATGAGCTCTACGTATTTCTGTCCAAATCTCTCTCAAAGCGTCAAGGCGCGATTGAACGACTCGTCTAGTGAGCGACTCTCGTGGTCTGTTTACTAGCCTCTGCCGTAGGCCCTCGATTTCGCCTTCGCGAGCTAACTGCAACGCGGTGAGCTTCGATGTGGCTACTGGAGCCATCTTTCAAAAATTCAACCCGAGATTCAGAACAAACAATGCAATCGAAATAGAGCAACAAGAAATCAAACTTAAAATAAACTATAACAATAATCTTCAGTTAAGACTAGCCAGTAAACACGTGAAAGAAAATCGATAACAAGCGAGTAAACCTTAACCGAATACACGCGACGCAGCGCTCAGTAGATGACGCAATTACAATGTAACAGTCGACAAAATATACATATACAGGCTACAACGCGCCCGAACCAGCATGAAGTGACAATGTAATACAGAAATAGCGAATATGCAAACAATAAACCCAATCACTCACTCCTCACCCGGGGCACCATGAATATCACTTACCGTGAATCCGCCTCAGCTATGAGTAGGAATAGGAAGAGCGAGTGAGAGGGTAAATAAATAAAAACTAATAGGGTAGGTGTCCCAATTACGGAGGGTGTCCCAATTACGGTGCCCTCTCTGTGTTTTCTTTAATTTAAGAAATAGCACTACCAGATATCAGCATGTGTGAATTTTTGTCGTAAAGCTTGATTTATAAACTTGACGAAACAAGTAGTCTCGCATGTTGAAGCTTCAAGTAATCCATTGAACATTTAATTTCGATTTCGGACTCACACATCGATCGAAATTATCTTAGCTGCCTTAACCAAAGTGCTAAGAAATCACCTTTTTTCAAATGGCGATAAATACAATATTATCACTCATAACTCAATAAAACTTATCTCATATGACATCTTGACTATAATATTCAACACCTAAACGGAAAAATGTACAATTTAACCATTTTTTCTGATAATAATAGTGGGGCCCGCAATTGGTACACGAGTTTGAAGGCTTGTCCCTATTACGGAGTGCCGTAATTGGGACAGCATTTTGGCTTCTAGACCCAATTACGGACAGTCGGTATACAAAAATTTCGAACAGAACAGGAGGTTAGGTGTATTCGAATGTTTTAGAATTCCCAAGTACGTCACTCTTTTCGATACAAATCGTTCGTAAATACGGGAAACGTCTTCTATGATATTTCCGGGCAAGAATATAACACGTGAAGTGAAGTTAACCTGCTCATTTACCGCAGGACTTGCGCCCGTAATCGGGGCTCCGTATTTGGGACACTGTCCGTAATTGGGGCACCGTATTCGGTTCACAGATATTTTCGAAGGCACCGTAATTGGGACACGCGCATAGTTTTACATTAATGTTTAGTTTTTATTCATTTTCGTATTAATCGAGTGAAAAAAAATGTGTTATCATTTAAAATACATTCATTCGTCAATCTCAAACTCTGAAATGTCAAAATGAGAGATGAGGGAGTAGTATTTATTAAGAAACGGCGATGGACGTCGCTAAGGGCTCCGTAATTGGGACACCTACCCTATTTCCCGGAAAACAAAAAGAAACTTGCTTCGGCATAAAAACCCTCACGGAGTAGAGGGAAAAGCCGGAGCAAGTTCAGTATTTATTCATAAAACACAATGAAATATATTACAGTAAAAACAATGACAATAACAAGAACAAGAAGATAGCAATAAATGAACAATACAAAACGGTACAGGGGCCGCTGCGGGCGCGTCTCTTACAGACTAAATTGAATGCATTCAATTATTACTAATATTAACTCACCAACCGACTCAGAAACCAAGACCTGGGGAAAACGCCGCGACTTCCAACCCTGTGTGGAAGCCGGGGTTTACGGGGAGTGTACAAGATGGCCCACGGCCGGTGCAACCAGGAGTCCCGACGTCTCGGAGATCCTCACTGGGTTGCTCGGGCAACAGTTGTTGCCGCGAAAGACACTCGCCCTGGGACAGGCACCACGGATCACCGGAGGGTGGCCACGTCCCACAATCAATCCCTAACCGTAAAAGAACACGAGCCAGAACCTTCCAGAAATATACGCCAACCTATTTACCGCACTCGACCTAACCAGGAATGACCAAACGCGGGAGAAGACTGTTAAGAACACGAAGACGCACGAGAAGGGAGAAGCTACCTAGACGCGACCTACCTAGACGAGCGCTCGAGACTAACTGAAGAACGCTGTTCCCCCCCCTAGCATGGCGGACTGACGCAGCATCACAGAGTGGCGTGCGCGTATCCTACGGGCCCACCGGCCGCTAGCGCCACCCTACGGACAAACCCTACAACATCTCGAGGCCCGAGCGGCCTGCGAGATTCGAGCGCGAACATCCCGCCCGCCTTCGTCCGACGGACGAATCCTAACCCTTAACCCTAACCTAAATTGTTTTATCGCCCTCCTCGAGATGCAGTGGACATAAGCGAGCGATATGCCGCCGGAGTGTGGTGGTAGCGGTCTTAACGGTGACCACCCTGACGAGGTCATCCGGACCCGGGTGGAGCTCGACTATCCTCCCTAGAGGCCACTTTGACGGGGGATAACGGTCATCCTGCACTAAAACGAGCCTGCCTACACAGAAGTTCTCACTAGTCTCTCTCCACTTCTCTCGCTCTTGCATGTGGAGGAGATATTCCGAAGACCAGCGTTTCCAGAACTGGTTTCGGATACGCTGCAGCAACTGAAACCTATTCAATCGATTCTCAGCTACTTCCGAGAGATCATCCTCTGGAAGTAACGCTGACGTACTTCCCCCTAGGAAGTGAAAAGGCGTCAATGCATTTAGATCGTCAGGATCAGAGCTCAGCGCGCCCAGTGGCCGTGAGTTAAGACATGCCTCAATCTCCGCAAGAACCGTCGACAATTCCTCGAAAGTGAGAGTGTACTCGCCCATTACCCGTTTTAAGTGGTGTTTCACCGACTTGACTCCCGCCTCCCATAGCCCTCCGTAATGAGGGGCACTCGGGGGAATAAAACTCCAATCGGTCCCATCGTTCGCGAGGAGAGAAGCGACCTCTTGATAGTACTCGGAGGCTCGTTGGAACATAGCCTTGAGTTCATTATCAGCACCATGAAAGTTGGTAGCATTGTCGCTGTACAGTCGCCGACAGATGCCACGCCTACTCACAAACCTACGATAAGCACTAATGAACGACGCAGAAGTCAAATCGCTAACCAATTCAAGGTGGATAGCTCGCGTGGAAAAACAAACAAAGACTGCAATGTAGCCCTTGTACGACTTGTGCCCTCGACCCTTCGTGGTACGGACTTGAACCGGACCCGCGTAATCTAGACCGGCTATAGAAAAAGGCCGTTGTCCCGACTGAACACGGTCAGCCGGCAGGTCACCCATCAGCTGATGAGCAAATTGCGGTTTTACCCGTTGGCACGTCACACACTGCCGAATCTTTGATTTGACTAATCCTTTTCTACCCAAAATCCAAACCTGCTGCATCAAGACGCTTGACGTCAAGGTTGGTCCCCCGTGCAGACAAAGAAGATGAGCGGATCGCACGAACAGCGCACTGAGAGCCGAGTACCGCGATAAGATGGGTGGGTGCTTGCGGTCGAAGGCGAGGCTTGCATGCGAAAGCCGGCCTCCCACACGTAGAACGTCGTCCTTGCCCAGAAACGGGTTCAGTTTCTTAATCCCGCTACTCTTCGGTAACTCTCTTCCCGACTTCAACATCCCGATTTCTGGAGCAAAACTAGCCTTCTGCGACAAACGGATGACAACCACTCGCGCCTCTGCCAACTCGCTAGACGTGAGGAAAGAGGGGAGTGTTTCGAGTCCAATCCGACTCCTACGGAGGTTGAGCAGAGGACGTCTGCAGAAAGCTACGACGCGGATCAGACGAGTCAAGCTAGAAAATCTGGTAAGTATCGATGGTTCCTCCGGTCGAGTCTTCACGTGAAGTATCTGCCGGCTCGCTGCTGGTTGCGGCCACTGCTCCGGAGGTTCAGAGAGCCAACGAGGACCATACCACCAAATATCGTTGTTCGCCAACTCAGACGGCTCTGAGCCCCGAGTCGCCAAGTCCGCTGGGTTTTCCTTCGTTGGAACGTGAGCCCACGCGGCGGATGGAAGTTCAGTCTGAATAAACGACACTCGATTGGCGACGAAGGTTTTCCAGTGACTTGGATGTTTTCGGAGCCACATGAGAACAATCTGACTATCTGACCACGCGAAAACCGGAAGAGAACTAAGGAAATCGAGCTTCCTAACGTGCGACAGAAGTTTAACGAGAAGGGCAGCACCACACAACTCTAAATTCGGAATACTAACCGTCTTGACCGGAGCTACCTTAGTCTTCGCAGCTAGAAGCGAGACACTGAACCGACCATCCCCTTCATCAATCCGCAGATACACCACGGCCGCATACGCCCGGGAGGACGCATCCGAAAAGCCATGGATTTGATAGGAGCGCGAAGTTGCAACACCTAACCAACGATGGATAGCCAGAGATGGCAGCTGAGTCAACGACTTGCAATAAGCGTACCATCGCTCGCGAACCTCCGCGGGAAGGGGCGAGTCCCAATCACATTTTTGGATCCACAAGTCCTGCATCAAGATCTTCGCCGTCACAGTGACGGGAGCCAACCAGCCGAGCGGGTCAAACAAGCGAGCGATATTCGAGGCACGTTTCGTCGTAGCAGTGGATAGCTCCTTCACGTCCGCTGACCTGAAATTAAAATTGTCCTGCGACGGATTCCAATGGATACCCAGGGTCTTGACCGACGCGTCGCTGTCGATTTCTTTTGGAGAATCCCGCCGTGCCTGAGACGGCAAAAGATCGAGGTGGTTTGCGGACCATTTGTCGAGCTCGAAACCACCTGATTTCAACAACGCGACAAGTTCCAGCCTCTTCTGAACCGCGACAGCAAGATCGTCCGCTCCTGCAAAGGTGTCGTCGACATAGGTCTCTGTCTTGAGACATTCCGCTCCGAGAGGAAATCTAGCGCCCTCGTCCACAGCTAACTGTGAAAGCGTACGAATCGCTAGATACGGGGCGCAAGCCGTTCCGTACGTAACAGTGTTTAAGCGATAGTCAACAGGGTCAGAATCAGCAGCCGGAGCCCACACAATCCTCTGCAAGTCCCGGTCCTCCCGCTGCACCTGGATCTGCCGGAACATTTTCACGATGTCGGCTGTGAACGCGAAACGATACCTCCGCCAGTTCAAGAGAATCAAGGAAAGATCACCCTGCAAAGGAGGTCCTGACAACAAAAAATCGTTTAAACAGCGACCCTCACGAATTTTCCGAGAAGCGTCAAATACAACCCGGAGTTTCCATTTCTCTCCCGAGGCCTGCACCACTGCGTGATGTGGAAGGTACCAGGCGTCTTCACACCGAATTTCTGAAGCCGGCACGCGAGTCATGTGACCTAGTTGTTCGTAGTCCCTCATGAAGCTGCCATACGCCTCACCCAGGCGAGAGTCACGCGAAAGTCGACGATGCATGCTAGAAAGGGATCCTAACGCCATATACCTAGTCTCGCCAGCTACCCTCGGTCGATCTGGTTTCACCGGCAGCCGAACCTCGTACCGGCCTTGGGAGTCGCGGCCGTGACTCTCCGTGAACAACTTCTCAGCCATCCCGTCCTCCGGCTTCAGCCCACCTGATCTCGTGGCGACCTCCTCGAGAGTCCAAAAGCGCTGCAGCGACTCCCCCAGATCTGAATCAACTGAGCAATGAAACACCTGTGTTGGCGAAGAAGAACGAGGCCTATCCGCCCGCCGTGAATCTCCCGACCACACAGTACCGGAAATCACCCAGCCAAAACCGGTGTTCTGAGCAACAAGCTGGGAAGATGGAAACCGTCTCAAGCCGGACCGAAGCAGCTGACCGTAGACATCAGCACCCAGAATCACGTCTACTTTCTTGGAAATGGAAAGATCTGGATCCGCTAGCGTGAGACCCTCAAACTGCTGCAAGTCCAAATCACCGAAGCTATCTGACGGGAGGTGCGAAGTGAGCTTCGGCAGAACGAGAGCGTCCGCGTGATGCTCGAAATTGGGATCGACGCGGGACCGCAGCACCAACTGCGTCCTCGCGAGCGCCGTTCCTGCCGCGGTGGAACCAAGTCCCGACAAGGTCACGCAAGCACGCTCCCTTGCTAATCCTAGCAACTGCACGACTGACTCCGAGACGAACGACGACTCCGAACCCTGATCAAGGAGCGCGCGTACGTGAGTGCTGTCACCATTCGGACCGATCACCCGTACCCGCGCCGTAGCAAGGAGAACCCTTCGCTCAACACCCGAACTGCTCGCCGCATGCAAACTTACAACCGCGGAAGACGACGATGTTCCACCGTTCCGCGGAACTTGAGGGGCACTCGAACTTCGATTCGGACCTTGAAGGTCTGTATGATGTAAAAGTGTGTGATGCCGTTTTCGGCACACCATGCATCGTTTTTCGGACGGACATTCGCTTACCCTATGCGGCCTCAGACAGTTGAAACACAGCCTTGACTGTTTGATATCAACCCACCGCTCAGAAGGAGCCTTCGCCTGAAGCGTCAAACACTTCCAGATGGGGTGTCCACCGTCGCAGACTGCGCATTTATTAGAGGTCGACTTCGAAGCGCGAGAAGAACTAGCATGAAACACCTTGCGAGGCTGAGGTCCAGCCGTGGGTGTTGAAGCCGGTCTTTTTTCCCCTTTTCCTTCTGAATTAATCATACTGAGAGCCTGAGTTCTCTGCTCTAAAAACTTAATCAAGTCCGCGAACTTTGGAAGCGAGTCGAGAGAGCTCGCACCGGCTTCAACCCCCAAGTCCCCCTGACTGAGCTCAGCTTCCCACAACCTTCGCGATTCCGAATCTAAACGCTCCGAGAGCACGAAAACGAGCCAGACATCCCAATGCTCCACCGGTAGCCGCAGGTTGGCCAAAGCCCGAACGATTCGCTGGGCCTCGTCGACAAAGGACCGCAGCGAGGAAGCGGACTCTTTAGTCAAATGCGGAATTTGCAGGAACGCGGATGTTTATTGATAATTAGTCGAGGGTTGTGATACCGAGCCTTCAACGCCTGCCAAGTACTTGTGTAATTCGCGCTAGTCGTAGCGACATCCTTTATGAGTCCCGCGGCACCACCGGTCAAGCAGAGTTTCAAATACTGAAGTTTGGTTGCGTCAGACAGAGAAACTACGTCATGAACCAACGTTGTGAAGAGATCACAAAAACTCGCCCAATCCTCGTAATTCCCTGAGAACGTAGGAAGAGGGATACGCGGGAGCTTGGCGACGCCCGATCCGCCGGCGCTCAAGGAGCTCGACTCCGCAGATTCAGCAGCCGCCTCTTCGTCCACCCTTTCCACGAACGTTAACAGCGCTAGAAACTCGTCGAGAGCGTTCTCGTAGACCCCCTGAATCCGCCCAAACCAATCGTCGACAACGTACGGATCGCTGTCTGCGTTCTCTCGAACCACAATCTCTGAATGAGCTCTACGTATTTCTGTCCAAATCTCTCTCAAAGCGTCAAGGCGCGATTGAACGACTCGTCTAGTGAGCGACTCTCGTGGTCTGTTTACTAGCCTCTGCCGTAGGCCCTCGATTTCGCCTTCGCGAGCTAACTGCAACGCGGTGAGCTTCGATGTGGCTACTGGAGCCATCTTTCAAAAATTCAACCCGAGATTCAGAACAAACAATGCAATCGAAATAGAGCAACAAGAAATCAAACTTAAAATAAACTATAACAATAATCTTCAGTTAAGACTAGCCAGTAAACACGTGAAAGAAAATCGATAACAAGCGAGTAAACCTTAACCGAATACACGCGACGCAGCGCTCAGTAGATGACGCAATTACAATGTAACAGTCGACAAAATATACATATACAGGCTACAACGCGCCCGAACCAGCATGAAGTGACAATGTAATACAGAAATAGCGAATATGCAAACAATAAACCCAATCACTCACTCCTCACCCGGGGCACCATGAATATCACTTACCGTGAATCCGCCTCAGCTATGAGTAGGAATAGGAAGAGCGAGTGAGAGGGTAAATAAATAAAAACTAATAGGGTAGGTGTCCCAATTACGGAGGGTGTCCCAATTACGGTGCCCTCTCTGTGTTTTCTTTAATTTAAGAAATAGCACTACCAGATATCAGCATGTGTGAATTTTTGTCGTAAAGCTTGATTTATAAACTTGACGAAACAAGTAGTCTCGCATGTTGAAGCTTCAAGTAATCCATTGAACATTTAATTTCGATTTCGGACTCACACATCGATCGAAATTATCTTAGCTGCCTTAACCAAAGTGCTAAGAAATCACCTTTTTTCAAATGGCGATAAATACAATATTATCACTCATAACTCAATAAAACTTATCTCATATGACATCTTGACTATAATATTCAACACCTAAACGGAAAAATGTACAATTTAACCATTTTTTCTGATAATAATAGTGGGGCCCGCAATTGGTACACGAGTTTGAAGGCTTGTCCCTATTACGGAGTGCCGTAATTGGGACAGCATTTTGGCTTCTAGACCCAATTACGGACAGTCGGTATACAAAAATTTCGAACAGAACAGGAGGTTAGGTGTATTCGAATGTTTTAGAATTCCCAAGTACGTCACTCTTTTCGATACAAATCGTTCGTAAATACGGGAAACGTCTTCTATGATATTTCCGGGCAAGAATATAACACGTGAAGTGAAGTTAACCTGCTCATTTACCGCAGGACTTGCGCCCGTAATCGGGGCTCCGTATTTGGGACACTGTCCGTAATTGGGGCACCGTATTCGGTTCACAGATATTTTCGAAGGCACCGTAATTGGGACACGCGCATAGTTTTACATTAATGTTTAGTTTTTATTCATTTTCGTATTCATCGAGTGAAAAAAAATGTGTTATCATTTAAAATACATTCATTCGTCAATCTCAAACTCTGAAATGTCAAAATGAGAGATGAGGGAGTAGTATTTATTAAGAAACGGCGATGGACGTCGCTAAGGGCTCCGTAATTGGGACACCTACCCTATTTCCCGGAAAACAAAAAGAAACTTGCTTCGGCATAAAAACCCTCACGGAGTAGAGGGAAAAGCCGGAGCAAGTTCAGTATTTATTCATAAAACACAATGAAATATATTACAGTAAAAACAATGACAATAACAAGAACAAGAAGATAGCAATAAATGAACAATACAAAACGGTACAGGGGCCGCTGCGGGCGCGTCTCTTACAGACTAAATTGAATGCATTCAATTATTACTAATATTAACTCACCAACCGACTCAGAAACCAAGACCTGGGGAAAACGCCGCGACTTCCAACCCTGTGTGGAAGCCGGGGTTTACGGGGAGTGTACAAGATGGCCCACGGCCGGTGCAACCAGGAGTCCCGACGTCTCGGAGATCCTCACTGGGTTGCTCGGGCAACAGTTGTTGCCGCGAAAGACACTCGCCCTGGGACAGGCACCACGGATCACCGGAGGGTGGCCACGTCCCACAATCAATCCCTAACCGTAAAAGAACACGAGCCAGAACCTTCCAGAAATATACGCCAACCTATTTACCGCACTCGACCTAACCAGGAATGACCAAACGCGGGAGAAGACTGTTAAGAACACGAAGACGCACGAGAAGGGAGAAGCTACCTAGACGCGACCTACCTAGACGAGCGCTCGAGACTAACTGAAGAACGCTGTTCCCCCCCCTAGCATGGCGGACTGACGCAGCATCACAGAGTGGCGTGCGCGTATCCTACGGGCCCACCGGCCGCTAGCGCCACCCTACGGACAAACCCTACAACATCTCGAGGCCCGAGCGGCCTGAGAGATTCGAGCGCGAACAATATCACAGTCATTAACAAAACAGAAGGTATTCTTACGGATTGGTATCAGAAGCCTACATGGTCTAGAAAATACTTGAATTTTCACACTGTGCTGACACAGTGACCGAACTGATATGTGCTGCTTTAACCGTATTTTTAAGGTATTCACAAGTGTTTTCTTTGTTCTGTTCGCATCATCCATGTTACGTGTTCTCATTTCAGTCGGACCGCCGTTATCATCTAGGTATCTTAAAACCGTTTCAGATGTTACTCTAAGGCTTTTTTGTTTTTTTATAGGTAACTATACCCTGTTATTTCTATCTTCTGTCTCTTTGTTAACCGTCAATATTTATCTGTCATAATAAAATTCTTTCTAGTTTCTGATGAAGACGACGGATAGTCGTAGAAACGTTAAAAACACTTATACTGGACTGAGTTAATTCATTTACTCCTTCCGCTGACTCGACCTGATCGAATTTTCCTTACATCCTAAGATGTCGAGTGATAGAGTCTTTCTCAATACTTGAATTTTCATTCACATCACCCTATACAACAAAAAATTGGGATTATACACGGATTGGTTGATCGTAGCGTCTTATTGTCTGATCCTCCCTTCCATCTAAAAAACTTGGAACTAGTGAGCGAAGTCTTATTGGAAAACAACTACCCGGAGGAATTTGTAGACACAAACGTGATCAAACGATTAAAAACACTAACTAAAATATGTAATGAACCCTCGACCACAGTGGACACAAATGAAGTTCGAAATTCTGTGACATTTTGCTTCCCTTATGTCAAAGGACTGTCTCAAGCTGTATCGAGGACATTAAGACCCTTCAATGTGTCCTGCTCATTTAAGAATTTCAATGACCTTTCTCATCTTTATAATCCACTCAAGGATAAAACACCTTTCCCACTTACATCCAATGTTGTCTACAAAATCCCCTGTGATGGTTGCGAGTCGTCTTACATTGGACAGACAGGTAGATGGTTAAAAACGAGATTAGTTGAACATGACAAGAACATTAATCGTAAGTCTAACGAACATACCGCTCTCACAAAGCACAAGATTGAGATGGACCATCAGTTTAACTATAAAAACACCAAAATATTATTGAAAGAAAAGAACTATAGAAAAATAATCATACATGAAATGTGCCATATCGTTAAAGATAACCCCACCGTAAATCAACGTAGCGATGTAGATAATTTATGCGCTACATACTATGGTCTATTGTAATCTTGTGTTTGGTTGTGTAGAATTGGAAATCGAAAATAATTGTAATTCGTTTTCCAATCCCGAACCAGTACAACAGTAACTGTTAGTTGAAGTTGAATTTGCTGCGCTTTGGACTGCCAATATCGCGTAGAGACCATCTTACTTTTGATTGGTTAATGACCTCTCATTGGTCTACACTTAACCTATCAGTGATTGCATTGTTCATTCTTTCCGGCCATCTGAAATAAGCGCAAGCACACGTTCTCTCGTCGCTTCCAAATAATCCTTCCTTATCTGGATACTTGGTAGCAATCTGTTATCAGGATGACTCCTAAGGAGCCAGATAAGGACGTGTAAGGTGAGAGAACTGATACAGAAATACAGGACTTTATCTCTATAACACGTCTATCCCGTACGGCAGTCCGAAGCCAACTGTCCCAATCTCTACTCTCTGCAATGAGGTAAACAAAGGGTTCCGTACAGCGGTAACAACACTGCCAGCATCGGGACTATGTTTCTCTCCTTACAGACGCAATAATGACATAAGTCAATATGTAAGTTTAATATTGCCTCACGGTTCTTCAAATTGAAAAAAATGGGTTTCATAACCTCAAAAGCTGATTTCATTCTTATTGTTATAGTTGCTGTTATTGCGCTATCAATATGATCTACTATTAATATAATAATATTATGACTAAGTCTGTAAGTACAATATTTTCTTTTTTTCTTTTCTTTTTCCCTTGTAAACATTTATACATGGTTGTTTATTGAATAAAACATTACAGTTCTGAAGAGGGCCCTCTTCGGGGTCGAAACGTCAAAATGAGAGTGTTTTATTGACCTACGAAACCAAAAAAGTTCCACACGTATCAGAGGATAAGGTCAAAAAAGAAGATTTACTAATCCAGAACTATGACCATAGGCTTGCTGTCTGAGCATTTGGTAAATTTGATGAAATGCATCAACAAATTTTCAAAATTTTTCCCAGTCATCCATCCACTTTCATGGGCCGGTGCCCATCAACATCTGAGCTAGGAGGAGAACCGAACAGCATTCGATCATTCAAACGTTTATGAGGAAAAATAAAAAATAGTGGGACTGCTACACCGATTGCGCTTATTGCACAGCAAGCACTGACCAGAGTTTCTCGTTCAGCTGAAGTAGCTCGAGAAACTTGTTTTTCACCTCTTGGGGCGTTTTTTAACACTTTGTTACGGCCCGTCCTCATTTTTCACAAATTCCAAAGGATTACGCAGTCAACGCATTCCTGCACACGCTCGATTGCCTGATTTTGAGCAATATCAATACAAGGAAAGGATGAGCCAACCCAGCTGCAATCACGGGTAAAACTGCTGATGTTGTCCTTACGACACCAGTAAGTTTACGAAATTAGAGCAATCCGTAGTGCATTTTTAAGGATGCACTCGGCAATTGCTCCTCAGCCAAAATCTACCATTGTGGTGAGTGTTGCTGGGCAAAGTGACCAGCTACCCCGGAGTTCACGATGAGGTCGTACCTAGCCGTTGGGTCAGTCTGACGTGGTTGCCGAGTAAGCCCAAGGTAGCGAGGGGGACAGTTAAAAGGAACTCGTCCTACACCTTCAATGAGTAAAGGGCCTAGGACTGCCTGAGGCACGAGAACCGCTGCCAATTCTACCCAAGCCTTGGCAAGGACATCCACGGCGCACTGGACTCAAGACAGGTTAAATCGAAGCCGACCTCACCGTGTCTCCTGGGTGACGCACTCTTTGACTCATCTCTCCCTTCTTCTTTCCGTTCTTTGTTTATATATTATTTTATTATTGATTGATTTTGAATATTAGTTTATTTTGATTATAATAGTAGTACATTTATTGTTAGTTTTTTCATTTTGTTTAATTGTTAGTAAATTTCAGATATGGTTTACGGATTATCAATAAATCAGGTCACCTTATCATTTCACTCCTCCCATATCTCAGAATAGCAGGTGTCCTCAGGACTTTATTCGAGCTAAGCCCACGAGGGTGATCTTCAGCCGCTCGAAGATTACTCTCAATAATTAAAATACACAGCAACCGTAGCCATCAGCTCGGTTGCAACGTAACAACTTGTTATTCCTGCCTCATCAATAATGAAAATCGCCTCAGGCCCATAAGAAAATTGATATACCCTCGATCCGCGGACGCGGATCAAGCATAAATAAATACGAATCCCTTTGCCCAGGGTACCGTTATCCTGGATTAGCCAGCGCGGCTAGTCGCCCCACACACCCGTATACCCAGGTATAGCCTACGCGCCACGTCAGCCAAGTCAGTGACAGCTGCAGGGTTTTTCCCAAAAACCACGAATCCTCCCTGACTTGTGCCCCTTCCACCGAGGTACGTAGGCATATTTCGGGTATATAAGGACCGGGTTGTGGGTTCAAAAGTCAGTCGTTAACTGGGAGACGAGCCAGTGAGATAGCCGGGACTTTGTCGCGAGTCCCCTAGCCTATCTCTCTCTCTCCCGAACCTCTCAGAGGCTCCCTTGTCGCGGGGTGACCTCCAAGTCTTGTACGTCGCCAAATACGCCGTTCATTAAAACTCGAGTAGCAGTCTTCAAACCAGCGTCTTGGACTACCACCTCGAAACCCTCTCCCTCGAAACCTCTCCTCGTGTCTTTGGCCCACGCTCCGTCGCAAGCGTCCCCACGCTTCGGAGTTTCGCTTCAAGATCACCGGGATCTATCGCGCCTCCCTTTTTGCTCCGTCGCAAGCGTCCCCACGCTTCGGAGTTTCGCTTCAAGATCACCGGGATCTATCGCGCCTCCCTTTTTGCTCCGTCGCAAGCGTCCCCACGCTTCGGAGTTTCACTTCAAGGTCACCGGGACCTATTACGACTCCTTTTTGCTCCGTCGTAAGCGTCCCCACGCTTCGGAGTTTCACTTCGGGATCTTCGGGATCCACGCGGCTTACCTCCTTTGAACCCAACCCGTCGCAAGCGCTACCCGCGCTTCGGGGACACGAGTCACGATCGCCGGGGGATCGACATTTCTCGTACCTGTGGCTGGGCCCCACAAGCCACCTCTAATTTGAACAGGAACCCGTTACTCCCGTGCCGTCTCCTCGTAGAGTTGCTCCAATCGTCATCCCCGTCGCAATACCACTATCATCGAAACCCGTGTACCGGGAGTCCCATCTCCTCCGCTACCGACCTGATCCCCTTCCCGTAATACTTCGGAACCCGCAAGAACCAAAGTATTAAAATTTGGCAAACACTGTCTTCAATTGGGAAGTCCTCAGTGATAAAGTCTGGTGCCTGCTCACGAAACCGCGTACCCAATCATACCTGGCCAGATGGCATTCGCCAACAATAATAGTGGATATTGTTAACCATTGCGAGTTATCGACTGTTTCTTGTACAATTCACAGCCAACCTCCCTCGATTCTGTGAGCGATCATTGTTGGTCATTGCGAATCAACGGCTGTTTCTCGCAGGATTCGAACACCCAAACTCCTTCGGTCTTACAAGCGGTTATTGTCAATCATTGCGAATTGACGACTGTTTCTTGTAAGATCCACATCAAAACTCTCTCGGTTCCGCGAGCGGTCATTGTTGGTTATTGCGAATCAACGGCTGTTTCTCGTGAAATTCGAACGAGTCCAGCATGCCCTTAACTGAAAATATGACAAATACTTCCCTGTAAAGAAAAGTACAGCAAGCGGTATTCGTTTCTTCGTAAAATATGTTTTAATTGAGCTACTTGTGACCGTTTCCAAATGTTCTCGCATAACCTATACGCAATTTGACAACGTCGCGCGTCGGAGTAGGCGGGGAGTTTGAAATACTGTCTCGAATTTCCTTCTTCTTTGCGTCCGACATACTTGCCAAGGTCCAGTTTATTTTTTCGGCCGTTTTTATTTTAACAAATCTTCCGTTTCTCAATCGCGGAGGTATTTTAGAGGTTGTTTAAAGAGAACTCTATCCAACGTAAACAACGTCTCTGTCACTCTTGAGAATGCACGATTGGCGTCTTTGAGACGTAGCGCAGTAGGATCATTTTCTTAGTTCTGCGCATATCAGAGGGGACAAGGGAGCGCACTGCTCCTCAATATTTCCTATTGTACGCACGGTACTTGACGTGGGGCGATCTTTCTGTAAGTTGAGCACGACTGCTGTTTGGGAACGTCCTCAAAAGAAGTAGAGAGTTGATAGAAGTTAAGGAGCTTCATCAGTGAATGCGTTAGTTTACGGATTGATTGAAAATTTGTGTACGGGTTCCTTTAAACGAAATACAATTGCTGAAATAATTAAAAATTTTTTGACCCGCCCGTTTACGAGAAAAAAATTGGTAAAGTCGGCTCCTTATATATGGGTCCTTGTGGAGGCACTGCGCAAAATGGTATTCAAAGCATTGAAATTGATAGTTGTGGCTTTACGAGCTTAACAAAAAAACTATCAAACATAAGAAGCAAACATTTTTGGATGAGTCGCCGAAGCTTGAGTCAGATTGACCTAAAGCTTTTCGAATACTGAATCAAAATACAAGCCGGAGCGTCAGCTTGTCGGCTGTGCGGAGCATGGTGTGGCTGGCATGGTGCCCTCTGTTCCCCGCAGCTGAGGCTCTGCCGAACCTCCTTAAGGTGAAACGAAAGTCACGTGACCTCGATATGAGTGCGAGAGAGACAGCGACATTTCACACCTGGCATTTCCGAACCCACTGTTAGCGGCCAAAAAACATTCGATTGATGTGAAATTGATATCAGCGACGCAAAAAAAGTGCACGAAGGGCGTATCAAGCTCGGTTTTTCGATAATCGAAAAAAAAATTGCAGATTTTTATCAACATTGTTCTGTAATTGAAAAATTATTGTTTTTGGCGTTTCCCTTTCAAATATACGAAAAAGGCTTCTGATACGCCCTCGGGGATAATGTATTACAGTGATTGACATCAATACACGTGATATTTATCTAGAAACAACCGCGTTTCGTGGGTTGCAAATAATTGTAGGTAACGCTATATGTATATCACGATGGCATTCCAAACCTCGAGGTATTCGGGTAGGGAAGAATGTGAAGAATAGTACCCTGCGCGCTGCTAGGTGGCGCAGCAACACAATTTGTGTGCTTCGTCAAATCTGAGATGTTATGAGCCGGGCTGCCTAATTCCTATTCATTTTGATGTTGAATACAAATTTTTAAATCCATCACTTGTGAAAAATTTGATATTTTCATTCATGCAATGAAAATATGATACTTTTTACGGCGAATGGTTATCGACTCGTCGTTTTATTGAATATATTTCAATAATAATTCGTCAAGTTTCTAAAAAATGATTTCTGTTCGTGACGATGATTGAAATCACTCAAAGTTGATAATAATGATGTCATTGACCACAGAAAAAAAAATTAAATCCAACTGGAATCAGATATTCATACCGATGTGTAGAAAGGTTGTTGTTCCAGCAATTTTCTTCTAAAATAGTTATTGTTGTTGAAAAAAAAAAATTACGGATAAACAATGAAAATATAATGAATCCATTTTTTTAGCTTTATTAAATTCATTACAAGTTTGCAATTTACTGTAATACATGACGCTTGTACGGGTACATTACTTTCATCCTTGAAAAACATTCTGTACTCGGCTTTGGTAATTGTTTACTTACTCTTCACTCAGAGTATCCTATCTATGGAGTATTCCATTTTTGAGTGTTCCGTACAGATAGAAGGTCGTAAGATGGTCGGGATTCTGAATAAACGAACATAATTATATCAAAAGAGGTTTATTCAATGACAAATTACAAATAATAACAGATACGTCTGTCCGCTTCAAACGATAACTAACTACTGGCTAACTGCTAGGTAACGATGAAACAACAGAGTGTCCCATAGCCAGGTAGATCTAGATCTCTTACAGTATCTCTCTATCTATATAATAAAGTCGTGATCCTGTTATTTTCGTCTAAATTTTCGTCTATTATTTTCGTCGTAGATACGGTCGTCGTAGCAACGGCTCTCCTGATTGGTTTACAACCGGTAGAGACAGGTTCTGATTGGTTTACAGATCATTCCGGTGTAGACAAGTATGATTGGTTTACCTTGTAACCAAGGAGGCGCGAAGCGGCGGCCCGCGCGCCGGTCCGCGCCGGCCCACTGAGATACATAGGGCGCGATAACTTGGGCAATAGACCTGAACACCAGGAACTATGGCGCGGGAGACCTGGACACAGTCTCCAGGTCTACCGTGCCATAGTTTTCGGTCTCGAGGCTCGCGCCATAGTTCTGGATGTCCAGGTCTATTACGCCATAGTCCTGGATGTCCAGGTCTACCGCGCCATAGTTTTCGGTCTCCAGGTCTATCGTGCCATAGTTCTGGGTCTACCGCGCCATAGTTCTGGATGTCCAGGTCTATCGCGCCATAGTTCTGGGTGTCCAGGTCTATCGCGCCATGTCCAGGTCTACCGCGCCATAGTTTTCGGTCTCCAGGTTTATCGTGCCATAGTCCTGGGTCTACCGCGCCATAGTTCTGGATGTCCAGGTCTACCGCGCCATAGTTTTTGGATGTCCAGGTCTACCGCGCCATAGTTTTTGGTCTCCAGGTCTATCGCGCCATAGTTCTGGATGTCCAGGTCTACCGCGCCATAGTTTTTGGTGTCCAGGTCTATCGTGCCATAGTTCTGGGTCTACCGCGCCATAGTTCTGGATGTCCAGGTCTATCGCGCCATAGTTCTGGTTGTCCAGGTCTATCGCGCCATGTCCAGGTCTACCGCGCCATAGTTTTCGGTCTCCAGGTTTATCGTGCCATAGTCCTGGGTCTACCGCGCCATAGTTCGGTCTACCGTGCCATAGTTTTCGGTCTCGAGTCTCGTGCCATAGTTCTGGATGTCCAGGTCTATTGCGCCATAGTCCTGGATGTCCAGGTCTACCGCGCCATAGTTTTCGGTGTCCAGGTCTATCGTG
Source organism: Euura lappo (assembly GCA_018257835.1). Taxonomy (NCBI): domain Eukaryota; kingdom Metazoa; phylum Arthropoda; class Insecta; order Hymenoptera; family Tenthredinidae; genus Euura; species Euura lappo. Next base: position 15,073 of record JAEUYN010002064.1, on the reverse strand, counting down.
CCATAGTTCTGGGTCTACCGCGCCATAGTTCTGGATGTCCAGGTCTATCGCGCCATGTCCAGGTCTACCGCGCCATAGTTTTCGGTCTCCAGGTTTATCGTGCCATAGTCCTGGGTCTACCGCGCCATAGTTCCTGGATGTCCAGGTCCCACGCGCCATAGTTTCGGTGTCAGGTCTATCGTGCCATAGTTCTGGGTCTGCGCCATAGTTCTGGATGTCCAGGTCTATTGCGCCATAGTTCTGGATGTCCAGGTCCACCGCGCCATAGTTTGGATGTCCAGGTCTACCGCGCCATAGTTTTTGGTCTCCAGGTCTATCGCGCCATAGTTTCTGCATTCGTTATATTCGCCATAGTTTTTTGGTCTCCAGGTCTATCGCGCCATAGTTCTGGATGTCCAGGTCTACCGCGCCATAGTTTTTGGTCTCCAGGTCTATCGCGCCATAGTTCTGGATGTCCAGGTCTACCGCGCCATAGTTTTTGGTCTCGGTCTATCGCGCCATAGTTCTGGATGTCCAGGTCTACCGCGCCATAGTTTTTGGTCTCCAGGTCTATCGCGCCATAGTTCTGGATGTCCAGGTCTACCGCGCCATAGTTTTTGGTCTCCAGGTCTATCGCGCCATAGTTCTGGATGTCCAGGTCTACCACGCCATAGTTTTTGGTCTCCAGGTCTATCGCGCCATAGGTTTTGGTCTCCAGGTCTATCGCGCCATAGTTCTGGATGTCCAGGTCTATCGCGCCATAGTTCTGGATGTCCGAAGTGCCGGCCCACCACGGCCCACTGATATAAATATACAATCTAACCTCCAGTGGCTGTAGGTAAAGTGATGCACGTATGTATGCAGAGAAAAGAAATAAGCGAGTGTTCCAAAAAGGGTTAGAAAAGGTTAGAACAGCCACTGAAGGTTAGAAAAAGTTAGGCCAGCCATTCCTAGGAAAAATGAGTGTCCTAAGAAGGGTTAGAAAAGGTTAGAACAGCCACTGAAGGTTAGAAAAAGTTAGGCCAGCCATTCCTAGGAAAAATGAGTGTTCCAAAGGGGGTTAGAAAAGGTTAGAACAGCCACTGAAGGATAGAGAAAGTTAGGCCAACCATTCCTAGGAAAAATGAGTGTTCCAAAGAAGGTTAGAACAGCCACTGAAGGTTAGAAAAAGTTAGGCCAGCCATTCCTAGGAAGGGCGAGTGTTCCAAAGAGGGTTAGAAAAGGTTAGAACAGCCACTGAAGGTTAGAAAAAGTTAGGCCAGCCATTCCTAGGAAAAGTGAGGCGCGCAGCGCCGAGCGGGGTTGCCGCGCGAAGCGCGGAGGGGCGGAGCCCCTAGTTATCAATAAAAAACTCACTCGAATTCAGATTTCGAGTATAAAATTTATAAAGTTTACGAAAGTTAGCTGGAATCAAATTCCAAACATATAATTGATTCAACTGGAAATTGAAAAATGAGCGATGGCACCAAACATCAAAACCTTACATTATTCATTGCAATGTACCTGCTTTATACTTAGATAGTATCATTGATATAATGTCGTCGATGCAGGAAAAACTTGGCACTTGTATGCGCTGCAAGAAATGTTCAACGAAACCGAAAAGATGTGAAATAGATCATACATTTTACATTATGCAAGCTCGAATCGTAAAAATAAATATGCGACAATTATAGTTTTGCCATCCCAAAAGATTATAAAATAAGATGATAAAGTCCGATTATTATATCATAGATTATAAGATTATTTTTGAAAGCGTACACAGAGGACGACTTTTGGTTGCTACTTCTCACAGATTTCTAAATCAAAGCGGCATAAAAAAATACCGTCTGACATTGTCAGGGTGATTTAGAATTCGTGACGAGTATTTCATAGAACGAATCGGACCAGTACAGCTTGATTCAAAAAATTGTACATGCCACAAAAATTATTTATATCTCAACAAAGTTCATTAGTTCACATTTTTAAAAAGCACTTGCAAGGTTTCAGGCACATGGTTCATCCGATTATATCTCTCGGCGTCTCATTTTCTTCGAAGATAAATTATTCATTGTGTGAACGAGGGAAATTAGGAATACAAAAATCCTGTGATAAGTTATAGTCAGTTATCGAAATTTAGCGCAAATCTGGTCACTTTTTTCGCTCATAACTTGGTCGAAACATTTTTTTCCCTGAATTTCTCTCGTTCACACAATGAGAAATTGCTTTCCAAACAAAATGAGACATCGAGAGACGTCATCGCATCAACTTTATGCCCCAAACCCAGGAAGTAAGAGGGAAGCCCAAACCATATGACGAGTAATTTTTGAAGAAGTGAAATTTTTCATGTGTAATCAAGTTTGGTTGAGATATTCATGATTTTTGGAGTCTGTAGAATTCTTTGGATCAAGCTGTATTGGTCCCCTTAAAAACTTATTCTTTGCGTTTTCGGTTCCTTTTTTGTTTTCTCCATCATCCTACTGGGATATAAATTTTGAAAAAAGGAATTTAAGAATATGAATAATTACTAAGCAAAGTCTAATCCCGATTTTGATACGAATTAACCATTTTAAATACTCGAAACAAATTCCGAACGACCGTGTATGAGATACACGACGTTGCTTGGGCTAATGAAGGAAATAGAATCAGAGGACCAAATGCTTTCGAAAGGTGTCCAATAGTCGCGAGTGGTACGCAATCAAGTTGAAACTATGCCAACATCAACGAAATTTCAGTCCTCCTCTTGATCCGGCTTGTCTTATTTTTCTTCGGTATGCCATAGTATTTCTTTCGCTGTGGTCGCGGGTGTTGTAACTTTGGCTGCGCTTTTCTTCTTGCGTGTTTTCATCAGACATCCTGTGCCCGTTTCAACACGCAGCGAGGCATCATCAGGGTCGTCAATGACCCTATCTCTCCGGAGACTGTTGGATACACGTGTGAGAGTGCACCGTATGAAAGCTATAGTTGTGTTACACTACAAGTGTCATCTGTAAAGTTAAATATGTGAAGTGAGAAGAAATTATCAAGAAATTCAGCTGTACTATTTTTTGTGAAGTCAGGTAAGTATCCCTAGCATAATCATTATGAGTTGGAAACAAGCTATCACTCGATGTGGTGTAGTCGAGAGTGTTCTCCATTGAATCGAGTCAGCCAAGAAAAAAGACTAGAATTTTTTATTCATAATAAGACTTTATCCCTCGATGCGTTCAGGATTATGTGAAGGGGATCAAATCGAGTCAAGAAAAGTTTCTTGTTTCGATTTGATCGCCTTCACATAATCCTAGAATTTTTCATGTTAGACGTTTCAACGTATGTATCCATCTGAAGAAAAATACCTTATTTCAAATTTACAACATTTATCGTCAGTATTCATCTACAGGCGGCTTACACCAACACGTCACAATGGCTAAGAATCGCTAAATTGTTCATGAGTTGCTCTTCCGGCTGAAACTGTATGTTTGTATTGTGTCTCGTCTTTCATAATCTTGAATATATCTTGCAAGGTAACGCTCTAAATTATCGATCGACCTGCGGAGGGCTGTACACATTACACCCTATAGGCTTAGGTTAAAATGGTTATCAATACGGAACCGCTATCGATTATTTATGGGTACTGTTTTCTACCAAATCCTTGGAACCTCACTACCATCCTATCTTCGTGAACTATTCTGCGATCCGGATCAAAATGTTTGTCGTTCCTCCAAATTAATCGCAGCTGACTGCTCTTCAGCATTCAAAATCCCTCTTGCCCGTACAAACTGCTATCAAAATTCGTCCACACTCTCCGCCATTCATTTCTGGGACGGCTTGCCGTCTACGGTAAAAGATAGTTCCTCGCTCCTTTCCTTCGAGCTTAATCTTTATAAACACCTGCTGTCTCAGGAGTCCTGCGCCTAGTCTTAAATATGCCTCAGTTCTTAACCTGGGTTCCTAAGCAATCAAATCTTAGTACTAGTTCTTGCGTTTAGTCCTAAGTTTTCGCTATCATTATGACTATCAATATCCACAAGTTCACTTTCACCCTGTTATTTTTTAGTAGTATCGCATCATGAGATGATGCACCATTGTACATACATGTAGCACTACACTGCTTTTGCTTATTATCTGTTTCTCGTTTCCTACTTCCATACTCTAAAACTGTATACTTCTGTAATGTACTTCTTCTACCTACAGGCTCAGCTTGGGCCATATAGCTTGGCAGAATAAACTTATAGATACATACATGCATACATACACCTCTTCGGTTAGCGAATCAACCACACTTTTACAAACATGATGGACACTCAGGCTCTATCTACATTCTATAGAGCTGGTCAATCTTCGGCACAGTAACTCATCATTATTCTTTCACCTGCGTCTATCCGTTGCTTTGATGCATGTATCAATGACTCATGTCCACGTATTGATCAGTAATTATTCTTTTTTCAAAGAAGCTAGTGTTTTTTTTTGTTTCAAAGTTACCTGACTCGACTCGACTGAAACAATCTTCGAATAATAAGTTATCGTCGAGAACCATAGTGTGTATGTTGAACGTATAGTTCTTGCCAGCTGTAGCGTTGGCTGGAGATTCGGTTTTTCTGTTGCCGGGAACACTGTACTGACTGGAGTCAGGCAACAGCTGCAAAGTCTGTCCACACTATCCACATGAGTCGCGTCGCTCCGTCATTTGTATTTAGTGGAGCTGATTTTTGAGATCTGAAAAATATGAAAATAAATATATTTATGCATAAGGGTGACCTGATACAATCGAGCGCTAGAGCGACTAATGCTTTGACTTCGTATGTTAATAGAGTGCGATAAGACACGTAAAAAATGAACGATGGCAAACCTTTGACGACGCCGATCATCATTTGCTTCTGCAATCGCCCCGGTGAGTCGTGATTCCCAATTCTTCCCAGGAAATACCGGTCGGGTGTATCCAGGTTACAGACTCAGCTCAACTTGTAGAGGCGTTTCCTTTGGCCAAGATACAGAACCGATGTAACGATCGGTTCAATGTAACAGGCATTTTGTCGCTGCATTGACAATTGACGAAAAAACAAATATTTCACAACAAAAAGTAACTCATGGTTTTCCTCCACAATGTGCGCGGCATATAAAGTTATTTGTAAAGCAATACCTCAGGAAAAGGTTTCATACACAACCCTCCGCAGTCACACTATCTGAGAATTTCACGGCCGACACGATTGTGAGCAAACTATCACTCCGAAGTATTTTCAAAAAAAATTACAGAACATGCTTTGAACCTTCTGGATCATCCACGAAGAATTGTCGTTTGGAATGAAAATTTTGACTTGAAAAACAAAAATCATAAAGAGGTGAAAACGCAAAAAAACATGTTTTTGCTACAAAAAAACCAGAACTTGGTTGATTTTCCATATTTTCAACTAAAATTTGATGGAAGTCCCATTGAGAGCCAGGGACTATTGTATATTTACGCTCAAAGCCCAACGATGGGTTGATTTCACCCAGTGTCGTTGTGAAGGGTTGTTGTGAGGGTAAAGTAACCTCAAAATTCGTGTTTACGACTCCAGAGCTATTTACTACTCCAATAAAACTTTGATTGGTCTTGTATGACTCAACAGTTTGTAATCATCTAATTGTAAGATTAGTACAGGAGCGACTTGGATGGCTCATTCAAAGATGCAAACACGAAATATCAATAAATATTAATTTCTTTTTCATTTGTTTACCAACAGTTATCGGCAATACGCGATGTAACGAACACATTCTATTTTATCCAACAATAAAGCCGGGTAAAGCTTTGGTTCTTTTTCACTCAATTAAAGGAACAATATCATCAATGATTGTATAATTACCTCGCGATAATCACGTACACCTACGTTGCGATGATGATTATCACGCTTCACGGTCAACCCTAACCTAACGGCTAACCAACAAATTTAGGCAGCATGACAGGCGGCAGCGCTCGTCACACGATGCGACATTTGTTATGCGCGGGAACGATTCGAACGGCATTCAGTGGTTATATTAAAAAATACGTATGCAAACATTGCTATGGACTACAGATTATTTGTATCCGGGATTCGGATTCTCTTCAAATCAATTACTCATTTGCTATGTTTCAAGATAGTAGCACAAGGCAACTCGCCTTGATGTCAGAGATTAGGACGGGTACGAGTTCACTTGCTGTGACGACTCAAGCTACATTCATTTATTAATCAACAGTCGTCTGCAGATAATGGAAAAGCTTCGAATATCACATTTTTGGCATTCCTGAATACTTGTGAATAAAGATCAAAAGAGGGGAAACTCGGTGGGAGTGATTTATATCTAGAATCGATCAATTGAAATGTATAAATATAATAATAATTCCAAGTGGAGTGTGAGGAAAAAAACAGTGGAGACAAAAGTATGAATAACGTGGCTATATACATATATATATATATATATTATTTTTTTTTTTATGTGGAAATACAAGAATTGACTTCCACAGTCGACGAGAGAAAAATGTGCTTTGAAGGTATGGTGCGATATTGAATGTAAACTTCATATCTCAGATAAATCACAGATTTTCAGGATCAGATACCATTTTATTCAAGCCTGCCTCTACTTCGTCTCGATGAAATTACATAAGATTACACGATTCCAGATAATGTCATAAAATATCATCTTAGTTTATAAATTTTATAGGATTAGGTGAAACTATTCAAAATTATATACATTCAATTTCGTATAATTTATTTGAGACGCAATCAAGATTGAATAGCATATCATTTCTTACAATCGTATCTGATGGTAACGGGCCGAGGAAACAGGTCGTACCTCGGCAGGTCGTCCAGAATGGACGTAACTTAGAAAATGCTACAATACTAGTATACAGGGTGTTTATGTTAACTCTGGCCATACTTCTAGGGTATGTAGGGGCTACCTAGACAAGCATTTTGAGGTAAGACACCAATGGTCGAAAACTCATCCTAACGGCTGTGGAAGGCTTTGAAAGATTTGATACCGCGCGAAAGTAATTACATCTGATTTACTACACTACAAACAAGCGCGCGGTACGATATCCTTCAAAGCGCTCCACAGCCTCTTATTAGGATGAGTTTCCGACCATGGGTATCATTACCTCAAAATGCTTGTCTAGGTAGTATAAACTTTCTAGAGCATCTTTAGAGTTATGTCTATACTGGACTGCCCAGCCAGATATTTCTGTTTCCATAGGACCTGTCGACCTGCTATACGGTAAGTCAAGTTTGCGGTAAACTTGGGTAGTATGATGGATAAGGCAGTTGAGATGGTGTTTGCCCATTTAAAAAATGAGTCACCACCGGTGCCGGTGCGTCACCAGTATTCTTCCGAAGGTACGGAGACACATTTGGCGTTGGATACAGTGGCAATTGTTCTAGCAGGGGCTGATGCAGTTCACTCTTTTCCCCCGTCTCCGCCAACACCTTTTCTTCCTCTGATTTTTTTTATCTGCTACACAAACATACAATTCAATGCAATATTATCATTCAATTTATCATATCCAGTGCATCTATTCATGGATTATGAACATTTTCACAGTACATAGTATGCATTCTTTTTTGGTCCATAATATTATGCTAGAAGAATACTGAAATTTTTAATAAAATCTATCAGCGTTTATTTTCTTCATCACGGAAGTGACTAGTTGAAGAAGAATTCCAACGTTTGTGTGAACACTGTATTGGTGCGTGTGTCAAAAGCAAATTTCATCTTTCTACGGTGAAAATCTGAGCTCAAGAAACCTCTCACAAGTTACTGTTACTTTTATTTGTTACTGTACATTTTCAATGTCGTTCAAGTTTTTCAACCAATTTGTGAAATATTGCCGCACCGCACTTTTAGGTACGTAAGCGATGGCTTAGAGATAGTGATACAATACATAGTCTAATGAAAATGGAATTCCGTCGACACTGAAAGATTGATAATCAGTAAAAGTGTCACATAATATTGAATATCAGTCACAGTAAGAAATCTGGTTATATCCTCATCCATCGAGTCGTGTACATTACTCCCTGGGAAGCTTTTATTTCGTTGGCGCCGAATCCTCCGCGCCATCCTTGCAATGCACCGGTGGCAGTACCAGATGCGTAGGCAAAGGTATCGGCAAGCTAGCAAACCATACCGCTAGAGTCGCGGGTACGAGCAGTCCAAGAAGCAATACCACCCGAAGTGCAGTCAGCTCTACTAATCGATTCTGGTCAGCCCTTGGATTCTCTGTAGGTATCGCATATACCTTATATGTGCAGATGCGAGCTCAACCTTGAAGAATCATGCGATGCGCTACGTTGTACTGCGTGTAACATAAAAGCAAATTAGTAACATGTGGACAATTCTTGTTGAAGCATTTCGGGCCCGCATTAGGAAATGAGAAAAATTCAATTTGCGCAAATTTCTGAAAATTCTAAACATCTGTTCATGCAACTGGTCTTCATCTCCCTCCGTCACAGATCTCGGCCGAATCTCTTGATTGATATCTGACCAATGGCCATAAACCTCATCCCAATGGTCGGATTCGTAATGAACGTAAGAGTTGTAAAAAAAAAATTTCCGGTCTAAGTTTCGACCAATTTGTCAACCAGACTGTGTCCGAAATAAGAGATTCATCATCGGTGAGACATGTTTGGTCAACATTAATGGCATATTCCTGATGATGTACACTCTACATTCTGTCCCCCCTCACAAGTTTTTGTACTGCTTCCGCCACACAGGTGGATTGTTTATGTGTAGCCATAATTTTTGTTTTGTTCAGAAAAATTTGAACAGAATTCATGGATATGTCACGTCTGGTCCCACGGTCCATACGACGCCTACCCTCACACACTCTCTCACACACACGCACTTAGACTTAGACTTAGACTTAGACTTAGACTTAGTTAACTAGATCTTAGAATATCTGCACCCCGCTATCTTACTCTTTTCGCATAAGCCTGACGGCGCATCACCCGATACTTCGCGTACCGTGGGATAGCTTGGTCAGTCTTATGCACTCCCCTCACCCTTCCCGCTGGCTTCTTCAGTCTTGACTGAATTAGCTGGACTCACTTCTGGAACTACTCTCTTAGGAATAAGAACTGTTGTACTCTCTTTTAAATCACTTGTCTGAATAAATCTGTTGAATATATAATCACTTCTGTTCTACGCTGGATACTCTTATTGAAATATCGCCCGCTTCACACCTTCGGTGTACTTTTATGTATTTTACACGGGATTGAACCCATATAAAATACTTGACTTGCTTAGGCTTGTTACACTGGTGGCAGCGGTCTTGTTACACTGGTGGCAGCGGTGTTCCCCGTGACGAAGTTTAAAAAAAAAGTGAGAAGGTGATTCAGTGAAAAGAGTTTGATTAGTTAGCAACAATCTGGAAACGGCCAATCCGGAAAACGACTAACTAGCGCGCAGCGTATTCGAAAGGCCTAGCCAAAGGAAGAGATCAACGATACGACAGACGCATTCGCCAAAACAAGTGTTTCTAATTAAGTGCAACAATATATCGACGCGTGAAAAGTGCACCAGAAGTCAACCATCAGCACACCGTCGATAAAAACTAGTTTTAACAATAATTAATAATCAATAAATCATAAAATAATAATAAATACCTCGCAACCATAAGACGACGGAAGATAAAATAATAATAAATACCTCGCAACCATAAGACGACGGAAGAAATAATAATAATAAATACCTCGCAACCATAAGACGACGGAAGATAAAATAATAATAAATACCTCGCAACCATAAGACGACGGAAAATAAAATAATAAATACCTCGCAACCATAAGACGACGGAAGATAATAATAAATACCTCGCAACCATAAGACGACGGAAAAACAAAATAATAAATACCTCGCAACCATAAGACGACGGAAGATAATAATAAATACCTCGCATTCTCAATAAGACGACGGAATATTAATCATTAAGAAATTTAAGTGAACAGTGATTCATAAAAATTTGTGCTCTCGCAACACACGTAAGACGACGAGACTAACCTGCCAATCAGACGCAGCGATAACCATTGAAAATTAAATCTCTCGCAAACATAAGACGACGAGAAAATAATAATTAATTGAAGACCAAAAATCAATTGAGTCATTCGAAAACAAAATCTCCACACCGAACGAGCCCCGGTATCCTGAGCCAGACGAGAAGCAGATAAGGACGACATCAATTCGACGCAGAGCCCACCTGTACCCAGCAGCTAGCCGTCGCTAGCCGTCGCTAGCCGTTGCAGCCGCCAGCCGTCATCGACGATCACCGATCGTCACCCCACCACCCAAACCCCTTGTCAGAAGAAGCTTACATCAATCGCAACCATGCGATACTTCCTCGCCATTCTCATCATACTCAGCTCTTTGTAAGTCTCTCAAAAATATAGAATTAATATTAGTTTTTAAACAATTAGCATTAAAATGACTCCTCCAGTCGAATCCGCGGCGACGATCCCGTCTCTGAACGCGCAAAGTGCTGCAAGCATGGTACCCACATTTAACGGGCAGAACATTCCAGTAGAATCATTTATCCGCAAAGCTCAATATGCTATTCGCTCAGTCACTCCAGGAGAATTACCTCTCCTGACGATGCTAGTTTGTGCCAAAATTGAAGGCCCCGCAGAAGAGTATGTCCAATCTGGGACCCCAGAAACTTTGGCTAAAATATTAGAAAATTTGAGACGCGCTTATTCCTCAAAACTAAGCTTGCAGGACATTCAGACACAGATCGGAACCGCAGCGCAAAGAAACAACGAAAGCGTTGTAGAATATGGCAATAGAATTTGTAATAAACAGGGACATTCGATCGAAGAATGCAGATCAAGACAGCGCAGCCCAGAAATTTTTTGCACATTTTGTAAAAGAAACAGCCATTCCACAGAGGAATGCAGATCAAGACAACGCAGTTCAGGAATTTTTTGTACATTTTGTAACAGAAACAGCCATTCCACAGAAGAATGCAGATCGAGACAGCGCGCCAATCAATACTGTACATTTTGCAACAGGAACGGTCACTCATACGAATTTTGTAACAGAAGAAACCTCCAGGATCAATACAATTCCCAAAATCCAGGATCCTACCAATCCAACAACAATAACCAAGGTTCTTATAACCACCAGCAAAGTCATAATTCCTTCAACAATGGTTACAACCAGAATCAGCGCTCTAACAATTCACCAAATTATCAAAAGTTTCAATCTCACAACCAGCCACATTATAAAAATTACGGGCAACAACCACAGTTCGATAATCAGGGACAGCATAATAATTATCAACATCAATCAGATCAATACGACGATAGAAACGATCCTCAAAATTGTAATAATCCGTACCAACAGCAACAAAATAACGCGCAGGTCAGTTACACAAATTTTGCTCAGCCGGATTGGCAACAGCAGCAACAACAACAGCGATTCTCAAACGACGCGCAACATTTAAACGAGTATCGGGACCGCCGCGTGGACGCGCCGACAGTCCGTACTTAAGTAGAGCGTCCAAAAATTTCGAGAAACCATTGAATGACCCGCCATTAATCGATGACGACGATTCACCAAATGTTTTTCCAGATGCAACTAGTTTAATAGTCGGATTAATCAATAAAACGATAGCAGAAAGTTCGAAAGCGAAAGTCCCGGTGACATCTCAAGTACCACTGACCGATTCAAAAAATCACCTGAACACTCGCGATTTGTATGTAAACCGTGCTCTAGTGACGCAATCTCGAGATCGAGAAGAATCTGTTCAAACGTTCAGAACTGGAATTATAACAGCTTCGCGAAAAATTACGGAAAATCCTGATGAGAGAATGATATTGCCAAACCCGAAATCAGTTAAACGCAAAGTGAATACCGAATCTTATAACAGCGCGGAACCGCAAAACAACAATAACACGCAAGGTCGACTACTCAGATTACACGTACGACGCTGATAACGAAGACGCTTCAAGTCCAACCGTAGCCAACATACGCGACCAACACACCGACTCTCCTGGCGCGTATACACCAGAGTACACTCAGGTGAACGATCCTGTAGACGCAAATACCACCACAGTCCCTTATGTTACAAATCTAATTGCTGAACTCGCGGAAAAACAACAGAGACAGAAAAGTAGCGAAACTCGAATATCCACAGTCAATAAACATTTTCAAGAGAAATCCGCAAGTAATATAGTACCGCTACACAGGCGAGACGAAAACAAGTGTCCAAAATCTTCCTTGGTCTCGCACTATCAATCAGAGACACCTAAAACTCCTCCAGACTCACGATCAGATAAGAGAAAAATTGTTAAGAAAAATCCTGAGCGAATTTCAAAACCTATTTATTCGAAGTTTTCATTCTCAAAACGTGACCCAGAAACGAAAACTGTTGAACGCGAATATTTTCCGCAAAATAGGCAATCCAAACCCATGACCGGTACCTCTCGAGATGTTGATCCAAAAATTATACTACCGTTGAGCCATTTCCTCATACATTCAAAAGACTTGCCTCCAACAACTGATTCGATTGCCAAAAAATTAGACGCGAATATTATCAAACGAAAAGATAACTCAGCTCATTGCATCCCAGCTGACTGCACAACCTCACATGGCGTAGCAGAGCGTAAGGCGACACGCAAACGAGATAACGACAAGCGTTTCAAATCTTTCACCGTCTCCAACCATCAATCAGGCATATTTAAAAGTCTTTCAGATTCAAAGAATAGAAAAATTAACAAGGAAGGTCGAAAACGAATTTCAAAATCTAGGTCGAAGATTTTACCCTCGAAACGTTACGTCGTTAAAAGAAAAACTGTTGAACACAAAGCAGTACCGCGGAGTAATCCAATAAAACCAATGGCCGGTACATCCCGAGATCTTGATCCAAAAACTACAACACCTGTCAGCCGATCCCTTGTAGATTTAGACGACCAGTCTCCATTAGTCATTTCAAACGTCAACGAAATAAATGCGAGTTTGAACTCACAATCAGCTCAGTACAGCCCAGCTGACTGCAGCACAGCCTCGCTTGGCGTAGCAGAGCGCAAGGTAACACGAGAACAGATACGCGATAAGAGATTCAAAGCAATTAAACCCAAGCTCACAAATGATTCTGACCATTCAGCATCAAAAACAAAAAGACCGTCACCCGAAATTCTACCTCCTCCTCGACCTCCAGAGTCAAATACAAAAAGACTGTCATCCGAAATTCTACCTCCTCCTCGACCTCCAGATCCAAATAGAAAAAGACCGTCATCCGAAATTCTACCTCCTCCTCGCCCTCCTGATCCAAATACGAAACCTACGGCCGGTACCTCGCGAGACCTCGATCCGGAAGTTTCACCAACATACCTCGAGTTCAGGAAAAACCTAAACATTCTCCCAAGATTTGACAATCCAAACGTGATAGAAATACAGGACGATTTATTAAAACAAAAAGATAATTTAGCACACTGCATCTCAGCTGACTGCACAGCATCGCTTGGCATTGCAAGCCAAATGGCAAAACAGGGATTGATTCAAAAGAAGATACTGAGAGCAATGAAACCGAACCTCAAAGACATTATCGCAGTAAATCACCCGCGACAAGGTCCACGATCTCCCCAGGTACCTCAGACCGCTCCGCCAACCTCCTCACTAAAAATCCTCATATGTAAAACAAAAATCACGGAGAACACACTAACAAAAACCAACCTTCGACAAACCCACACGCAACATCACTAGAATCCATTATTATCCTTTTTTCTTTCTTCTCACTCCTTTTTTTTTCTCTTCTCTCCTCCACCTGACTATCAAAACGCTACTGAGCAGAACATCAGTAACCCACCTTACATTAATCCCTTCCACCCACACCGACCGCCATCTTCAGACCAATAGTCAGCAAATTTTAATCAAACATTTCATATCAGTATACAGGACACCCGACAGAGTAATAAAAAAAAAATAAATAAATAAATAAATAAATAAAAATACTTCCAGATACGGCACGCACCTCGCGACCGACGGAGAGCTACCGTACACCACGACTCCGATAAAATCAAACCCAGGCATCTATTACGAACAACTACAAAACCTCCGGACTTACAACAACAGATGGAAATTAATCAACTTCGTAAATATCAAAAATTTATTACACAAATCTACCGAATTAGAGAGATTCACGGCACTATTAAAGAACAGTTGCGAAGCAATAAAAGAACAATGCCAATTGAACGAAACAATAACACTTTCTCAAAACAGATTGAAGTGTTTAGTTGACGAACAAACGCAAATAGAAGACTTGCTAGATTATTCGGAACCTGACCAAACAGATATAACATTGACCTTACGCAAACCCAGACGAAGCAAGCGCGGTTTAATTAATTTCGTAGGAGAAATACACAAAACCCTATGGGGCACCCTAACAGCTTCCGACAGCGAATACTATAACACACAAATCGACAGATTGTTTAATGACACCAACCGTTTAGCTGTCTTATTGGCAAATCACACACACATCGTGCAATCCACACTCGGCACGCACAGGGAGGAATTGGATAACATCAACGCACACATGTCAGACCTAGACATACAAGTAGAATTCTTCAGACAGTCCACATCGAACATAAACAGCAGGTTGAACCAAAATTTGATCACCATAAACATGATGAAACATGTAAATGAATTAGACAAAATCATTAGCGAATTCAACACGGAATTAGAAACCATAATCGAGGCGATATTATTCGCAAAACAGGGAATCATCCACCCAAGAATAACAACTCCCAAACAAATAGTAGAAAGTTTGCAGGAAGTCCAAGCCATGCAACCTCTATTACGCTTCCCTGCCCCTTTGAAGAATAAATATGCAGAAGAACTGATCAGGATATCAAAATTAGATGTTACATTCATCGAGCCTAACTTAATTTACATATTATCAATCCCCCTGTTGAACGAGGAAAGTTTCAATTTATACCGCTTAATACCCATACCGGTAAAACAAAACTTCGACAACACCCACAACAAATTTGCTTACATAACACCAAACGAAGACTACATCGCGATCTCTCTAGACCGAAATTCATACCTGCAATTCTCCAACACGGATTTCTCAGAATGCAAACACACACAATCAGTGTACCTGTGCGAACAACACCAGCCTTTGTACCGCAGCAATAGT